>OX457034.1:5890624-6158124 GCA_949752745.1 Protula sp. h YS-2021
CGCTACAGGAAAACGTCAAGGCCACAGGAATGGCGTCAGAGAAATAGAAATGACGTCACGCTACAGGAATAACTCAAGAGCCACAGGAATGACGTCACAGCCACAGGAATGACGTCAAGTCACTGCAATGACGTCACACACCAGGAATGACAACTGGCTGTAAGAACGACATCATCTCACAGACTACGACCGCCGTGACAGCTCTCACCTGATTCAAGTCCTTGTTGATGCCTACAGCGTCCAGCTCCCTCCTCACTGTCTCCTCGAAGTCGTCGCAGCCGTCGCACGCCATGCAGATCTGGTAGAGCTCGTCGAGCTCCGCCTTGCTCCACGCACCCGCCGTCACCTCCATCGTCGTGTCGTCCGGCGAGCCGGAGCTGAAGCACACACCAACACTGTACGCACATGGCAGTGGGGGAGGGGGGGGGGGAGGGGGAAGGGGAGGGGCTGTCGAACAAGTCAGAAAATTTTGCATCTGTACTTTGCGACTGTTCCTGACGCGTGGAAGCTGGCACCATACATTTTGGACTGAATTTATAGTGATGTCACGTGACACCGGTGAGTTCATTGTGACGTCACCAGCTGACCTGCCATATTTGCAGTTTCTACTGATTCAGGCACTCGTGAAGCGAATGAGACAAACATTAACGTGACTGAAGTGACCCTCAAAAACTCGCCAAAAAATAAATAAATAAATAAATAAAGTCTTCTGGAACAGGGTTTGAAACATCGAAACTTTTAAAGAGCTTACTCGCACCTGTACTCATCCGCAAAGCATAATAAATATAGATTGTCGCACCTGCTCCAAGCGCCATCTTGTGTCCCCTCCTGGAAATTGAGTAACAGTTTGGCGCAGTGCATGGGGTCACACTCGGCGCTCTGCATGTACTGTTGAAACGAGTACTCCATGAGATCTTTGCATTCCTGCAAATACAGATTCCATTCTAAAAATATTTATCTATTTTAAATAAATAAAGAAAATACACAACACTGTCAAACTATTTTTGATAACTCTATTTTAAAAATTAACCATGCCTTTTTAAAGTTTATTCCCAAACACTGCATAGTTTTAAAAGGTCCTAACTATACAAATTATGCTACTGCCCTCTTTTAGTGCCCCTCCCCCAGCATACCCGAGGATAACGAAAACCTGCCTTATTTATGGGGCCCCTCCCTGAGCATATAGAAGGATAATAATTGCACATACAATACATACCACTAGTATCTCGATAGGAACCCTCTTCCAGTACTGAGAAAGCAAATGATTACCTGCGACAGTGTTTGTTTATACGTACCCTCCTCCAGTATGCAAAAGAGAAATTTTAACGGGCACAATATTTGTGACACTGTTTATAGGGCCCCTCCTTCAGCATACGAAACACAAATTATTACTGCACAATATCTGTGACAGTGTTTGTAGGGCCCCTCCTCAAGCATAAACATCATTGCTTACGCATTTCCTGCGACAGCATTTGTTTATGGGACCCCTCTTCCAGCATACAGGAGGCAAATCATTTCATACACAATACCTGTGACAGTAGTTGTTTATAGGGCCCCTCCTCCAGCATACAGAAGGCGTTGAGGATGGGCAGCTGGAGCAGGGTCTGTGGGCGGCCGCAGTCGGTGGCCACGTGGTGCATCATGGTGAACACCTGCTCGACGGTCTGCGCGGAGCACACGCGGTAGTGCGTCAGCAGCGTGCCGTACTGCCGCATCACTTCGTTCGTGGCAAAGCTGTAAAAAGGCGCACACACATTCCTCGCAACCTCTCAGATGCAACATTGAAATTCTGCTCTAACTTTCTTTTTGCAGCTAACTGAGTGGTTCACCAAAAATGAAGTCACATAAAATGTTGCGTTCAGACCAAGATTGAATGCTCGCAATTTTATTCTCATATATTCCAATCGATGTAAACAAATTTCAAATACAGATGAATTAATTTAATTAATACATTTGATAGATTATTAATGTATCCAGCTTAAAATTAAACGAAAAAGAAGTGGCTATTTGCACCACTACAGCTGATCTCAAGATTCGCATATTAATAAATATAGATCAAGAAATTACTGCGGTGCGAAAAGAATCTACAAAAGTCAACATCAGTCCCGTACTTATGGTCAGAAGTTATTTGCAGATATCCTCCTTCAGTGATTATAATTAGAACTTACTTTCGGGGGTTATGGTCAGACCTTACTTGCCGATGCCCTCTTTCAGTAGTAATAATTAGAACTTCATTTCAGTCGTTATGGTCAGAAATTACTTGCTGATGTCCTCTTTCAGTGGTTATGGTCAGAACTTACTTGCTGATGTCTTCTTTTAGTGGTTATGATCACAACTTACTTGCTGATGTGCTCTTTCAGTGGTTATGGTCAGAACTTACTTGCTGATGTCTTCTTTCAGTGGTTATGATCAGAACTTACTTGCTGATGTCTTCTTTTAGTGGTTATGGTCACCACTTACTTGCTGATGTGCTCTTTCAGTGATTATGGTCAGAACTTACTTGCTGATGTGCGCTTTCAGTGGTTATGGTCAGAACTTACTTGCTGATGTCTTCTTTCAGTGGTTATGATCAGAACTTACTTGCTGATGTCTTCTTTTAGTGGTTATGGTCACAACTTACTTGCTGATGTGCTCTTTCAGTGATTATGGTCAGAACTTACTTGCTGATGTGCGCTTTCAGTGGGTATGGTCAAAACTTATTGCTGATGTTCTCTTTTAGTGGTAATGGTCAGAATTTACTGGCTGATGTCTTCTTTTAGAGTTACGGTCAGAACTCATTTGCTGATGTGCTCTTTCATTGGTTATGGTCAGAACTTACTTGCTGATATACTCTTTCAGTGGTTATGGTTAGAACTTACTTGCTGATGTGCACTTTCATGTCAAAGTAGCTGCGGCGACTATCTACAGACAGGAGCAACTCGGTCATGGTGAGGAAGGCATGGTTGAGCTTGATGACGCACTTGAGGTACGACAGCTGGTGCGTGGCCGGCTTGTAGAGGCGAATGAGCAGCAGCAAGACATGGCGAAGGTCACTCTGCTGCACCAGCATCACCTGCGTGCAGATAACCGCGTCACGTCACCACCAGTACGGGTTCTTAAATGACAACCTGAACTCAAAAGCTCTGGTATTTCGACTCTTAGTTTTCTAATTTAAAAACTTCCAAGATATTCTCAGGAAAAAAAATCACCGCATGCATCTTTCTTGTGTTTTTATGGACTCAGAGATCTTTTTTTTTGCACACGTGACGCCGCAGTCGCCGGTTGTAAACTTCCCAGGTAACCATTCCCTCAGCACAGTCAACTTCCAACCTACTGGTCCATGTGCCATCCCTTTGCGGGAAGGGGATGGGGGGGGGGATTTCCCCATCCATAGGCTGGAAAGCCGCATGTGGTGTGGACAAAGCCATGGGGGTGGGGGGGGAGATGGGGGGGGGGGGGCGGGGGGGTGTGAGACGCGTACCTGTATGTTGAAGAGGTACTGTCTCTCCTCAGCACTAAGCTCCGTGCTACGCCAGTAGAAATCCAGGCACTTGAACATGTACTTGAGTCCAGTTAACGCCAAGTCAATCCTGCGAGAAGAAGCCACGCGTTTTCACGCAGACCAAATGTCCTTAAACGAGATCTCACTAGACTGTCACCCGACCAAATGTCCTCACACGAAATCTCACTAGACTGTCACCCGACCAAATGTCCTCACACGAAATCTCACTAGACTGTCACCCGACCAAATGTCCTCACACGAAATCTCACTAGATTGTCACCCAACCAAATGTCCTCACACGAAATCTCACTAGATTGTCACCCAGCCAAATGTCCTTACACGAAATCTCACTAGGCTGTCACCCAACAAAATGTCCTTACACGAAATCTCACTACACTGTCACCCAACCAAATGTCCTTACACGAAATCTCACTAGATTGTCACCCAACCAAATGTCCTCACACGAAATCTCACTAGATTGTCACCCAGCCAAATGTCCTTACACGAAATCTCACTAGGCTGTCACCCAAACAAAATGTCCTTACACGAAATCTCACTACACTGTCACCCAACCAAATGTCCTTACACGAAATCTCACTAGATTGTCACCCAACCAAATGTCCTTACACGAAATCTCACCAGACTGTCACCCAACCAAATGTCCTTACACGAAATCTCACTAGATTGTCACCCAACCCAATGCCGCGATATCGTGTTCAAGGATCATTTATAATAACATAAAATTGCGACATTCACACGACACCATTACATAAAAGAGCTTTGGTCATTTTCTCCCCAGAAGAAGCGTTTTTTAGTATGCAGCTAGCAAAAAAAAAAAACAAAAAAAAAAAAAAAAAAAAACACAACAAAACAAAACAAACTGCCATAAGTCAAAACGCCAAAGCGGAAATTGTGAGCCCTAATGAAGACGATAGTTGTAATTTTTAGTTACGGGTAGCCATATAACCGCATTAGACAGCGTAATCAACAGCAATGTGTTGCCAGGCAACATCTGCTTCGTTCTACATCTCCGCAGTTCTCCTCACAATTTACTTGAATGTTTTTTTTTTCAGTTTACAAATAAGACAAATTCGAATTGAAACAGAAGTCTTCAAAGCTGTCAGAAAGGTCACATGTGTGAAGGTCACATGTATGAAGGTCACATGTGTGAAGGTCAGATGTATGAAGGTCAGATGTGTGAAGGTCAGATGTATGAAGGTCACATGTGTGAAGGTCACATGTGTGAAGGTCACATGTGTGAAGGTCACATGTATGAAGGTCAGATGTGTGAAGGTCACATGTATGAAGGTCACATGTATAAACCATACGTGCTTGTTTCAGGCCTGGAAGGAATTTTTTATTCAGACATATATAACGCGACAGCATTTTCACAACAATATTGGAAAGGAGCCTGGGACTTAGGGCTGTCCGTGAAGTCCACACGCCCGCACGTATTTAACTGGGGTTGGGTGGGGAAGGGTTGAGCTGTTAGCTCCAATGCCTATACTTTCGCACAAGAAGAAGGGGGGGGGGGTCGCGTCACATGCATTGTTTTAATTGCTGGATAAATGTGCAACGATGCTTTAGTCATTCACCCTGTGTGCTATACGCAAGCGCGTACAGTGGAGAGGAAGGGGGAGGAGGGGGGAGGAGGGGGTGGAGAGCGTGAGCGTTATCCTTGCGCACAGAACAGGAGCAGGGTATGAAATATCATCAAAAATTTACGCATGCACTTTATATGTACGGTCCCTTAATGACAGGTGCACTAGTCCTCGCTCCCGTGCTGTAACACAAACCCCGGGGGGGGGGGGGGAGGTATACTCCTCGCTATAGTGCTGTAACACATGCCCGGCGAGCGACACACCGGGAGTGAGGGACTTACTTATTTGTGTAAGCGGTACAGTCCTCGCCCCTTTGCTGACACAGCAGCAGCTTCTCGCTGTTCACAGCGCACGTGTAGATGAGATAGTCCACGGTGTACACCGACAGCAAGTCCCTGCAAACCCAGTAAAAAACTATGAAAATATTTAATTTAAGTACATTTTTAAAGGTGTCGCAAACAAAAATTTTATTGAAAATTCAACTTATTTTAAGCCTTTGAGTTTACCATACATTTCGCTGCGCTGCAGCTCATTTTACTTATAACCTTCTGAATGGTTACTCTCCTCTCTTACCCCCATCTAAAATGGTTTAACTGGCGGTTCGACCAAACGCCAAACCTGCAGGCCACCACCAGAAAACACCTGCCTGTCAAGTCCCATCCCAACCCCACTCACACAACTCCCCCCCCCCCACCCTACGTCACCCGCCCGACCCAAAAGGACCGCCAAATCTGCAGGCCCCCATCAGAAAACACCTGCCTGTTCATCCCAACCCCACTCACACAACCTCCCCCCCCCCCCGCCCTACATCACCCGCCCGACCCCAAGAGGAACGCCACACCTGCAGGCCCCCATCACAGAACACCTGCCTGTTCATCCCAACCCCACTCACACAACCCTCCCCTCCCGTCCTACGTCACCCGCCCGACCCCAAGAGGAACGCCAAACCTGCAGGCCCCCATCACAGAATACCTGCCTGTTCATCCCAACCCCACTCACACAACCCCCCCCCCCCCGCCCTACATCACCCGCCCGACCCCAAGAGGAACGTCACACCTGCAGGCCCCCATCACAAAATACCTGCCTGTTCATCCCAACCCTACTCACACACCCCCCCCGCCCTACATCACCCGCCCGACCCCAAGAGGAACGCCACACCTGCAGGCCCCCATCACAAAATACCTGCCTGTTCATCCCAACCCCACTCACACAACCCCCCCCCCCCCCGCCCTACATCACCCGCCCGACCCCAAGAGGAACGCCAAACCTGCAGGCCCCCATCACAGAACACCTGCCTGTTCATCCCAACCCTACTCACACCCCCCCCCCCCCCCGCCCTACATCACCCGCCCGACCCCAAGAGGAACGCCACACCTGCAGGCCCCCATCACAAAATACCTGCCTGTTCATCCCAACCCCACTCACACAACCCCCCCCCCCCCCCGCCCTACATCACCCGCCCGACCCCAAGAGGAACGCCAAACCTGCAGGCCCCCATCACAGAACACCTGCCTGTTCATCCCAACCCCAATGACATGTTGAACCTGTGTGCAGCGTCATGAGGCAGAAGCTCAGGCTCCACATGTAGGATAATACACCCTCCTTTCCCTTCCTCCTTTTCCTCTCTCCCCATCTTCTCCGCCCCCCCCCCCGCCTTAACTCACCTGGCCGCGGCGAAGGACACGTTGAACCTGTGTGCCATCATCAAGCAGAAGCTCAGGTTCCACATGTAGTACATACTCGTCTGCGGCTGCGCCACGTCATTCACCAGCAGCGTCTGAAACGTCACGAGGCAATGGGTGCAACGTCATGGCGCAACGGGTGCAACGTTAGCGCGCCACGTCACAACGCAATTAGTGCAATCCACAATAGTAATGCAAAGGGACACTTTTAATCAGTATGCTTTGTAATTTGCGCTGTCAGATCTTAAAACTTCATATATAAATATTGTAGTAAGTGCATTAATATAGGGGACACAGACATTAATATATGTGTAAAATTACTCTTTTATCCAACCCGTTTTCCAAACATAGGCCAACGCGACAGGGGAAATGTAAAAGATTGAATATATGAGCCTTCCACCTGTCTCTTTCTCGATGGATGCGCGGAAATTTTATGTCTATTTCCCTCCCACCCAAACCTCTCCCTCTATGGGGCCAAATGAAAGCATCTTCACAAGCTACATATTACTGTGTAATCTTATCTCTGTGCTATTTATAACCACGCCTTTCCAAGTTCACAGTCCAGTTTTCAAAAGTGCTTTGTCATTCCCAACTGTTTTACTTTGTTGACAAAGGAAAATTACTGGTTTCCGTTGTCTTTTGTTGTCTCTGTGGGCACGTACCTTAACCGCGCATAGCAACCGGGCATAACCATTACTTAGCAACGTGTAGGAGAATTCTCTCAACTTCTCCCTGGCAACAAAAAGCAGGTCGCTAATTGGTCAAGATAGCGCTCCAACAACCGTCATACAAATATGGCGGTGCCCATGAATACTACCATTTTAAAAAATATACTGAAGTCTTTAAATGCGGAATATCAAATCTGACCAAAGTTATCGAATAATTCTGAAACCTCTCTTCCAGTTAAGAGCCGAGCTAAATGCTATGCGTTATTTGTGTTTTTAATCGTCAATTCCGGAATGCAAAGTCGTTACCAACAGAACGCATCATATGTTATGACGTCACACCTGACAAAGATGATGGTGACCTCTGACGTCAGCGACTCGGCAGTTTTGGATGACGCAGAGCCCGCCAGACTTCGACGTGTGTCGCTCGTCACTGCAAATGAACACACTCGTCATAATAACGGCATTTTATTTTTGTTTCAAAGACAGTTACAGGCGCCAATGACATGTCATAGCGTTGACATCGGTTATGTCAAAGAATTGTTTTTATTTCGTGACTGTAGTGCGCGTACACAGGAAACGGCAGTATTTTTGCAATTCTTCGTGTTTTTTTTTTTTATTTATTTATTTATTTTTTTATTTATTTTGTTCTTTGTGGTGGGGGGGGGGGGGAGGTAAAGTTTTAGAGGAGGTACAAGGCGCCACCGTGGAAGCACCGACCAATACTGTGGGAGGGAAAATAGGTCGGGCAGGTAAAAAGTGTGGTCGGGCAGTTCTAAAAATCAAGCTGCAAAGAAGTGACTTTCGTGTCCGCAGTGGGCGGAGAATATCGCTTTGATTGACACGTGTCCGAATAACTGCGTTAGATCCAACATGCAACAATTCAACAATCACTGTGTACCGAATGACGGGGAATAAATAGACAGAGATTCGACTTACCTAGCGTTGCCAGAGGTTGAAAAGCCTCAACCATGGCACAACCTTCAACTGATAAATAAAGGGGCAAAGTTTACTTCGGCACCATATTTCGGTTCAAATCCAAAACGTGTATGTTCGTATCAATAAATGGAAAAAGTACTGCAGTTTATAATTTTTAGACATTTTTTTGGCTTTATTTTATTTATATACTTCTTCTTTTTTTTGGTGGGGAGGGGGAAAAGGGGAGGGGGTCGGAGTTTCAGCGGAGCTAACTCAAGTGATTTATGGGTGTATAAGGTGAAGTATTGAGAGTTGCATGTGTATAAGGTGTCACAGTAAGCCTGGCATGTGTATAAGGTGTCACAGTGAGCCTTGCATGTGTATAAGGTGTAACAGTAAGCCTTGCATGTGTATAAGGTGTCACAGTAAGCCTTGCATGTGTATAAGGTGCCACAGTAAGCCTGGCATGTGTATAAGGTGTCACAGTAAGCCTGGCATGTGTATAAGGTGTCACAGTAAGCCTGGCATGTGTATAAGGTGCCGCAGTAAGCCTGGCATGTGTACAAGGTGCCGCAGTAAGCCTGGCATGTGTATAAGGTGCGCAGTAAGCCTGGCATGTGTATAAGGTGCCGCAGTAAGCCTTGCATGTGTATAAGGTGCCGCAGTAAGCCTGGCCTGTGTATAAGGTGTCACATTAAGCCTTGCATGTGTATAAGGTGTCACAGTAAGCCTGGCATGTGTATAAGGTGCCACAGTAAGCCTGGCATGTGTATAAGGTGCCGCAGTAAGCCTTGCATGTGTATAAGGTGTCACAGTAAGCCTTGCATGTGTATAAGGTGTCACAGTAAGCCTTGCATGTGTATAAGGTGTCACAGTAAGCCTTGCATGTGTATAAGGTGCCACAGTAAGCCTGGCATGTGTATAAGGTGTCACAGTAAGCCTGGCATGTGTATAAGGTGTCACAGTAAGCCTGGCATGTGTATAAGGTGTCACAGTAAGCCTGGCATGTGTATAAGGTGTCACAGTAAGCCTGGAATGTGTATAAGGTGAAGCAGTAAGCCTTGCATGTGTATAAGGTGCCGCAGTAAGCCTTGCATGTGTATAAGGTGTCACAGTAAGCCTTGCATGTGTATAAGGTGTCACAGTAAGCCTTGCATGTGTATAAGGTGCCACAGTAAGCCTGGCATGTGTATAAGGTGCCGCAGTAAGCCTTGCATGTGTATAAGGTGCCACAGTAAGCCTTGCATGTGTATAAGGTGTCACATTAAGCCTGGCATGTGTATAAGGTGTCACAGTAAGCCTTGCATGTGTATAAGGTGAAGCAGTAAGCCTGGCATGTGTATAAGGTGCCACAGTAAGCCTTGCATGTGTATAAGGTGAAGCAGTAAGCCTGGCATGTGTATAAGGTGCCGCAGTAAGCCTGGCATGTGTATAAGGTGCCGCAGTAAGCCTTGCATGTGTATAAGGTGTCACAGTAAGCCTTGCATGTGTATAAGGTGTCACATTAAGCCTGGCATGTGTATAAGGTGTCACAGTAAGCCTTGCATGTGTATAAGGTGCCACAGTAAGCCTTGCATGTGTATAAGGTGAAGCAGTAAGCCTGGCATGTGTATAAGGTGCCGCAGTAAGCCTGGCATGTGTATAAGGTGCCGCAGTAAGCCTTGCATGTGTATAAGGTGTCACAGTAAGCCTTGCATGTGTATAAGGTGTC
The DNA here is from genome assembly GCA_949752745.1 of Protula sp. h YS-2021. Taxonomy (NCBI): domain Eukaryota; kingdom Metazoa; phylum Annelida; class Polychaeta; order Sabellida; family Serpulidae; genus Protula; species Protula sp. h YS-2021. Next base: position 5,900,683 of record OX457034.1, read on the forward strand.
ACATTAAGCCTGGCCTGTGTATAAGGTGTCACATTAAGCCTTGCATGTGTATAAGGTGTCACAGTAAGCCTGGCATGTGTATAAGGTGCCACAGTAAGCCTGGCATGTGTATAAGGTGCCGCAGTAAGCCTTGCATGTGTATAAGGTGTAACATTAAGCCTGGCATGTGTATAAGGTGTCACAGTAAGCCTTGCATGTGTCTAAGGTGTCACAGTAAGCCTTGCATGTGTATAAGGTGAAGCAGTAAGCCTGGCATGTGTATAAGGTGCCGCAGTAAGCCTGGCATGTGTATAAGGTGCCGCAGTAAGCCTTGCATGTGTATAAGGTGTCACAGTAAGCCTTGCATGTGTATAAGGTGTCACAGTAAGCCTGGCATGTGTATAAGGTGTCACAGTAAGCCTTGCATGTGTATAAGGTGCCACAGTAAGCCTGGCATGTGTATAAGGTGAAGCAGTAAGCCTGGCATGTGTATAAGGTGAAGCAGTAAGCCTGGCATGTGTATAAGGTGCCGCAGTAAGCCTTGCATGTGTATAAGGTGCCACAGTAAGCCTTGCATGTGTATAAGGTGCCACAGTAAGCCTGGCATGTGTATAAGGTGTCACAGTAAGCCTGGCATGTGTATAAGGTGCCACAGTAAGCCTGGCATGTGTATAAGGTGAAGCAGTAAGCCTGGCATGTGTATAAGGTGAAGCAGTAAGCCTGGCATGTGTATAAGGTGCCGCAGTAAGCCTTGCATGTGTATAAGGTGCCACAGTAAGCCTGGCATGTGTATAAGGTGAAGCAGTAAGCCTTGCATGTGTATAAGGTGCCGCAGTAAGCCTGGCATGTGTATAAGGTGAAGCAGTAAGCCTGGCATGTGTATAAGGTGTCACAGTAAGCCCTGCATGTGTATAAGGTGCCGCAGTAAGCCTGGCATGTGTATAAGGTGAAGCAGTAAGCCTTGCATGTGTATGAGGTGTCACAGTAAGCCCTGCATGTGTATAAGGTGCCACAGTAAGCCTGGCATGTGTATAAGGTGCCGCAGTAAGCCTTGCATGTGTATAAGGTGCCACAGTAAGCCTTGCATGTGTATAAGGTGTCACATTAAGCCTGGCATGTGTATAAGGTGTCACATTAAGCCTGGCATGTGTATAAGGTGCCGCGGTAAGCCTGGCATGTGTATAAGGTGAAGCAGTAAGCCTGGCATGTGTATAAGGTGTCACAGTAAGCCCTGCATGTGTATAAGGTGTCACAGTAAGCCTGGCATGTGTATAAGGTGTCACAGTAAGCCTGGAATGTGTATAAGGTGAAGCAGTAAGCCTTGCATGTGTATAAGGTGCCGCAGTAAGCCTGGCATGTGTATAAGGTGCCGCAGTAAGCCTGGCATGTGTATAAGGTGCCACAGTGAGCCTTGCATGTGTATAAGGTGTCACAGTAAGCCTGGCATGTGTATAAGATGTCACAGTAAGCCTTGCATGTGTATAAGGTGTCACAGTAAGCCTGGCATGTGTATAAGGTGCCGCAGTAAGCCTTGCATGTGTATAAGGTGCCGCGGTAAGCCTGGCATGTGTATAAGGTGAAGCAGTAAGCCTGGCATGTGTATAAGGTGTCACAGTAAGCCCTGCATGTGTATAAAGTGTCACAGTAAGCCTGGCATGTGTATAAGGTGAAGCAGTAAGCCTTGCATGTGTATAAGGTGAAGCAGTAAGCCTTGCATGTGTATAAGGTGTCACAGTAAGCCTGGCATGTGTATAAGGTGCCGCGGTAAGCCTGGCATGTGTATAAGGTGCCACAGTAAGCCTTGCATGTGTATAAGGTGAAGCAGTAAGCCTTGCATGTGTATAAGGTGTCACAGTAAGCCTGGCATGTGTATAAGGTGTCACAGTAAGCCCTGCATGTGTATAAGGTGTCACAGTAAGCCTGGCATGTGTATAAGGTGTCACAGTAAGCCTTGCATGTGTATAAGGTGAAGCAGTAAGCCTTGCATGTGTATGAGGTGTCACAGTAAGCCTGGCATGTGTATAAGGTGTCACAGTAAGCCTTGCATGTGTATAAGGTGAAGCAGTAAGCCTGGCATGTGTATAAGGTGCCGCAGTAAGCCTTGCATGTGTATAAGGTGCCACAGTAAGCCTTGCATGTGTATAAGGTGAAGCAGTAAGCCTTGCATGTGTATAAGGTGTCACAATAAGCCTGGGATGTGTATAAGGTGAAGCAGTAAGCCTTGCATGTGTATAAGGTGTCACAGTAAGCCTGGCATGTGTATAAGGTGCCACAGTAAGCCTGGCATGTGTATAAGGTGTCACAGTGAGCCTTGCATGTGTATAAGGTGTCACAGTAAGCCTGGCATGTGTATAAGGTGAAGCAGTAAGCCTTGCATGTGTATAAGGTGTCACAGTAAGCCTGGCATGTGTATAAGGTGCCGCGGTAAGCCTGGCATGTGTATAAGGTGAAGCAGTAAGCCTGGCATGTGTATAAGGTGCCACAGTAAGCCTGGCATGTGTATAAGGTGTCACATTAAGCCTGGCATGTGTATAAGGTGCCGCAGTAAGCCTGGCATGTGTATAAGGTGAAGCAGTAAGCCTTGCATGTGTATAAGGTGCCGCAGTAAGCCTGGCATGTGTATAAGGTGAAGCAGTAAGCCTTGCATGTGTATAAGGTGTCACAGTAAGCCTTGCATGTGTATAAGGTGCCACAGTGAGCCTTGCATGTGTATAAGGTGCCGCAGTAAGCCTGGCATGTGTATAAGGTGCCGCAGTAAGCCTGGCATGTGTATAAGGTGAAGCAGTAAGCCTTGCATGTGTATAAGGTGTAACAGTAAGCCTGGCATGTGTATAAGGTGTAACAGTAAGCCTTGCATGTGTATAAGGTGAAGCAGTAAGCCTGGCATGTGTATAAGGTGTAACAGTAAGCCTTGCATGTGTATAAGGTGTCACAGTAAGCCTTGCATGTGTATAAGGTGCCGCAGTAAGCCTTGCATGTGTATAAGGTGCCGCAGTAAGCCTTGCATGTGTATGAGGGAATGCTGTTAGCCTTGCATGAAGTAACGAGAAACAGGCGTCAAAAACATTTTCAGAATGTTCAACATCAAGATTAATCACGAAAAATACTCAAAATGTTAGAAAAAATAACAGATGTTAAACATCGGAAATTCTTCCTGGGGTTAAGACCCTTTTCCAAGCCATAAGACCCATTTTTAGGCGTCAAGACCCTTTTTTAGGCGTCAAGGCCCTTTTCCAGGTGTTAAGACCCTTTTCCCGGTGTTAAGACCCTTTTTAAGGTGTTAAGACCCTCTTCCCGGTGTTAAGACCCTTTTTAAGGTGTTAAGACCCTTTTCCCGGTGTTAAGACCCTTTTTAAGGTGTTAAGACCCTTTTTAAGGTGTTAAGACCCTTTTCCCGGTGTTAAGACCCTTTTTAAGGTGTTAAGACCCTTTTTAAGGTGTTAAGACCCTTTTCCCGGTGTTAAGACCCTTTTTAAGGTGTTAAGACCCTTTTTAAGGTGTTAAGACCCTTTTTAAGGTGTTAAGACCCTTTTCCCGGTGTTAAGACCCTTTTTAAGGTGTTAAGACCCTTTTTAAGGTTTTAAGACCCTTTTTAAGGTGTTAAGACCCTTTTCCCGGTGTTAAGACCCTTTTTAAGGTGTTAAGACCCTTTTTAAGGTGTTAAGACCCTTTTCCCGGTGTTAAGACCCTTTTTAAGGTGTTAAGACCCTTTTTAAGGTGTTAAGACCCTTTTTAAGGTGTTAAGACCCTTTTCCCGGTGTTAAGACCCTTTTCCCGGTGTTAAGACCCTTTTTAAGGTGTTAAGACCCTTTTTAAGGTGTTAAGACCCTTTTTAAGGTGTTAAGACCCTTTTCCAGGCGTCAAATCTACGCCAAAGGCCAAACATTAATTTCGAGTGCTGAATGAAGCCTATAACCCTGTGGGAAAAGAGTTATTTTAAGGCCGATGTGTATCGCGCACTCCCTCCCGCTCCCCCGCACTCCCTCCCTCATCGCACTCCCTCCTCCCCACCCTCCCCTGCACTCCCTCCCCCTCCGCACTCCCTCCTCCACCCCTCCCTCATACTTTTACCACAACCTTATTATATCGCAGTCTTGCGTGATTCTTATCGGTAGCTGCTTTTATGGATCCAGCCAACGCTTTATTGTGAAGCCGGCTGTTTTTAAGGATCCATGGTAATGCGTTTTCTATCTTGGGATTAGTAGTTTTCGGACTTACAATTTTGTTTTCGATGCATCATCTCGGACTAGCGACATTTGGAAGTCCCCCCCCCCCCGCCCCCTCCTTCGCCAGCACGCCATTTTAGGCAGCAAAGCCACCAAATCGAAAGATGCAGCGATGCCACGTCACAGGGGTATGCACGCATGACTTCCCAGAGGCATGTACGCATGAGGTCACAGGGACATGTACGCATGGCGTCATAGGGTTATGTACGCATGACGTCAAAGGGGCATGTACGCATGACGTTACAGAGGCATGTACGCATGACGAAACCGGCAGAGAAAGAGTAAAAACCCTTCATGGTTATGATGATGAGGCGAACATCACACAAACACCCACATGAAAGCAGATCACAGGTAACAGAAAAACAGCGGTGGCTAGCAGCAGGCACAAAGCGACACATTACATCTTCAAACACACCAAAATATGAGCGCAAAGCGTACGTTATCAACGCAACTCAAGCTCACTATATATACGACGAGTGATTATTATATATAATAAACACAGCTGGGAATACCATACTGGCTGGACACAATCATACGCATGTAGATTACGGTTTTCGTTGTAGATAAGATAAAACAAAACAGACAAAAGCCACATACAAAATTCAAATGCCCCAAAGAAATCGAAGCCCCCTCCCAACATAAAAAACACTTAAATGCAATTCCGAGGAAGAGGGAAAGGGGGAGGAGGGTATCGGTCAGAGATATTGAAAGTGAGTTGCTCACTTCTGGTGGCGGCGGACACGTCACTTCCGGTGGCGGGCGCCTCGGTGAAGTACTGCGAGTCGTCAGTGGCCGTCTCGTCGCTGTTCTCACTACTCGCGCCCAGGCTCGGCTGATACGAGTGGCACAGTGTCCTCTCCTGTCAACAGACGCGCACGTGTATGTCATGCGCACGTCACGCGCACGTGTATGTCACGCGAACGTGTCACGCGCACGTATATGTCACGCGAACGTGTATGTCACACGAACGTGTATGTCACGCGAACGTGTCACACGCACGTGTATGTCACGCGAACGTGTGTCACGGGCACGTGTATGTCACGCGAACGTGTATGTCACGCGCACGTGTATGTCAAGCGATCATGTATGTCACACGCACGCCTCTGTCACGCGCACGTGCATGTCATGCGCACGTGTATGTCACGCGCACGCCATGCGCACGTCATGCATATTTCACGCCATACGCACTGCTTGTCCAAAATCCTCGCAATCCGGCAGCGACCATGGCGCTTCATGAAAATCGGCTGCTAAAACGCGTCAACTGTCGGCTCACCAGTTTCTGCTTAAACGCGTCAAGTGTCGGCTCAGCAGTTTCTGCTAAAACGCGTCAAGTGTCGGCTCAGCAGTTTCTGCTAAAACGCGTCAACTGTCGGCTCACCAGTATGTATATCCGTGGAAAAAATTGTTTACTTTCGCATTTTTTATGAGGCTAACATTTACACAACTGTACGTTAGAAAAGAAAATTTAGCATAACGTACAGGGTCTTTATACATGAGCGTGATGAGTTCTATGATGGACAGCGTCCACTTCTCATACTGTGGCGAGTTCACACAATACAAGACCACGTCCTTCAGGCCGAACTGAAACAGCAGTCTGCAATCAACCAAAGCACAAACGGCATCAATGTCATCTCCCAAATATAGATTATAAGAAAATACAAAATACTCTCAATCCAGAGGCAGTTTGTTTTGCTTACTTTTAATATACATGCTGAATGATTTTAGAGCAAAAATATTTTTTGAATATGCTCAAGAGTGTCATGAAAGTGCTCTCAAGTGTGTTGAAATCGACACGTGGTTACATCATCCGGTTGCTAGGCACTGTGCAGACATTCAGAAACAGCCATGAGAATTGTTATTGACAGCATTTCGGAGTTTTAGAATTATCAAAACACTTCGTCTGGCCACAGCATATTGTCAAACCGGCAAAACTGTTTCCCGCCAACACTAGAGCTGGTTCTCTCGCTGAGGCTGATCACGTACCTGAGTATGACGCTGCTGAGGCTGATGGCGTATCTGAGTATGACGGTGCTGAGGCTGCTCACGAACCTGAGTATGACGGTGCTGAGGCTGATGGCGTACCTGAGTATGACGGTGCTGAGGCTGATCACATACCTGAGTATGACGGTGCTGAGGCTGATGACGTACCTGAGTATGACGCTGCTGAGGCCGATGGCGTACCTGAGTATGACGGTACTGAGGCTGCTCACGAACCTGAGTATGACGGTGCTGAGGCTGATGACGTACCTGAGTATGACGCTGCTGAGGCTGATGATGTATCTGAGTATGACTCTGCTGAGGCTGATGACGTACCTGAGTATGACGCTGCTGAGGCTGATGACGTACCTGAGTATGACGGTGATGAGCCTGTTCACATGAATGAGTATGACGGTACTGAGGCTGCTCACGAACCTGAGTATGACGCTGCTGAGGCTGATGACGTACCTGAGTATGACGCTGCTGAGGCTGATCACATACCTGAGTATGACGGTGCTGAGGCTGATGACGTACCTGGGAATGACGCTGCTGAGGCTGATGACGTACCTGAGTATGACGGTGCTGAGGCTGATGACGCACCTGAGTATGACGCTGCTGAGACTGATGACGTACCTGAGTATGACGCTGCTGAGGCTGATGACGTACCTAAGTATGACGGTGCTGTGGCTGATGACGTACCTAAGTATGACGCTGCTGAGGCTGATGGCGTACTGAGTATGACGGTGCTGAGGCTGTTGACGTATCTGAGTATGACGGTGCTGAGGCTGATGACGTACCTGAGTATGATGGTGCTGAGGCTGATCTCCTTACTGCTGCACGCCGCCCCCGTGGGTGAGTCGGACAGGTAGAGCAGGTTCCTGTACAGGAAGAACATGTTGTCCATTGCGTCGCACAGCTCCTCCGACAGCTTCTTCTCACGGTCCTATAACGAAAAACTGACAGATATTTCTCCTCATTCCCGCCCTTCTTTAACCCTTTTCCGCAGGGGTTTTGGTTTCACAGGGATTTAGCACGGAAGAGATTATCTGGAGAATTATAATGCCCTGGATGTAATGCCCTGGATTCCACTAGCTTGCATGTAAAACGGCATATCGCTCGCAATGACACTAAACTATGTTAAAACACAAAACCCTTGAGCCCCGCCCTTACACACACACATCCGCACACACAGCCACCTCTTTTCCACATAGCGTCCGTACGTACCACTTTCATCATGTCCGTCAGTCTGTCCAGGATGATGTTGGTCGGCTGCGCCCTCGTAAAAGCCTTGACCCCCACCCCCTCCTTACCTTACACATACACACACTAACCACCTCTTTTCTACATGGCGTCCGTGCGTACCTCCTTCATCATGCCCGTCAGTCTGCCCAGGATGACCTTGGTCGGCTACGCCTTTGTATAAGCCTTGACACGCCCCCCCCCCCCCCACCCCGTCCCACCTTACACACACACACACACACTAACCACCTCTTTTCTACATGGCGTCCGTGCGTACCTCCTTTATCATGTCCGTCAGCCTGCCCAGGATGATCTTGGTCGGCTCCGCCTTTGTAAAAGCCTGCTTTATCCTCAGCGGCAACAGTTGCGTTTCCTTCACCAGCGTCTCTAGCTCGATCAGTTTGTGTGGAATCTGCTGAGTCGCTTCACTCTTTCTAAATTTCTCCAAAGTCTGCAGCTGTACACGAAGGTTAGGAATGAGGCATTCCAGCGGCTGGCTGATATGTGCCAGAACCCTGTCAAAATAAAATAATAACCTGCCGTTGCACAAGTTCACTATATATACTTTCTGCCTGTAAAATTTGGTTTGCTTCCGACAAATAGTAACAGAGATATCGCGCGAACAAAAACAGACAGCCAGACAGACAAGTTCATAACTATATCCCTCCGTTACACGGGGGATAACAACACAAAACTGCAGTCATTTACGATAACATCCGTAGTATTTTCTCACAAACACATCTGCTATAGTTTTGTTGAGGGGGTGGGGAACCATTAAATATTTTAAAATGGGAGAGTCTGCGTTAAAAAAATAAAAATAAATACACAGCAATCAATAATTTTCTTACTGGGGAAGAAAAATTCTTAATTTTATTTGCAAGGAATTTATGAAAGGAATTTAGAAAGCAGAGCAGAGATTATCACTCACTTGACAGCCGCGAAAAAGATACTGTCTTTATTTTCTATGTCGCTGTTGACGTCATCGTCAAGGCTGAAGAGAAGAGGCAGGAGATTCTACAAACACAGGACATAAAATGTCAACCCGAGCGGGTGAGGGGGGAGGGGTGAGGGGAAGTGAGGGGGGATGGGTCGGGGCGGGTTGTAATGTGACATAGTGCGGGACGTGAGATGTGAACCCCCTCAGGGCAGGGCATGACAGATGAAACCTGCTACGCTCGTAATATCAAATACTACGGGGTTTCGGGTTAACATTAGCAATTCCGCCTTTTTATCGGTATTAAAATTTTTACGCCCATCCTTTTCTGGTTCACATCTATATGTAGGCGCATGCAAGACTGAGCTTTACCTTCCTGATGACGTCATACAAGACTGAGTCTTACCTTCCTGATGACGTCATACATGACTGAGCCTTGCCTTCCTGGCGATGTCATACAGGACTGAGTCTTACCTTCCTGGTGACGTCATACAAGACTGAGCCTTACCTTCCTGGTGACGTCATACAAGACTGAGCCTTACCTTCCTGATGACGTCATACAAGGCTGAGTCTTACCTTCCTGATGACGTCATTCAAGGCTGGGCCTCACCTTTCTGGTGACGTCATACAAGACTAAGTCTTACCTTCCTGATGACGTCATACAAGGCTAGGCCTTACCTTCCTGATGACGTCATTCAAGGCTGGGCCTCACCTTTCTGGTGACGTCATACAGGACTGAGTCTAACCTTCCTGGTGACGTCATACAAGACTGAGCCTTACCTTCCTGGTGACGTCATACAGGACTGAGTCTTACCTTCCTGGTGACGTCATACATGACTGAGCCTTACCTTCCTGACGATGTCATACAAGGCGCAGTATCTGCGGAAGTAACGCGTGTTTTTGTCTTCCGTCAACAGGCCTTTCTGAATCTCCTCCAACGCGTCTGTAACACAAAGCAATTACTGGGTCTGTAACACAAGGCAATTACTGGTCTGTAACACAAGGCAATTACTGGTCTGTAACACAAGGCAATTACTGGTCTGTAACACAAGGCAATTACTGGGTCTGTAACACAAGGCAATTACTGGGTCTGTAACACAAGGCAATTACTGGGTCTGTAACACAAGGCAATTACTAGTCTGTAACACAAGGCAATTACTGGTCTGTAACACAAGGCAATTACTGGTCTGTAACACAAGGCAATTACTGGTCTGTAACACAAGGCAATTACTGGTCTGTAACACAAGGCAATTACTGGTCTGTAACACAAGGCAATTACTGGTCTGTAACACAAGGCAATTACTGGTCTGTAACACAAGGCAATTACTGGTCTGTAACACAAGGCAATTACTGGTCTGTAACACAAGGCATTCACTCACTCACTGTGTCAGTAACATAAGGGAATTCGGCAAAAAAACTGGTAAATCCGTGCGTCACAATGGCGCATGAGCAAAATTTATACGCACCATACTAGAAAATAGGTGCGTCATGGCGCACGCCAGAATCACTCGTGTTTACATTGAAAAACACCGGATAATCGTATAAATCCGAAAAATGTATGATGTTGTATTGAGAACGGGCTACGGCTGGTCGCGGACTGGTTGCGGACTGGTTGCCCCCTGACATATGTACGGCAGCTTCCTTATCGCTGCAGCCAGCCTTGACCTTTCTCGACAAAACGGAGACGACACTGTCCTTTCTACGGGAATGTTGGGAAAAAAAATCCAGCAGTGAAGCTGGTTTCAAGCCCCCCCCCCCCCCCCCCCCCGCCAGTTTAGCTACAGAATACTGGATGTTTCAACTGAAAACCTACTGTTACGTTGGACACGAAGTTGTTGTCTGTGTTTCCTTGTGAATTTAAAAAAAAAAAACCTTTCGTGGCACATTTGTACTTTTTGTTTTGTTTTTTTTTTCACTGTGCCTCACATTGTTGGAGAACTTTGACAAACTTTGACAAACTTTGACAAACTTCCATCTCTTAACGGGAAATACGAATGTTTTTAACAAAAAAAAAATGAAATGCCTATTCATCAATTCTTGGCTGACTTCAAAACAAAACATGACGTCACACATCTGCATAATAATATGATTTCTAATTGCTATCATTCTCACTGATCATGAACTTAAATAAAGCAAGCATTTTTATATCAGCCATTTCTTTTCGTAGAACCTTTTTCTTTCTGTAATTTATTTGCACATGTAATATGTTTCCAATCCACGTACTCCCAGTTGTGATTAATTTCACCAATAGAAGAAATGCGTTTCTGATGTTTTAACTGTAATTTTATAACATTTACATTGTAATTTATAATGTGTCTCTGTCATCAATGCGTAGTGACGCAAACCTTCATTTGGCCGAATTGCGGAGGATCGCCGAGAAGAGTAGCCTATCAAAACTACCTGCGGAATAGTCACACGCAATTTCAAAGCAATCGCATGAATACTGATGTGAAGTAGTATTTTAAATAAAAGTGTATATATATATACACAAAGGGGCATATATATACAGACAACAGACGAAATCCTCTCAATGATTGCTGAGATACAGCGTCTAAGTCTACAGCGCCTAAGTCTACAGCGCCTTAGTCTACAGCGCCTTCGTCCACCGCGCTTAAGTCCACAGCGCCTAAGTCCACAGCGCCTAGGTCCACAGCGCTTAAGTATACTGCGCCTACGCCAATAGCGCCTAGATCCACAGCGCCTTGGTACACAGCGCCTACGCCCACAGCGCCTAAGTCTACCGAGCCTAGGTCCACAGCGACTACATACACTGCGCCTAGGTCCACAGTTCACATTTGTAAGGGCTTTTTTTTAATTTGTCTTTTTTTTCAATTTTTTACAAAAACAAGAATTAACCGCACATCGCAAAACCCCATTATATGGCCTGTTTTTGATGAAGAACGACACAGAGATGTGGCGCGCACAAAATGCCTCACTTACATCTGAAATGGCACGTACAAAATGCCTCACTTACATCTGAAATGGCACGTACAAAATGCCTCGCTTACATCTGAAATAGCCCGTACAAAATGCCTCACTTACATCTGAAATGGCACGTACAAAATGCCTCACTTACATCTGAAATGGCACGTACAAAATGCCTCGCTTACATCTGAAATAGCCCGTACAAAATGCCTCACTTACATCTGAAATGGCACGTACAAAATGCCTCACTTACATCTGAAATGGCACGTACAAAATGCCTCGCTTACATCTGAAATAGCCCGTACAAAATGCCTCACTTACATCTGAAATGCCGCGCACAAAATGCCTCACTTGCATCTGAAATGCCGCGCACAAAATGCCTCACTTAGATCTGGAATAGCGCGTACAAATTGGCTCACTTACATCTGAAATAGCGCGCACAAAATGCCTCACTTACATCTGAAATAGCGCGTGCAAAATGCCTCACTTACATCTGAAATAGCGCGTACGAAATGCCCCACTTACATCCGATATAGCACGTACAAAATGCCTCACTTACATCTGAAATTTCATTTGAAAAAAATGCCAAAAATTCTAAACAAATGTGAGTGAAAAGCATGAAAACGCACAAAGTTTTAATTTCATATTCCTTTAAGACGCCCTGTGGCCTTCAAACACAAACGACTCGGCTTAGACAGTTTCACAATATCCATTACATGTTAAACCAAGATTATTCAAAAACAGAACTTGTGTTTGAAAAGTCATTTCAAAAACAGCACGATTACACCATACCATCATTAAAGTTATAATGAAATCTTCTTGATTTTACTCCTTTTCAATCTTACAAATTGCATCCCTTGCAAAATGAATATCGTTTGTTATCGAAAAAATTAAAGACAATTTCCTACTAATTACAGAAATCACAATTTGATCATATTTCCACTGGCATATCCGTGCAGATCACCGGTGAATCAACACGCTCACTTTCGAATTAAGGCTGTAATTTAAAGCAGTAACCATAGCAACTGAACTGGAGCGATTCCGCTGTCACATAGCACAAAACTTGCATCTTATCACTTGAGAAAAAGCAGTTCGCATTGACATTCTGTGTGTCACCAAGTATTATGACGCAGGAACTCCCCCTCCCCCTCCCTCCACAGCGGGGGGTGGGGGCAGGGGAGGAGGCACCTGGTATTATGACGCAGGAACTCCCCCTCCCCCTCCCTCCACAGCGGGGGGTGGGGGCAGGGGAGGAGGCACCTGGTATTATGACGCAGGAACTCCCCCTCCCCCTCCCTCCACAGCGGGGGGTGGGGGCAGGGGAGGAGGCACCTGGTATTATGACGCAGGAACTCCTCCTCCCCCCCCTCCCTCCACAGCGGGGGGTGGGGGCAGGGGAGGAGGCACCTGGTATTATATGTCTTACCATGCTTGCCCCCCCAAAGAAAAAAATGCGGAGAAGGGGCGGGGGGGGGGGCTAATTTTGAGGCCAGAGGTAGTCAGCGCCTAGTGCTGATTTCGTTTAGCAAGGGGATAATTTTCAGTCAGTCCTTCGCGTTTATCACAGAATAAGGGTTACTGCGGAATTTCGCTATACAATGTATTACCTAGGAGCGACGATACGATATCGATAAGCAATTTGTAAATATCGATATTTTTGACAGTCTTATATTCGTCATAAAAGAAGCGAAACCCTTGCACGAGATTACGAAGTGTTGGAAGTCGGTGACCTCGACACCGACCGACATATGTGGACGGTTTCAAATGTCTTCTAATACATCCTGCGGGGCGCAGGGTCGGTTTTCTTCACGGAAGAAAGGTATTTCTTCCCTTCCATGGGAAGAACTGGAAGAAAGTGGAAAGAAGCCTACTATCCAATTGATACAGCTGATTTAGTGCCTCACTAATCACCATTACGGCGACGGCAAACATTGTCTTCGCAGCAAGTGAACGAGTAAACTAGACCGATTTCGCCACCCAGTGACGAAATCAACGCTTGGAAGCAGTCAATTAGAATGTTAATGATATAGTTTATCGCTAATATATTTTGCATGGAGAGTTTTCAATATTGTGCGATTTTTCGAGCTTCATTCCCATTGTTAGGCATAACCTGTTTACTAATTACTGCGTCCCTTTTGTTTTATGTCCACACTTGCTCAGCTGTGACAACAATAGACTAAGCATGCAAGTAACGTCCCGTCAAGGTAAACATTAATATTAAGAAATGCTAAATTGGTACTCCATTTCACAAGGGGTAGGATAGATTTCAAATAAATGGGATCAGATTATGTGTTCATTCATAAGCCGTTTAATTCTATTGAAAACTGTCTTATGGGACCGTAGAAAGTGTTCACAGTTCAGAGATGTTCACAAATTTCTGTTCAAAAGCCAATGATCAAGTAAATGGGGAAATTTCGGGCCAAGGAAAGTTGTTCATTGTAGGATTTTCACTATTTGAAGGTTTTGCTGTATTTGGATGCCTTATTATTTATGTGCTTTTTGCTGTGTACACAACTTTCTTTGTCTCATAATATATTTTGTTCTTAAACTCTCTGAAATTCAACAATTTTATGCGTAAAGCTTCACTCTTATAAGCTTAGCCGCATCATAGGAGATGTGTTGAAACGATGAGGAAGCGGTAAAAAGCTGCTCTGACCACTGCATATGCTTATCTCTGTTTGGCACACATACAGCAAATGGCTCGTGCGAGTACATCAGTGTCTGTTTGACCTTGTGATGGCAGTATTTTGTTTACGTATTTTGGGGGTGGAGTGGGGCGTTTTACAGGGCATTGGGTAGTTTCAAGTTACTTTTAATTTTCAATTCGTATACAACTAAGCTTTCTGTATACTGTGTGCAAAAATCCCGTTTTTAAACCGACCAGGAATAGAAAACGTAGAAATGACGTCAGAATTGCACAATACGTAAAAAATAGTGCTATCACGGTGTTCTTTGTTAAAAAGCAGTCTCATGACGTTTTTAGCTCCAAACCTCTAGATACAGCGGTTTTGGAGACATTAAGCCATTAAATCGGCGTGACGTCACAAGACGCAGATGATGACGTCATAGGTCAATAAAAAATTTATTTAGCGCCACTTCGCATAAAAGACTTCAAGTGTGCCCAATTTTATACTTCTAGCTTCAGCCGTTTCTTCGGAGATGTCTGGAAACCGACGGGGACTTTGCGTGAAAAAAAAAAGAAAAAGAAAAAAAACTAACAAAAAAAAAAAAAAAAAAGGAAAAAAAAGGTACTTTAACCTCCACAATTCGAGGAAAAACAATAACTTCTTGGAACGAAGTTCCAAGCGTTAATAAGTACTCAGGTGACCGCTTAATGCATTGAGGGTACTGTCTCGACGGATCTAGATCCCCCCCTGGAATACTCTCCCCCCTCCCACCGGAATACTCCCCCCGTAGGAATATCCCCCCGTCCTTTTACATTGCCATTTTTCATGTAACAAATGTGGAAGCAGTTCTGTAGAAGTACATCCACCCCCATATCACTGCTTTTTTCGATTATTAATTGAACAAACCTCGGAGTGGAAAAGGCTGGAAACTCGCGTTTTGCTACCGATCGTTCAATAAATGAAGAATTGAACTTGACAGTTATCTGAACATTTTAAAATTGAGGACAGTTGTCACAGATTTTGTGAACTGTAAATGTTTTTGTAGTACAAGAGAGTGTTACGAATCTTCAATTAACTGTTAAAAGGTGGTGCTTTTGGATATGTTGTCGGATTTTTTTTCAGTTTGATTTAAATCAAAAACATTAAAAAAATCAGATTTAAATAAAAAAAATCAAAAATCATGATTTTTTTGAAAAAATCGGATTTTTTTCCAGCCCTGAAGACGGATTTTTTATGCGTCCCCTGGGACGCAAGCCCAAAATTTTTTTGCGTCCCGGGCTAATTTTTTTGCGACATTGACGCGCAATCCGCGTCCCGTAAAACCCTGGACACATTGTAACCTAATCTATATTAATACCATGCCGCGAAACTGGTCTCAGATGTCCATGGCTATCGTGATATGAAAACCCTAGCACTCACCTAAACATCCTTCGGAGATAAAGAAGGTGTTATCCATGAAGACGCCGATCTGCGAATCCAGCGTCCGCAAACCTCCCAAATTCATGACCAGCACCTGCTCCATGTTTTGTTCCTTGTGTAGCGCGTCCGGCTATCTAAATGACGTCACACGGTACAGTGGGAGATTTGAGCTGCCGAGTTGTGTTCACATCCGTTCTCTGACACCGGTTTAACCCTACAAAGATATTAAGAATTAGAATTAAAAACAAGAATGTCCAGGGACATTGCGACCAGCAGAGATCTAGTAAATTCCGTATCAATAGGCTTGTGTGTTCGTCAAAAAACAAAGTCAAAAAGTGGGAGTTATATTATTAAGACCGGTTGTTGAAATCTTTTTCCTACAAAATTACACAGGATTCCGGTCAAAATTGTGGGAGAAGAAGCATTTTGAAAACTGGCTATTAAATATTTTTTAAATGTCCCCCATTTAGCCATTTTCTTTTTCCATTGATCGTCAAAAAAGTAACTGTTCAAAGGAGTGAACATTTATGAAAAATTTAAAGACAATCCTAGCCATATTGTTTGGAGAAAAACCTTTGGAAAATTGACTGTCAAATACATTAAAAAATGTCTCCTATTTTGCCAATGTTTTGTGGCTCGATAATTTCAATACAGGCCTACCCAGTAAACATTGGTAAAAATTTGAAAGGAATGCGATCCAGATTTCGTAGAAGCATTTTGAAAATTGGCTGCCAAAACATTCTAAAATGACACCCCTCCCCTTTAGCTAATTTTTTTGGATCGCAAAAAGTAGCCTTTCAAGAGAAGAAAGCCTGGTGAACATTCATACAAAATTGAAAAGTAATCCAATCAAAATTGTGGAAGAAGCATGTTGAAAATTGGCCACAAAAAAGTTATAGATGCCCTGCCCCCAACTTTTGTGGATCACCAAAAAAAGTAATTTTTCACGAGTACCCTTCCTAGTAAACATTTATGCAAAATTTGAAGAGAACCAGATCAATGTTGCTACAGAAGAAGCAATTTAAAGATTGGCTACCAAAAAGTTTTAAGTGCCCCCCCCCCCCCCCCCATCTGGCCAATTTTTGGCGGATCGCCAAAAAGGGTCATTTTTGGAGAAAGAATCGTCTAGGATGCAATCGTTCAAAATTGCAAAGAAATCTGACACAAATGGCGGGAGAAGCATTCAGGAAATTATCTACCAAAAAATAAAAAAAATGCACCCCTCCCCCACATTTTGTAATTTTTTTCACGAGAGGCCTTCCTGGTGAACAGTTAGGCAAAATTTAAAGACAATCCAATCAAAATTATGGGAGAAGAAGGATTTTAAAAATTGGCAACTAACACATTTTAAATGGCCCCCATTTGTCCAACTGTTGGTGGGTTGGCAAAAGAAGTAATTTTTCAACAAAGCCTACCTATAGAACATTCGTGCAAAATTTGAAAGGAATCCTATCAAAACCGAGGGAGAAGAAGCATTTCAAGTAAAAGTTTACATACGTACACGCGTACATACAGACGATGGATACCCCCTCTAGTGATGTGATGAAGCCAGCCCGACGAAGTTGGCTGGTCTAAAAAAAAAACATTTCTTTGTTTTAAATCGAGCAAGACAAAGAATATTGCTTTGTCCAGTTTTTGGCGCATTTTCCGGACATCCTTCAATTTTGGCCTTTTGAGACTGTCGCGACTTACTTTAAACTTTGCAAAAAGAGAAAAAAAGTTCAGAGCTCAACTGCCAAAAATAAGTGATTCAGCTTATTTATGATGAAAATAAAAGAAATTGCCAAAAGCTAACATCCAAAAACGCTTTACATGTACCAATCGATAAAAATCTGTCAAGTCTGAGAGAGGACATATTGAGAACGGAAAGCGCCAGAAATTGGATAAAAATAACAGGTCGAAATTAGGTACAAATCTCTTGTAATTTGCAGGTTCCAGGGTAGGTGTAAATTTTCCGAAACTTTATACCTATCAATTGCGATGAAAATAAACAAAATTTACAAAATACAGACCTGTCAAGTGTTTAATCGCAGGCAGCTCCAAAAAGTGAAACACTACTGTTGGGTTGGACATTATACGATAGTTTGTACTTTCGGGAAGTGGATTGTCAGTGAAGATAGAGAAACAATCTGGAAGTTTGGGACGAACTAGGAGCTACGTACAAGGCAATCCCAGCGGACCCCTTTCTATCTTCCTAGTTTCAACTCTCAAGTCAAATCTTTCGGTGCACGTTCCAGGACGATGAGGTTCGAACTAGCAAACCTTTTCTTAAAAAATCACCCTGAGGGGTATCCTGGAGCACTATTTTCGACCTCGAGGAAATTCCACAGAGTGGTTTTGCAATAAACCAAAGCACACTTTGGGCGTTCCAAATAAAATGCGCAAAAATTCTGCGTTTCGAATACTAACTAAACAGGTGAAAAATGAAAGAAATGATACAGAGATTTTGCCTAAATGACAAATTTCTTTTGCCCCAAACAGCAATCGTGTTTTGAACAACTCGTATGCTGTTATAAAAATTTATCAAAAAAATTAACAAATACTTTCAATTTCTTACATGTTCCGAGTATGAGCTATTTTTTGCTACATTTCTTCTATTATTTCTTTCATTATACCAGGTTCCTTTGCAGTCGAAATTCAAAATACTTGCGCATTTTATTCTAAACACACCAATTGTGATTAGGCTTATTGTATATTCATTATTGCTGCAGGGTTTCTATTCCTGATCTCAAGGAAACATGTTTTTTTTCTATTTGAAAATTGTTACCCGACCCTAAAAATATGAATCTGATGAAGTACAGCGGAGAATCCTATACACATTAAATCCGCCAGGTGAGCAGGAGGTGCGCGCTGGCTTATGATATCATTTATTGGGTCACTTTACTATTCTTGAGGACGAGTTCACGTCACAACCTTACATCCACCAATGAGAATTAACATTTTTATCACGTGATCAAAAAGTGCCAGTGCTTGCGTCAGGGCAAAACGCATATTTTTTCTCTGTTTTATACCAAATATAACCGGGTATTTTTCTTGTTCTGGGCCGATTGCATACATTTTGCCCTACTTGTCACATGCCAGAAAGTTAGTTCTTTAAATAGTTTTTACCGTTTAGAAAAATTTTATTACTTAACTTAAATATCGAAGGATTTGTATTGGAATAAACAGGGTTGGGTTTCTACCAGGTAGAAACCCTTTTTCCCCTACCGTGGGTAAAAACTAGGGTAATAACCCGGGAAAAAGGGTTTTTACCCGGTAGAAATGGTAGAAATAGGGTAGAAACCCCCTTAACAACAACTTACCACAACACCTTTGGGTATCTATCCGATCTACTTGTAAGTTTACATCCATATTTTATATCTATAGTTCATATCCACAAACAACGCGATTATAAAAATATTGTAACACAAAAATTGTCTAGCTAACAGTCTTTATACAAATCTAAACATTCTACTAAAATGTGACGGGTGCATTTAATAATCCACTTCTTTTGCTCCTCGGAGCATGCGATAACAGAACACTAATTTTGATGCTTTGTCGTTGCCCAATCTGTTTCTGACTTTAGAATGAATAGCTAATTGTGTATTTCCACACCTGTGACATTTAGCATAGACTTTGGTATCCTTTGTGAATTGAGTAAAATGTTGCCATACTGAATCCCTTGGTCTGCCACCGTTATTCATGTTGAAATTTATTTTCAACGTTTTCTAAATTTATTTAATTTCCACTAAATACATTCAAAAGCTTAACTGTGTTTAGAAGCCTCAAAATACAATACTTTTGATTTCACAAAAACCATGTATTATATAGACCCTCTTAAGATGTTTAACTAACAAACGGATGTGACCATTTCTAACATCAAAGTAGTATCGCGCTGATGTTTACCGATTACTCCAGGGAAAACACATCCCTTTGTCAGGTATTACTTCTTACATAAATAGTCTGTTCGTTAATATCACAAGACCATTGCATAAGAGCAACTGCACAGCATACATAAGAAGAAATATTTGACAAAGGGATGTGGCTTCACGTGAGTAAAGTAAACAGTGGTGGTGGATATGAATTGCATGAAAGATAATTACCACCAGTACACAAGTTTGTGTGCAAAGATCTGAGAAATAAGCGCCGCCAAGTCCATGGTAGAAACCCCATGGTAAAAACCCTTTTTACCGTCCGGGTTTTTTACCCGGTAATTACCATGGCATTTACCCACTTCGGTAGAAACTTGCCAACCCTGGGAATAAATAATAAAACAGTGCGAGAAACTCATTATGCTCTCAGTTGCCCACAAAGCATTGCATGAAGGTGTCCGCAAGAATCATAAATATCCGAAGTCTTTGCTTGGACTATATCCTCGTTTGATGCATTCCAGTTTGAAACAGTTTTTGTTAATAAAGAGTTTCTATATCGTGTGTGGTACAGTTGATAATTTAATAACATTTACGGTACTATTGTTTCTCATATTTTCAAACACAATATTATCCGATATATGAATACAGAAAGATTTTGCTTTGATTCTACGTGGATTTTGGCTTCGTTTCAGGTACAGTTCAGGATCAACCGGTACCAGCCCTTCAGCGATCTTATAGAAACACGTTAATCTGCTTTTGGTCGTTCTAATTACATGATTTCTTGTAGTTTACTCAACAGAGGGGCGGTGATGGACTACGGTCACTCTAGCTCCAAGAAGCGGTGCGCTAAAAAGTTTCCAGGCACCGCTTCAAAGCCTCGCTATATAACGATAAGCAAGTCAACTGCGCTCGTTTTGAGGCAACCCCTGTGGCTCATTTGTGCGAGATTCAACGACCCATAAGTTTTTATTGGCATTTGCTAAAGGCCCTCAAAGTACAACGGTAACCATATACAACTTCTGTGTTACGCTTTCTTTAAAAGAAAATAATACGGAAATAACCCCAAATCTTCCGCAATAATTGACATTTGTTTGTATACAGGGAGCATATATACTTTATTACGTGAAATAGTAACAACAATTTTCTGCAATTATCCACCAAAAAACTTTTAAATTGATACTTCAAAAAGAACGTAAACATAACAAGTCAAATATGGTGGGTGCACCAAATAAATTTATACGTAATTCTGCATCTATCAAATATTTAATAAATATTGTTCAAATAAACTATAACCCCTTCATTTAAATTTTCGGTCCCTTGACTTTGGTCACGTGACATTTAAAGGCCAGAATGTAAACAAAAATTTGACAGGTGGATGCGGAAGTTATTTTTTCTGAACCAATAAAAAATAAACAGCACACTAAAAACTTTTCCTGTTTTACAAAAAGGGCATATTGGGCATGAACTTTCTGTAGATGTTTGAATAATAGGGGCTGGTATGCAGGATTCGTGCCTGAAAACATGTGAAATTGACCCCTATAAGCCAAATCACACTTTCGGTGTTTCGAATAAAATGCATAAGAATTTTTAATTTCGACTGCGTGGGAACCGGGTAAAGAAATGAAAGAAATGATAGAAAAATATGGAAGAAATATCGCAAAAACAGCTCATACTCGGAACATAAAAGAAAATGAAACTTGAAACCATTTGTTAAAACTTTTAATAAGTTTTTAAAATATCAAACGGGTTGTTAAAAACCCGATTGCTCTTTCGTGCAAGAGAAATTTGACATTTAGGTGAAATCTCTCTATCATTTCTTTCATTTTTTACCCGGTTATTTTATTCGAAACGCAGGAATTTTTGCGCATTTTTATTGGGAACGCCCAAAGTGTGATTTGGCTTATTAGTGGAACAATGGAAGGCTTCGTAGTTCTGACACAGAGTTATACTAAGTTATACAAGTCAGAGCTACTCGGAGCTACGGTCACTCGAGACTAATCGTTTTTATGTGATCATAAAAATTATGCGCCATAATTTATAATTTGAAGCACCCTTTCTAAAATAACACAATCAGCCCAATTTGTTGGTCCCAGCGGACCCTTTCTATCTTCTTAGGACATAGGAAGACCACAAGGGTCATCTAGAACTACCCAATTTGTGCGCCCAAACTGGCAAAACTGACATCAAATGACAAGTTCTATTGCAGGACCTATATGACTTTTGCTGTCATAACTGCAAGATGTTGCTTATTCATTATGTTTCAGGACTGTTTCAAACATATTTTCACGATACACATCGGTGCATATTCTTACCATAATACTGCTGGATCGAATTCTTCAACAAAATTGGTCTTTTCACCGTCGTTCTCTGGAATTATTTTAAGATTCGAGTCGCTACATATGTACGTATGATGTTGTGTTTACACTGCAAATGCACTCTGCAAGCATGCTTGCGAGTTCAGGGACACGTGAATATGTATTCACGTGAACCGAAAACATGTGTGGAAAATATCCAAAACATTTCACATGACACCGAAAATATTACAGCTTCCAAGCAATTCTCAAAACGTTTTGAATAAATGCACTCTCCAGGCTAACTTCATAAATGTCGTTGTTGTAAAACATTTGACTTCCGGTTAGATACCGTTAAAGAGGTTGTCTATTAGACAAGCACGTCTGAATGTGTGTTTCTGTCCAAAAGCTGTGTGCTTTGTTTCCATACGGTTGCTCCAACAGATTATAGTACAATACTGGAGTTGGTTTTATAAGAACCAACTGAAGATGGGAAGTTTACTCAGATTAAAATCAATACACTAGATATGCATACAGATTAAAACCTACGCACACTTCTTGTATGTTCTTTCGAACAAATTGGATATTTCCAGGCCATAGAAGTGTTATACGGCCTTATTTACAAAATCTAAATCGGTTTCACAAATTTTATTTTTGTCCAACTCTTTCATATGTGCGAAATTGATTCTTGCTAGATTGCAGTTGTCTTATAAGATCTCTGGCCTCCTTCAATCTTTAAAAATTAACAACTAAGACTCACCTAACTGATAAGTGTGATGCTACTGCTTATTTGAAGCACTTGATATATGGTTTTACAGCAGGATAGATTGGGTACTTGGGGATCAGTCTTCATGTAAACTCATTTAAATTTTTATATCATTAAGATTCTGACGAAAAAAAACAACTAGTATATCTGTAAAGTTCGATGTCGAGATATTTTGCCAAGCTAAGAACTATATTTAAGTGTTTTCTGTGACGTTGTGTTAATATTCTTTAAGCCTTTCTTTAGTAATTTCCAAAGCTCATTTGAAAATTTTGTTAGTGTTCACAGTTGTCGACTCGATGCTTTTGTCTTAATTTTTCCTGTACCACATTTAACTAGGATTGTGAAACGGCCAAAAAAATGTAGCGATTATATTAACAAATTTATAGTAAGAATTTGATATATTTGTAACTTTTCAATTTTTGCAAGTTTTGTTAACCTCTTTTAGCAGTTTTAAAAGACGACACAGCGAATAAGCAGTGACGTGGTAACTACTGTGTACAAAAATTAAGCTAAATTGTTAATGCGTTGTCAAGATTATTTAAAACAGCTCACGGTCTATTTTCAAATGTTGTGAATTTATGATCATACAAAATAATTATTGAAAAGCACATTAAAATTGAAATAGCTAATAAAATAGAGAACATTATAAGTTTCCAATATATATACAAACATTATTCTTGCTAAACCACATACTATCTTTATTTGATATGAAAATAAGACATGGTAGATATTTACTTTGGGATTTAAAACAATTTCACATACAATAAAAGGGCAACAAATATTAACTGTTTCAGCTTTGCTCTGCATATGTTTAAAATATTACGCAAGTGTGGAGACGATTTGTATATTTCAGTTTGGTCGACACTGTATCCAGAAACTTTGATAAGTAGCCCAAAATCAATATGATGTCCAGATATTTGAATTCATCCTTTTACTTTATACAAACATATCCGGTGATTTGTAAGTCACTTGTAGTGATTTGGAAATAAACAGAAGAATTACTTATTACTTATATTTTAAATCAGAAAAGTAATATATATTGCAAACTAAAAGAAAACTAAAGAGCATTGCTTTTCCACCTGCGATACTGGCCAAAATCATTAACACCAAAAGATATAAAAAATTTGATTTCGCAGTTCTACAATCCTTTGAAAACCTTTCTATAACATTTTAACTCATTTTGTATGCATACTTGTATCAGAGTAGCAGTCAAGATTACACTTTTGCGGTAAGTTCAGAGGCCCTTGTCTGCCCTGATACTCAGTTTTGGAACAGGAATGTTAAGCACTGTTGAAATTTCGTCAACAACATTCTTTGGCCTTTCCTCTGCCTGTTAAAGAAAAAGATCAATAACAATATATTAATAAGAAACACAGTTATGGTTTTTCAATATACAATTTATAGGAAACACATATGGAGTTGTCTAGTATTGTGGGCAATAATGGAAGCTATTGCAGTTTTAGGATGTCTTTATACCCTCCAATCAAATCACAGCACCTTCTTTGCCTTCCCTATTTTAGTGACCCTTCAAGGGGATGAAGAACAAGGTAATTTTCCGTACTCTGCAATAACTTTTGTACAATAAACCACCTTTTGATTATAATGGGCAAATTTCATACATCTACAAAACATATATTTCCCCTGAAATAAATTTAAAAGCTGTGAAACTATTTCTGATTAAAATAGCACATGCAAAATTATCGACAGTCAAACACAGATTTCTGTCTCCCATGTCCCTCTTTCTAGGTGGAGGGGACAGTAATAAAAGAGATTTCATATTCATTTTATTATCACACATAATTATTGAAGCATTGTTTAACATTAACTTAAATAAGTATTTATATGACCGTTAAATACACGGCATTGTTCAGTGTGATTTCTCTTTTATTGTTGCTGCACATTCTCACCTAAATCAGTAATCATTTCAGTCGCGTTTGTCGACTTTTTCGTCATAATCGGACAAAATAATGACACCTTCAGTTGTATTTTACCGCAAGCAGATTACATGTTCTGTAGTTGTTTGTAGTACATACAACAATCCCGCAGATGTTTCTTGGTTCTTCTTCATATTTTTAGTAGTTATGTTATTTTACATACCTTTGCAATTTTTCCGTCATTTTATGAGCAGTTTTGATAACATCCAGTTTAGTTATGATAATCTCACCAAAAAAGTTCTGACGTCAGGCAGATTAGATTAAGACAAACAATTATACTTGCTTTCGAGAAATATCTGTTTATACGAAGTACTCAGATAATAAAGCAATTTTTAGCATTATGCACCGAGGCATTGTTTTTACCATGCCTGTCCCTTATCCTGGATTGGCAAATACAAATACACCCCTTTTTTTAAACTGAATGCGGGTACCATTGTAAACCTCAATCCCAAGCGGGGAATAACTTGCCTACTAAAGAAAACGCTGTTTCACCACAGAATATATTTATGATTACAAGCGAGGATACACACACGTTACCACAACTATAGAATTAAAACTAGACACGTGAGAAGTGTGTGCACATGATTTTTGAGCCCCTTTTTGAGCCCCTTTTTGTCGTGGAGTATAATATACAGCTGGTGTACATGTTAAAAATTTTCCCCTTACTGTCCCAGAATTACATCCCTTTCTCTACTTTTTTTTGGCACGTATGGTAACACATTTGGTACCAGATGCCAACCCCTGACCCAGGATGTATGAGGTAGCGTGGAAGCATAACGGTCTTTGTTTTTTTGCACCGGTATAATTGGAAAGAAAGACTTCAGAAATACATCTACGCGGTATATTATAGATAATCTACAGTATTTTGCGATTCGATCTATTTTCCGGATACATAATTGGTTAGATGGAAGATCGGCTATTTTGCTTCTTTAAGGCAGATTAATAAAGAATGAAACAACTCTGAGAAAATTTAGCAATAAATATTCACAACATTTAGGATAAAAATTAAAATAAAAAAATTGAAACTTTAAAAGAACAAGCAACGGTTCGTTATAGTACATAAAGCTGCTTACTTCGTCAAGCCCATTTAGTCAAGCATATCTGCTAATGTTCTTTTAACAGTGACTGCAAGGTCTTTAACACTTTTTTAACGTTCAGTAATGTTGGCAAAACTTCAGCAAATACTGATAGGGACAACAATACGAACAATACAAGATGGTTGCTTTAAGAAGTGCTTAAAGGTATGCAGTGACAATTATACAGCTTTTCCATGATCCACACAACCGGCAAAACTAAATACAGGAGTATATGTTTGCTAAGAGTCATCTTTTCTTTGACCTTTAAACAACATATCTGAATTGTTTTTGCCAAGACAGACTGTCTCAAAACAATGAGCAAGGTGTGAAAAATTTCTTCAGAACTGTCAGCGTAGAGGAATTCTTTATGCATCACCGCGTATTGTTTCATCATCCTCAAAGTATTGAATTTGTTATAGACATATCTATAAACAAAAGTAACATGAAGATCTATATGGACGTAAGATGCCTAGAAGGTTGGTGGCAGTCTATTTCCCCCCCCCCGGTGCGGTACAACAATATATGGACGGCATAGGCCGTATCATGCGTGGAATACTGGGTCGTCACAATAACTTAAGAAATTACCAAAAGGTTTGGCGTCGACTGCACGAGAACAGCTTATGTGCATGCCTCCGTATCGAGGCGACACACTTGAGCCCGAAAAAAACCCGGCAAAACTGATTACATGAAGTAGATTACAATTGCGGTGGGATCTAGAAAACTTCAGATCAGTACTGCTTTCGGGCTATTCTTGGGCTGATGGCCGAAATCACGTATGCTTGCGAAAAAGTAATTGACGCACAGATTTTTGTTGCAAGAGATAGGCAGACGCACTTTTGGTCTGCATATATTTTTCTCCGTGATATCATGCTGTTTCAACAGCACAATCCACGTCTCCACATGCAAAAAAGGACTAATTTCTCGATAAATCAACGCCATAAGGTGGGTCAACATACTCACCACAGAGGACTTATCTGGTTACCTCGACAAGAAGTCACCTGGTCTAGATGTGCAACCAATCACTCGCCCAGAATCCCATAGAAGGCTTGGTAGGGAAATGGGATGTCATATGACGATACAGAACAGGTAAACTGATCAACGGAATACACGGTATAAGCCACGAACGGTCGTAAATGTTAATGACAATTTTGCAAAAAAATTAAACCACACCTTTTTCACTTGAGCATTGACTGTTGACAAGTTAGATTAAGTGTCCACGTACTTTTTAAATCATCACTTGAGCTATTCTATTCTATTATAATAACCTCTCTTTACATTTTTAAGTTATGGGTATTTTAATACTGTTTGAAAACTGATATAAATAATATTAACTTAGACTAAAAGAAAAGTGACACAAATTTGATTTTCAGTTAAAAGACAAAAACTGAGGTTTAAGGTGCTTGAGGGAAGCGACTAACACTAAATTTTACGCATTCACGAACAATCACAGAAGTTTAGCTGAACTTAAGTTCCTTGATGAACTACGTCAATGAGAAATACCATAGTATCAGGCACATGCCTATGGGAGTTAATAGACTCTCTCCTAGCAACAGGCACTCGCCAGTGGGCATTATTAGAAAATACCCTAGCAACAAGCACACGCCGAAGGGTGTCAGCACAAAACTACACAACATTCAACAGCTAAAGGAGATGTCAACGGAACAGTTTTATGCTCATATATTATGATCATCTTCACTTCATACATCAATTCAGATATATATAATAAATATTTGGAAGCCAACGAAGCAATGCGCCACAAACGTGCTGATACATTTATGCAACTAGATAGTACCGCAAACACGATTCTTATAAATAATGAGTACTGTAAAACATCATTAAATAAATGGCGAGCACTGTAAAGCCATAACAAAGCGACACAATTCGATAAAGATCAACTTCATGGTATTCTTTTTCTTACACTTGTAAGTAGAATATGGATCGAAAAATTGGGCATGTTTTATGGCATTCTTTCAAATGTTTACACCATGCTTTTTTGTTTGAAACAATAAGGATATCGGTTCACAATGTTGGTGAACGCAGACCTAAAGATCTATTTTATGGATCAAAGAAGTGTATTTTCTCAATGGGCCCGGTATTTTCACAAACATGAAATCTCTTTATAATTTTGTTTCCCACAACATAATCTACATAGGTGTGTGTGCCCTTCTAGCTTCTTTTGTCACTGTTGGTCAGGATGTGACCATAATCGAATTAATGGCCTTTCTGCATCGCAGTTAGGGACATTTTAATCTTAAAAAGATCAGGTGAAAATAATGGTCAAACAAAAAAAGGATTATTTTGATCCATTAATTGCTCTTAAATTCTACATGCTATATGGTGCTCGACTGTATCTGTAAATCCTCCAGAGCAGTTTGACCATTGATAACCCTTGAACGCTTTTGGTTCCCGACTTCTACTTCAAGTTCATCGAAAAAGAACAACAAGCAAACAAACAAAGCTGTGTGACCTTGGATACTGCCAGAACATAATACTTATTGTCTTTAAAAAATCTAGACGTCTTCAAATGTTTGCAGTACATGCTCTGATACTGAGTATAAAGCAAGTATACGACTCCTCGAAAAGATTTCTTACGAACTTCTTTTTTTATCAGCGAAATAATACGTAAATTCATTCCAAAGTGTTGAAAAATAAATAACACTCCTACCGAGTCTGAACCTACAATATTTTGGAGCTTATGTAACACGTTTGTCAGATATTCGAAGGGCTGAGCCCCATCCCCTCCAAACCCCACTCCCCTTACTTCTCATCGACGTTTCTTTCAAGTCATGGCTCTTGTAATATCAACTTCTGCTATGTAAAAGCCAGGATAATAGATTAAATACGAATTTCTGGCGATCTCACAAAAGTAAATTTCAAAGAACAATGACGTTGCATTAGGCCTAAAAACGAAAACAATCTGGCAAAAATTGCTTGCAAAAGAACCATTTTGAAAAGCTTGGCTAGATTTTTAAAGAATCAACAAAAAATGTAATTTCTCGAAAAGAGCAACATCTAGAGAACATTCCTACAAAATTTTAACCAGATCCGGTCAAAATCGTGCGAGAAGAAGTATTTTGGATAATGGCTTCCAAAATTTTTTAATGCCCCCCCCCCATTTAGGCAACTTTTGGCGGATCACTAAGAGATAAATTTTCGAAAGAAGACCGTCTAGCGAACATCTAGATAAAATTTGAAGGCAATCCGAGGAAAACTGTAGGAGAAAAATCATTTTGAAAACTGGCATTCAACAAATAATAAATCCCCCCTTCCATTGTGCCAATTTTGGTGGCTCGCCCAAAAAAGTAATTTTCAAAAGAAGACAGCCCAGCAAATATTTAGGTAAAAATGAAAATTGGCAACCCAATCAAAACTGAGAGGAAAATAACCATGGAGAAAATTGGCCAGCAAAAAATAGTAAAAATACACCTATTTGGCCAATTTTTGGGGGTCGGCAAAAATTTCAAGGGAGGCCTACCCAGAAGACATTCGCACAAAATTTAAAGGCAGTCTGGTTCAATTGTGGGATTAGATGCATTTGGAAAATTGCTTACCAAAAAATGTAAATGTCCCCGGTTGGCCAAGTTTTGGCGGATCGACAAAAATAGTAACTTTTCAAGAGAGAACCTTCTAGGGAACAATCGTTCAAAATTGGAAAGAAAATCTATCAAAATTGTGGGAGAAGAAGCCAATTTTTGAAGGATTGCCAGAAAAGTAATTTTTCAACACATGACAGAGTAGTGAACCTTTATGCGAAATTCGAACGCAATCCTATCAAAACTTTAAAAAAAAAAAACCTTTGAAAAAGTGGTTACCTAAAACTTTGGTAAATTTCTTGCGGATCGCCAACAAATTTCAAGAGGCGCCTACCTAGTAAACATTGGTACAAAATTTGTACGGGATCCGATCCAATTTGCGGAAGTAGATGCATTCTGAAAATTGGCTTTCAAAAAATTTAAAACACGGCCCCGTTTCAGCCAATTTCCCTTTGGATCGCCAAAAAAGATTTTTAAGACGGGACAGCCTAGTGAATATTTATAATATTTAATTTGTTACTCGATGTAGTAGGTTATTTAATTACATAAAAATATGTTTCAGACATTTAAAAAATGCGTACGTACGCGGAAGCCCGGACCCTACCTCTCCCTCCCGTATACGCAGTGCGTACGCACCGAACGTGATCCCCTCCCCTTCTATGCGTATGTACTTTATGGATGACCCCTAAATGCTCCCCCCCCTTTGGCCAAATATTTGGCGATTGGCAAAAAAGTGAATTTTTAAGAGAGAACCGTCTAGGAAAAGATCGTACAAAATTGAAAAGAAATCCTATCCAAACTGTGGGACAAGCATTTTGAAAATTGGCCACGAATAAATAAAAAAATACCACCAATTGGTAAATTTTTGGTGGATCGCCAAAAAAAAAGTAATATTTCAAAAGAAGCTTTCCCAGTGAACATTTATGCAAAGTTCGAAGACAATCCGATCAAAATTTCATGAGAAAAAGCATATTGAACATTGCCGCGGAAAATTTAAAACGGCCCACGGCCCACGGCGGATTGCCGATTTTTTTTTCAAGACAGGCCTGCCTAGAGAATATTAGCACAAAATTTGAAAGGAATCCAGTCAAATTTGAGGGAGAAGCATTTTAAATAAAAGTTTACATACGTTCATACAGACGACGGATACCACCTCTACTGATGTGATAAGACCAGCCCGACGAAGTCGACTTGTCTAAAATGTAGTTCCTCTCTTTATGATTACTATTTTCGGAAATTCCCAGTGGATCTTCAGAGTGAGAAGTATTATACACAACAGACTGAGCAGTCGTAGAGGTTGGCTGTTGGACAGCAACGAGTTCACAGAGCCGTCTGGCACTTAACTTGTATATAACAGAAGCATGCAAGCGCTTACTACAGTATGTAATATGCACCCCGTAAACATTTGGTAAGTATCAGGTGTTAAATAAAGACCCAGTTCTAGTTCTATCCCCTCCCCCAATCTTTGTAGCTTCAATGCTATCGTCTCTGTGGGATAGTTTTCAACCCAAGCCATGATCTTCAAAGAACCCTTGTGGTGTTTCCTCCTACAACATACACAAAATCAATCGATCAATCAATCATGCATTCAATCAATCAATCATTCCGATTTTTCTGTTAATAAAAATGTTTAGGCAAGTTTGCTTTTTCCCTAAGAGAATTAGATCCATAATGCCTTTATCCAGTACAGCGACTGCTGCTCTTTTCAAACCGTTAAAAGTGAATGTTTTAGTTCAACGCAACCATGCAAACTAAACAAGAAATATAAAGCGCATAGGATGTGGAGAAATCAGGTATAAGGCACTAATCAGGCATAAGGCATTGGTTTTAGGCATGTTTTGGCATGGGATTCGACAATGGGTGTTGGGTATTCGGCCGGGTTTTGGGTGCTATTGATTTTCGATTTGTTATTTTTTGTGCTTTTTTTTTTTTGTTTTGTTTTGTTTTTTTTTTTTTTTTTTGGGGGGGGGGGGAATTCGGTGCGGTGTTCGGTGCTTTTGATATTCGGTGCGGTGTTGGGTGCTTTTAATATTCGGTGCAGTGGTGGGTGCTTTTGATATTCGGGGCGGTGTTGGGTGCTTTTGATATTTGGTGCGGTGTTGGATGTGTTGATATTCGGAGCGGTTTCGGGTGCTTATGATATTCGATGTGGTGTTGGGTGCTTCTTGCATGCAATTCGTTTTCCATCCCTTCACAAGTACATTTGGTACTGGTACATACGGTACTGGCGCATAAGGTACTGGTATACTTAGCACTGTTACACTTGGTGCTGGACATTCGCTACTGGTACAATTGCTATTGGCACAATAGATACTGGTACATTCGGTACTGGTACGCTTGATACTGGCACACCTGATACCGGTATACTTGGTATTGGTACACTTGGCAATGGAACATTCGATCGGTACTGGTACACTTTGTATTGGTACACTTGATGCTGGTACATTTGGCACTGGTACACTTGATACTGGTACACTTGGTACTGGTACATACGGTACTGATACACTTGATACTGGCACACTTGGTGCTGATACATACGGTACTGGTACAGTTAATACTGGTACACTTGGTGCTGATACATACGGTACTGGCACACTTGATACTGGTACATACGGTACTGGTACACTTGATACTGGTACATACGGTACTGGTACATACGGTACTGGTACACTTGATACTGGTACACTTGGTACTGGTACACTTGGTACTGATACATTCGGTACGGGTACGTTTGGTACTAGTACACTTGGTGCTGGTACATTTGATACTGTACACTTGGTACTGGTACATACGGTACTGGTACACTTGGTGCTGGTACATTTAGTACTGATACATACGGTACTGGTACACTTTATACTGGTGCATCTGGTACTGGTACATATGGTACCGGTACACTTGGTGCTGATAATACGGTACTGGTACACTTGGTACTGATACATACGGTATTGGTACATACGGTACAGGTACACTTGATACTGGTAAACTTCGTACTGATACATTCGGTACTGGTCCACTTGATACTGGTACACTTCGTACTGATACATACGGTACTGGTACACTTGATACTGGTACACTTGGTACTTATACAAACGGTTCTGGTTCACTTGATACTGGTACACTTAGTACTGATACATACGGTACTGGTACACTTGGTACTGATACACACGGTACTGGTACACTTTTTACTGATACAAACAGGATACAAACATGACAGACATTTATTACTATACTGCACCTCGCCGAGCTTTTTTGGGCTTGTAGGGGGAGAAAAATCAAAATTTAGCGTCTTGGCCAAGTGGAACAAAACTTAAGAACAGCTACTGCTGTTAGATCGATACGATGTGAAGCCATTGATATTTACTGTTGTGATGTGGAATAGGTGTGAGTTTTTATTGGTATGACACCGCATTGGCATGTTTAGTCACTGCTATAAGGGTTAAATAGGCATAGGTATGTATAAGTATGGCCACATACTGGTATGCCCGGCAAGTGTAAAGACCAAGCACATATAGGGGTATCGGTATGAACTGGTATTGCATTAAGAAACTGGTATTGCATTAAGATACGACAGAGAGAATCGTACGGTTCTGTGCCGGTAGGACAGAGAGGAACGCATATTCGTGTGCTGGTACGGCAAGGAGAAACATGGTTGTATGCTGGTACAACAGAGAGAAACGCATATTTGTGTACTAGTACGGCACGGGGAAACGTACGGTTGTATGCTGGTACGACAGGGAGAAACGCATGGTTGTATGTTGGTACGACAGGGAGAAACGCATGGTTGTATGTTGGTATGACAGGGAGAACCGTATGGTTGTATGCTGGTACGACAGGGAGAAACGCATGGTTGTATGTTGGTACGACAGGGAGAAACGCATGGTTGTATGTTGGTATGACAGGGAGAACCGTATGGTTGTATGCTGGTACGACAGGGAGAAACGCATGGTTGTATGTTGGTACGACAGGGAGAAACGCATGGTTGTATGTTGGTATGACAGGGAGAACCGTATGGTTGTATGCTGGTACGACAGGGAGAAACGCATGGTTGTATGTTGGTACGACAGGGAGAAACGCATGGTTGTATGTTGGTATGACAGGGAGAACCGTATGGTTGTATGCTGGTACGACAGGGAGAAACGCATGGTTGTATGTTGGTACGACAGGGAGAAACGCATGGTTGTATGCTGGTAAGACAGGGACAAACGTATGGTTGTATGCTGGTACGATAGGGAGAAACGCATGGTTGTATGCTGGTATGACAGGAGGAAACGTATGGTTGTATGCTGGTATGACAGGGAGAAACGCATGGTTGTATGCTGGTATGACAGGGAGAACCGCATGGTTGTATGCTGGTATGACAGGGAGAACCGTATGGTTGTATGTTGGTATAACAGGGAGAACCGTATGGTTGTATGACAGGGAGAACCGTATGGTTGTATGTTGGTATGACAGGGAGAACCGCATGGTTGTATGTTGGTATAACAGGGAGAACCGTATGGTTGTATGTTGGTATGACAGGGAGAACCGTATGGTTGTATGTTGGTATGACAGGGAGAACCGTATGGTTGTATGTTGGTATAACAGGGAGAACCGTATGGTTGTATGTTGGTATGACAGGGAGAACCGCATGGTTGTATGTTGGTATGACAGGGGGAACCGTATGGTTGTATGCTGGTATGACAGGGAGAACCGCATGGTTGTATGTTGGTATGACAGGGAGAACCGTATGACCACAGCATTGTAATTATACTAATAAATAATAACTCAACTTCGATTATTCCAGAATCTTAAGTGGTGCAATTCAATATTTTCACATCACAGTGTTTATTATTTATTTATTTTTTTGTTTGCTTACTTTATGAATCGCAATACAACTGAGTTCAATTTGATGGGTCAAATTAAACTTATGACCCATATTTTGGGTTAAAATTATTGGTCGTAATTCTGATCCAAAAATTGAAATCAAGACCCGGACTATTGGCTCAATTCATGTGTCTGGCTCTAAATGAGTCCAAAACTTCAATTTATGGCCATAATATGTGTGAGATATTGCTCATTGTGACCCATTCCACCGATCCCACTTATCTTGAGCAGGGGGCTTGGGGTAGGGGGGGGGGCTGGAAGGGGTCAAGATTTGCTACCCACTCCAGCTGGGCCTGGGCCAAAACAAGTAAAAAAAAAAAAAAGAAAAAGGATTATCGGTGAAAAAACAGGTTACAACCAACAACCCATCAATCCTTGAGGAAATAGTAAATCTGGTCCGACATTAGCTTTTTTCGTATTTTTTTTTTTGGTGAAAAAAATATTAAAAAGTAAAAAAAACAAAAAAAACGTAATGGTAATAACCGCACGTTGCACATTGGCGGCTATCCAATGGAAAGCGTGATGACTGAGGCAATGTCTATTCAGATCTTGTCGTGGTACTAAAAGTGAAATGAAATACAACACAACTCACGTGCAAGCTCTACACGTGACTTTTACCCTGCAATACATTGCACATCTGTAACGTGAAGCGCTGTTGGCGAAACTAAGTGTGTTCAATGTCGAATAAATTAAATGATTTCAACTGAAACTAAAAAAGCAATTAGACGTTGCTTTTTTTGTTTGTTTGTTTGTTTGTTTGTTTTTTTTTTTCATACAGCTGCTAAGGCTGTCTTGCCTCGCTGTTCTGTTGCAGCCTTTATCGGCAATTAACACATCACGTGGATTTGGGCCACGAGCTTGGACCAGAATAGTCTCGTTTCTTGCCCCACGTTTTTAACACACTCGACCCACCGGCTATCTTTTTTTTCTTCAACAAATTAGACCCTTTTAATAATTTTTTTGCCAACTTCGTTGACCCGGCATTTGCCTAGTGTTTTTTTTTTCTCTTGGGGGCAGGGGGTGGGGAGAGGGGAGGCATGTAGTCATTAATTGGTTTTTACACGGCATAACATTTACATTATCAATTGCTAAGTTAAGCGCCGGGTGGGCGAGCGCATATTTTACATTTTCCCGAAAAGCCATTTTCACTACTTTTCCTTTTGTACTTTGGATTATTTTTACATTTCAAATTCTGCACAGCGGGTCGGTAGAATTTTTTTATTCCAAATTTTGTGGATCAGGCTGGGTCACTTTTCTTTGTGATTTTAGTGACATGGCTGGGGAAGCAGAAACGAGGCTATTCATTGTCGGGCGGTGGGGAGGAGGTGGGGTGGGGTCTCGCGGAGGGTTGAGGAGGTGGAACTCTGTGGATCAGGCTGGGCCACTTTTCTTTGTGATTTTAGTGACCCGGCTGGGGGAGCAGAAACAAGGCTATTCCCTTCCTGGCTCTAGATTGCCAGCCAGTTTTATTCCTGTGTTGTCTTAAAACATCAGGATATTTCATTGTCTGTTGTCGGGTGCTGGAGGCGGGGGGGGGGGGGGGGGGAGGGGGGATGGGATGGGGTCTCGCGCACTTAGTTACTAATCTATTATAACACCAAGAGTTCGAATCTTCCAGCGTCTATCTCGCCAAACCATTCACCATCAGGGTTCGCGCTGGGTTCTCAGGAAAGTGAGTCAAAAAAGGAAAGTGTGACTCACTTTGGTCCAGAAAGACTCGATGGGTTCCGAAAAAGTGAGTCATTTCGTAAAAAAATGCCCAAAAAGTGGACAAAAACCCCGCCAACGCGAACCCTGACCATCATTCTACGAATCCCGACCCCCACTCCACCTCGCTTCGCCATTCTGTTCTAGAAACCTCCACCCCACTCCACCTCGCCTCGCCATTCTGTTCTAGAAGCCTCCACCCCACTCCACCTCGCCTCGCCATTCTGTTCTAGAAACCTCCACCCCACTCCACCTCGCCATTCTGTTCTAGAAACCTCCACCCCACTCCACCTCGCCTCGCCATTCTGTTCTAGAAACCTCCACCCCACTCCACCTCGCCATTCTGTTCTAGAAACCTCCACCCCACTCCACCTCGCCTCGCCATTCTGTCCTAGAAACCTCCACCCCACTCCACCTCGCTTCGCCATTCTGTTCTACGCGCTCCCAGTTCTACAAACCCCCAGCCCCCACTCAACCTCACCCCACATCATCCGATAAAACGTGGATCCGATACCTCCAGTGACATCACTTTATCACAAAGCCCTAGATAAAACATAAAACATGTGACCTACAATGGCAAGACCTGATGCACGGGATAACGTCAACCGTTGTCCAATCAAAATGCCCGAGACATTTTTTTTTGTCAAATCTGATTTTTACAATACTTGATCCTAAATCTGTCAAACTCTAAAGATTTGATAAACTTGAAACCTAACACAAATAAAGAAACTTTTCTTGTTGTCACAAAGCAAATTTTTATTATTTCTTATCACTATTTTATGAAGTTCCCTCTGCAAAAGGACAATATTTATCAGGCACAATCACCATCACACTAACACTTTGAGCACAATTGAAAAAAAAGCAACTATAAAAATGACTTCACTGCACATGAGGGACTAAATTCCTAGCTTCTGATTTCTAAGTTGTTATTTTTATCTGTCTGACTAAACAAATTTTTGTTTGGATCATGCCAAATCTATTTGTTTTGATTAAACAACAAGCATGTCCAGGGACATGGTGACCAGCCGTGACCTACAGAATATATAGCCAAGAATCACAGACAAAATCATGATCATATTCGCAGACAGCGGTTACGAAAAAAGCCGTAACTGAACGGAGAAAATATTCGCTCACTTGATCGGTGTAGTTGTGGCTGATGAGGAGTCATTCTTTCAATTCTTTCATAAGGGGAAAAAATTAAAAAATGCCCCCCATTTGGCCAATTTTTGGCGGATCGCCAAAATGAGTAATTTTTCAAAAGAGGCCTACCTGGAGAGTATTCGTGCAAAATTTGAAGAAAATCTGATCAAAATTGTGGGAGAAGAAGCATTTTGAAAATTGGCAACCACAAAATTACAAATGTCCCCCATTTGACCAATTTTTGGCGGATCGCCAAAAAGAGTAATTTTTCAGGAGAGGTCTACCTAGAGAACAAGTATCCAAAATTGGAGAAGAATGCTATCAAAATTGTGGGAGAAGCAATTTGAAAATTGGACACCAAAAAATTAAAAAATGTCCCCCATTTAGCAAATTTTCGGCAGATCGCCAAAACGAATAATTTTTCAAAAGAAGTCAACCCAGGATATATTGGTGCAAAATTTGAAGAAAATGTGATCAAAATTGTGGGAGAAGAAGCATTTTGAAAATTGGCAACCACAAAATTACAAATGTCCTCCATTTGGCCAATTTTTGGCGGATCGCCAAAAAGAGTAACTTTTCAAGAGAGGTCTACCTAGAGAACAAGTATCCTAAATTGGAAAAGAATCCGATCAAAATTGTGCGAGAAGAAGCAATTTGAAAATTTGACACAAAAAAATTAAAAAATGTCCCCCATTTGGCCAATTTTTGGCGGATCGCCTAAATGAGTAATTTTTCAAAAGAGGTCTATCTAGGAAATATTCGTACAAAATTGGGTGAAAATGTGATCAAAATTGTGGGAGAAGAAGCATTTTGAAAATTGGCAAGCACAAAATTACAAATGTCAAACATTTGGTAAATTTTAAGCGGATTGCCAAAAAAAAGTATTTTTTCAAGAGAGATCTACCTTGAAAACAACTACCAAACATTGAAAAGGAATCCGATCAAAATTGTGGGAGAAGAAGCAATTTGAAAATTTGACACCAAAAAATTAAAAAATGTCCCCCATTTAGCCAATTTTTGGCGGATCGCCAAAATGAGTAATTTTTCAAAAGAGGCCTACCTAAGGAATAGTTTTGCAAAATTTGAAGAAAATCTTATGAAAATTGTGGGAGAAGAAGCATTTTGAAAATTGGCAACCACAAAATTACAAATGTCCCCCATTTGGCCAATTTTTGGCGGATCGCCAAAAAAAAGTAATTTTTCAAGAGAGGCTTACCTAAGAAAAAACTATACAAAATTGGAAAGGAATCCGATCAAAATTGTGGGAGAAGAAGCAATTTGAAAATTGGACACCAAAAAATTAAAAAATGTCCCCCATTTAGCCAATTTTTGGCGGATCGCCAAAATGAGTAATTTTTCAAAAGAGGTCCTACCTAGGGAATATTCATGCAAAATTTGAAGAAAATCTGATCAAAATTGTGGGAGAAAAAGCATTTTGAAAATTAGCAACCACAAAATTACAAATGTCCCCCATTTGGCCAATTTTTGGCGGATCGCCAAAAAAAGTAATTTTTCAAGCGAGGTCTATCTGAGAACAACCAACAAAATTTCAAAGAAATCCGAATAAAATTGTGCGAGACAATTTGACACCAAAAAATTAAAAAATGTCCCTCATTTGGCCAATTTTAGGCAAATCGCCAAAATGAGTAAATTTTCAAAAGAGGCCTAACTAAGGAATATTCTTGCAAAATTTGAAGAAAATCTTATCAAAATTGTGGGAGAAGCATTTTGAAAATTGGCAACCACAAAATTACAAATGTCCCCCATTTAGCCAATTTTTGGCGTCTCGCCAAAAAGAGTAATTTTTCAAGAAGGGTCTATCTAGGGAAAAACTATCCAAAATTGGAAAGGAATCCGATCAAAATTGTGGGAGAAGAAGCATTTTGAAAATTGCCAACCACAAAAATACAAATGTGCCCCATTTGGCCAATTTTTGGTGGATCGCCAAAACGAGTAACTTTTCAAGACAGGTCTACCTTGAGAACAAATATTTAAACTTGGAAAGGAATCCGATCAAAATTGTGGGAGAAGAAGCAATTTGAAAATTTGATACCAAAAAATTAAAAAATGTCCCCTATTTGACCAATTTTTGGCGGATCGCCAAAATGAGTAATTTTTCAAAAGAGGTCTACCTAGGGCATATTCGTGTAAAATTTGAGCGGAATCCGATCAAAACTGAAGGAGAGGAAGCATTTTGAAAATTGGCAATCGAAAAATTTGAAATGCCCCCCATTTGGCCAATTTTTGGCGGATCGCCAAAAAAAATAATTTTTAAAGAGAGGTATACCTAGTTTACACACGTACATACATACGTACATACGGACGACGGATACCCCTCTATTGATAAGATAAGACCAGCCCGACATAGTCGGCTGGTCTAAAAATGCGAATCGCGTGAATTTTAAATCCTATTGCCGTGGAATAACGTTAACATCAGGCACATAAATACAAACGTCAGACAACGTGGAGGAAGGGGAGGGGGGTGGTGGGGATGGCAGGGGATAGGGGGCATGGGCAGGGGGAGGGATAGATTTGCTAACCGCAGAACCGTATTCGCCGTTTTTTTCACACCCATTAACTGGTGACACCATATTGTGTCACATATTATATTTGCTTCGGGGAGATGGGGGGGGGGGGGGGAGGGGGACAGAAACCTTATAAATCCAAAGGTTATGTGTGTGTGTGTTTTTTTTTTTAATTCCTCTAAATTCACCGAAGTCACAAGTGATTACTGTAATCGCACACACAGCATAACCTACAAAAAGCATATACACTCCTTGCTGATCTGTAAAATGTTGCACAAGTTGCGCCAGATTAGAGACAGGGTAGAAAAAAGACAGACGGTTTCTCCTCGAAATCTGTTCGCTGTTATCAACCACGTGCGAGTGTCACAACCTTGGCACTTTAGGGTAGTGTGTTATGCAGTGTGGTACGATTTACAGTCACAGGCACTTTTTTCCGATCAATATAATCACAGCATTGTGTTAACCAGTTGGGCCCATTTATCATATTATCATTCAAAATCAATAATGAGAATGGAAAAAGGTAAAAAGTTAGGCGTGGTTAGGCCAAGCTGAATGGTGAATGCCAAGCAATACACAATATTGTTAGTCAGTAAAGTGGTATACGCCGGGCAATACATGCCACTAGTCAGTTAAGTTGTTTGTGCCGAGCAATACATACTGTTAATAGTCAGTTAAGTGGTCTACGCCGGGCAATACATACTGCCAGTAGTCAGTTAAGTGGTCTACGCCGGGCAATACATACTGCTAATAGTCAGTTAAGTGGTCTACGCCGGGCAATACATAATGCCACTAGTCAGTTAAGATGTCTGTGCCGAGCAATACATACTGCTAATAGTCAGTTAAGTGGTCTACGCCGGGCAATATATACTGCCAGTAGTCAGTTAAGTGGTCTACGCCGGGCAATACATACTGCTAATAGTCAGTTAAGTGGTCTACGCCGGGCAATACATAATGCCACTAGTCAGTTAAGATGTCTGTGCCGAGCAATAAATACTGCTAATAGTCAGTTAAGTGGTCTACGCCGGGCAATACATACTGCTAATAGTCAGTTAAGATGTCTGTGCCGAGCAATACATACTGCTAATAGTCAGTTAAGATGTCTGTGCCGAGCAATACATACTGCTAATAGTCAGGTAAGTGGTCTACGCCGGGCAATACATACTGCCAGTAGTCAGCTAAGTGGTCTACGCCGGGCAATACATACTGCCAGTAGTCAGCTAAGTGGTCTACGCCGGGCAATACATACTGCCAGTAGTCAGTTAAGTTGTCTATGCCGAGCAATACATGTCACTTAAGCAACCTACGCGGGACAATACACAATATGACTAGTTCCAAGGCAACTCTTCTGCACTGATATTTTCAACTGCACAATTAATTGAGACAGTAAGGAAAGGACGTGACGTCAAGCGTTTTTTTTTTTACATCTCCCTGCCTTATCCTTCACAGAGCAGTATCACACTGGTCACGTGACATTGGAGTCAATCGTTTTTTTTTTTCAATCTCCCTGCCTTATCCTTCACATAGCGGTATCACAGGCTGGTCACGCGGCAGTCCATGCCCTGAGAACTGAGCAGTGTAAGTACAGTGTTCACTTCTGTTCGTTTTTTTTTTTTTTTGTTTTCTTTTTTCAGTTATAACCCGAACGATTCAGTTCGTTGTTGAAAGTTAAGAAATCAAAGCGCAATGGTTAAATATGGTTGAATATTTACACCAACAATTATCTTACTTTTACAAGAATTTGGTTTAACCCTGAGGGCTGTGCTCTCTACTATGGCTTTTTTTTAAATTTTTATTTCTTTTCCCCACAACATCTTTGCTGTTCCTAAACACGACAGCGTTGTTATCAGTACTTATCACCAGTACTTATTATCAGTACTTATCACCAGTACTTATTATCAGTACTTATCACCAGTGTTTATTATCAGTACTTATCATTAGTACTTATTGTCGGTACCTATTAGCACTGACTATTACTTAGCAGGTGATTCTTCACTCCTAGTGGGCAGGATGCATTTATTAGCATTTCTTCACACGCTAGAATCGGATTATATTTCGTATAAAAAACCACACAACTTAAAATGTTAAATTCAAATACAAAAATACATACCAGAAAAGAAAATATTGAACGAAAAAATTTAAATCTGGATAAAATTCATTCATGCAATACAGTATTGAAAACAAAATGTAAACATGTACAAACATAATGTTATTCCTTCCATGTACAAACATTTCACAAATAAAAAGATACAATAAATAAATAAATAAATACGTTGACATTACACACTCGGCTGGTTTGGAAAACCTTCGCCAAAACGATCAACATTGTTAGATACATCTCGATCTAGCCGGATACACTCAAACTGTGCATCCAACAGGAGGCGCAGAATTTCTCAACTTAGGTCCGGACATGGCTTCTGAAGGCTAAATTATGGAGGAGATATTCCTCCGGTTTTAAGCTCCCTGTGCTCACGACGCCATAACATGATTCTTCATATTTTTTGTCATTTACTACATCAAAAGGATTAGTTTATTACCCGAATGAGTCGTGCCTATTGATGCACTGTGTGCTCCTACAGTATTTTAGGCAGGTATGCGCTCGTGCATGATAGCTTACATACATTATTTATGGTGAAATCGCGTTGAGCTTTGATTTGTAATATAACAGAAATTGATTAATCGCAAATCAGTTCATGGCTAAAAATCGGCATGATTGCATTCGATTTTCAAATTCCAGTCTGCAAATTCACGTTCAAAGCATACGGGAGAGAGAATCGCACAGACTGACACATGCCAGTTTGTTCGCGGCATTGGCTGTGTCAACCGTGCCTTTCCTTTCAAAATGAGACGGTTGCAATCCCACTCTGACGCTGATAGGTTTATATTCCTGTACACAGTGACAGACGCTGAACCTAAAGTTACATGTGAACACCCCTACTGCTGAAGTGGGCTGTTCCGAAAAAATTAAATGTGAATACCTCTACTGCTGAAGTGGGCTGTTCCAAAAAAGTTAAATGTGAATACCCCTACTGCTGAATTGAACTGTTCCGATATAGTTAAATGTGAACAGCCCCACTGCTCAAGTGGGCTGCTCCACAAAACAACTGCGTACGTCCGTATTTATATTTTGTTTCCACCAGCGTAAAGGAAATGGGCTCTTAATGTTTTTTTCTGTTAAGGAGAGGGGAGAATAAAGCCTGGTCTCGGATGTCAGGGGTCAAGGCAACCGCCGATTTGTTTTGTTTTTCTCTTCTGGAAGATTCCACAAGTTCTTCCAGTTTTCTGGAACAGCCCACAACAGCCTTTCTTTATAAAGGCCAATGCAAAAGAAACTTCTGATTAGAAACTGACAAAAAACCCTGCATTACACACACATACATTTACATCGTGCGTTAAGAGGAGATTCAGCACTTGGTTAGTTACCACAGAGATTCTAATTACTTTTCAGGCTACAGTAGAAGGCGTATAAACCAGTACATGACAGCGTCACGTGGTCTGGAAAAGTTCAATATCAGCTTCGAATATTCAATGTGTGTTTCTTTCTTTTTCAATTAATTTTCGTCTTACGACATCTACCGTAAGCAGGTTAGTGACCGACAGTCGTTGACAATGCGACAAGGCGTGCGAGTAGTCTTTTTCAGCGACCAGCGAGCACGTGATGGGCGATAATAGCATATACGGGCCTGTGATTGGTCAATGAGTGCAGACGCAGTGTATGTTTTAGTAGGTCTAGGCCAGGCCGTAATCTTTGAGCGCACTGTCAATGGCTTCATCCTAGAAACAACGTAAGAAAACGGTAACAGAGTATATGGCACAAAAAAAAACAAACAAACAAACAAACAAAAAAAACTTAGTAATACTTTATTTAAACCAGGTACAAATATATGTAAATTAAAAAAGCTGTATATAAAAAATTATGTGGCTACAAGCTCAAGCTATACCTTCACATTAATACGGCTAGAGCATATCAGGTTAAGTACGCGACGCATGGTCAACATTTTTATGCTAATAAAGGGCAGCCGAGGGCCAGGTTATAGGGAGGTCTGGAAGCGCTATAATGCCATCTACAGGCCCGGACAACCGAGGGACAGATTATAGGGAGGTCTGGAAGCGCTATAATGCCATCTACAGGCCCGGACAGTCGAGGGACGGATTATAGGGAGGTCTGGAAGCGCTATAATGCCGTCTACAGGCCCCGACAGTCGAGGGACAGATTATAGGGAGGTCTGGAAGCGCTATAATGCCATCCATAGGCCCGGACAGTCGAGGGACAGGTTATAGGGAGGTCTGGATGCACTATTAACGTCATCTACAGGCCCGGACAGTTGAGGGACAGGTTATAGAGAGGTCTGGACGCACTATTAACGTCATCTACAGGCCCGGACAGTTGAGGGACAGGTTATAGAGAGGTCTGGACGCACTATTAACGTCATCTACAGGCCCGGACAGTTGAGGGACAGGTTATAGGGAGGTCTGGATGCACTATTAACGTCATCTACAGGCCCGGACAGTTGAGGGACAGGTTATAGAGAGGTCTGGACGCACTATTAACGTCATCTACAGGCCCGGACAGTTGAGGGACAGGTTATAGAGAGGTCTGGACGCACTATTAACGCCATCTACAGGCCCGGACAGTTGAGGGACAGGTTATAGAGAGGTCTGGACGCACTATTAACGCCATCTACAGGCCCGGACAGTTGAGGGACAGGTTATAGAGAGGTCTGGACGCACTATTAACGCCATCTACAGGCCCGGACAGTTGAGGGACAGGTTAT
The DNA here is from genome assembly GCA_949752745.1 of Protula sp. h YS-2021. Classification (NCBI taxonomy): domain Eukaryota; kingdom Metazoa; phylum Annelida; class Polychaeta; order Sabellida; family Serpulidae; genus Protula; species Protula sp. h YS-2021. The sequence goes on from OX457034.1 coordinate 5,944,467, forward strand.
AGAGAGGTCTGGACGCACTATTAACGCCATCTACAGGCCCGGACAGTTGAGGGACAGGTTATAGGGAGGTCTGGATGCGCTATAACGCCAACGAGACATGTTACGGATTCTTACGCACATAAACTACTACTACTACCACAACAAACCGTGTTACAACATGCTTTATTTTCTGTAACGTAAATAACACATGCTTCATTTTTCACATGCTACAGTTTCAAAAAGAATTTACTGATATATTCTACAGTTTGTATAACCAACAAAGCCACATGCATCAGTTTCTATAATACGACAGCTACAGCCAACCTTTCCCAAAGCGCAACTACTGCAGGCTACACGTGTTACAACAAACCACACATGTTATAACCTGGTAGTGAGCATTTACGTGCAAGGAACAAAAAGATACTTACACCTGTGAGGGCTACCGGTCACGTGACACAACACAACAACGTCACAGTGGTGTCCCCGCAGAAAAAAGCAGACGTACAGTAAAAGCGAAAAAAGAAAACTCCACAAAACTCCACACGAGCACTCTCACTATATTATCTAAGTGCCAGTAAAATGCCGAAATAGCTATGCACATTTATGTCGGACTCGACGCCCAGTAGCCAACCGGAGGGCTGCTACGCCAAGAAGCCACCCATATTACACGTGCATCTGGATGTATTTTCCGTACAGGAACCGGACATATTTGCGCGCGCATCTGGATGAGTTTTTCGCACAGGAGCCGATCACATTCACACGTGCATCAAGATGAGATTGCAGCAGAGGAGCCGGTCGCATTTACACGCGTATCTGGGTGAATTTTCAGCCAAGGAGCCGGTCACATTTACATGCGTATCTGGGTGAGTTTTCAGCCAAGGAGCCGGTCATCTATACACGTGCATCTGGACGACATTTCAGCAGAGGAGCCGGTCACAATTACAAGCGCATATGTATGAGTTTTCCGCACATGAGCTGGTCACACCCACACGTGTATCGCGATGAGTTGTCAGTCAAGGAGCCGGTCACATTTACGCGTGCATCTAGACGAAATTTCGGCTGAGGAGCCAGTCACAATTACAAGCGCATATGTATGAGTTTTCAGCACAGGAGCTGGTCACACCCACACGTGCATCAAAATAATATTTCAGCAGACGATCCGGACACATTGGCATGGGCATCTAAATGAGTTTTTGGCACAGGAGCCGGTCATAATTACGCGCATTACACGCGAATCCCGACGAGTTTTCAAATACATCTGGATCACATGTGCATCAAGATGAGATTTCAGCAGAGCAGCAGGTCAATTTTACTAGCACATTTTATGTTATTTTTCCAAGGAGCTTTAGGTGACCGCATTTTGTAATCTCATACAACACAAACGCCCAGAAATGACTTCACCATTTGGTGCATATGATGTGCATGAGGATGGACAACTAACTGAGAAGAAGTAAATGCTTAAACTACTGTACTCCACCTCAGGAGGTTGAGGGTGCGTGAGAGACATGGGGGAAGGGGGGGGGGGGGGGGTACAAAATATGCAAACACATACACTGCGAGAACCAAAGAAAATACAGATCATTATTAAAGTCAATCATCATTATTAAAAATGGAAAAGCACAAAAAATAATTAAGAAATAAATGAAAAAGAAATATAAAAAAAAGAATATTTTAATTCATTGAACCTAACTCGATCCTTAAAAGATAAGTGAAATCATACCTCCACCCATATATATATATATATATATATATATATATATATATATATATATATATATATATATATATATATATATATATATATATATATATATATATTACCTTCAACCTTTAGACTTTTTGTGCGATGCACACTGGATATGGACTTGTAAATGCTCAGACATGATTTAGTTAAATATGGCTTAAATTCTGGTGAAATGGATTGCCTTTAAGCAAGAACATTTGTTTGCAATGTGCCTATAACTATGAAACCTCCGGACAAGCTTTGCAGCTTTTTGTTCTACATGTTTTTCATAACGTATCACATGACCCCTGGCTCCCGGAACCGGATACGTAATGGCCTACCGACAGACGGCACCGAGCGCGTAAACGTTTCCAGCACACAGTCCTCGTAAAGACAAAAACGCACAGGAGAGGGTAACAAACCACAGTGGAGAGGATAACAAACCACACAGGAGAGAGGTAAGAAACCACACAGGAGAGGGTAACAAACCACACAGGAGAGAGGTAAGAAACCACACAGGAGAGAGGTAAGAAACCACACAGGACAGGGGTAACAAACCGCATAGGAGAGGGGTAACAAACCACACAGGAGAGGGCAACAAACCACACAGGAAAGGGTAACAAACCACACAGGAGGGGGTAACAAACCGCATAGGAGAGGGGTAACAAACCACACAGAAGAGGGTAACAAACCACACAGAAGAGGGTAACAAACCACACAGGAGAGGGTAACAAACCACACAGGAGAGGGGTAACAAACCACACAGGAGAGGGTAACAAACCACACAGGAGAGGGTAACAAACCACACAGGAGAGGGTAACAAACCACACAGGAGAGAGGTAACAAACCGCACAGGAGAGGTGTAACAAACCGCATAGGAGATAGATAACAGTTCACACAGGAGAGGGGTAAAAAACCACACAGGAGAGGGGTAACAAATCCCGCAGGCGAGGGGTAACAAATCACACGTGGGGGGTGCAACAACCACACAGGAGAGGAGTATAAATCATACAGAAGAGGGGTAACAAATCCTACAGGCGAGGGGTAACAAAATACCACATTCGAGGGGTAACAAATCACACGTGGGGGGTGCAACAACCACACAGGAGAGGAGTATAAATCATACAGGAGAGGGGTAACAAACTATACGGGAGGAGAGGGCAACAAACTAACCAATGGGACAACGCCCCCCCCCCCCCCCCAGGAACGTGAACCAGACCAGTCATGACTTCCGAGATCCCACTTCTAACCAGTTTACTTATTTGTACTTTCCTGTTTTCATTTTATGTTATTCAATAACAAGAGTTTTAAAAAAATATTAAAATCTATTTTCGGTTGGTGCCCTCCCCCCTCCCCCTCACTCCCTAAATCTCACTGGGAAGAAAAAAAAAAAACGAAAAAACGAAAAAAGTCACTTTGTATTATTTAAAATGAGAATTCTGAAACAAATGAGAAACTAAATACCTTATGACAGGCTGCTCCGTGCCTCATAAATAAATATCTGGTTTCTTATTTGCTTTAGAATTCTGATTTTCAATGATACGGTGTTGGAGTGAGAAATGAAAGCCGACCTCCTGCAGCAGATCCTGGGCAGCGATGGCCTTGAGGACATTCTTCTTGCTTGTCTCCTGCACCTCGCCGCCGAGAACCAGCTCATCCAGCATGAAGTACGCCTTCTCAAAGTTGAATATTATGTCCAATTCACACACCTAGCCAAATAAACAAATATTATACTCCTTAAGCATCTAAATCCGAGTGAAAAAGAAATCGTACTCATGGCAAGCGGTAACTGCCCTTGTAGTAAAGTAGCGCGAATTCTGCCTTTTTTTGCGGTATTTATTAAGGGCTCATCCAGCAAGTACGCATGTGGAAAGGTGGTGTGGGGGTGGGGGGCCAGGGGTTCGGATGTTGATGTTACGGTGAATGGGTGGACTGTAGATTTTTATAACATGGTTTTGTGTTTCTCAAAAACTTTGTTTTTGCCTTTTCCGCTTCATAATTTTGTATAAAGAAGCAGCAATGATATCTATAGCATATCACGGAAGTTTTACGGTCATCAGTTTACATTAGTCTATTCCGGAATAGACTCGTGATACTCAGACTCACTGATATCTATAGCATATCACGGAAGTTTCACGGTCATCAGTCTACATCAGTCTATTCCGGAATAGACTCGTGATACTCAGTCTCACTGATATCTATAGCATATCACGGAAGTTTCACGGTCATCAGTCTACATTAGTCTATTCCGGAATAGACTCGTGATACTCAGTCTCACTGATATCTACAGCATATCACAGAAGTTTTACGGTCATCAGTCTACATTAGTTTATTCCGGAATAGACTCGTGATACTCAGTCTCGCTGATATCTATAGCATATCACGGAAGTTTCACGGTCATCAGTCTACATTAGTCTATTCCGGAATAGACTCGTGATACTCAGTCTCACTGATATCTACAGCATATCACGGAAGTTTTAAGGTCATCAGTCTACATTAGTTTATTTCGGAATAGGCTCGTGATACTCAGTCTCACTGATATCTATAGCATATCACGGAAGTTTTACGGTCATCAGTCTACATTTGTCTATTCCGGAATAGACTCGTGATACTCAGTCTCACTGATATCTATAGCATATCACGGAAGTTTTACGGTCATCAGTCTACATTAGTCTATTCCGGAATAGACTCGTGATACTCAGTCTCACTGATATCTATAGCATATCACGGAAGTTTTACGGTCATCAGTCTACATTAGTCTATTCCGGAATAGACTCGTGATACTCAGTCTCACTGATATCTATAGCATATCACGGAAGTTTTACGGTCATCAGTCTACATTAGTCTATTCCGGAATAGGCTCAGGACTACTTTCTTAATTACGTGATATATTCTTATTTTAAATAATAGTGTGTTTGTATAAGAGCTTAAAATTATTTATTCTGAATACACCTACGATTGCACAGGAACACAAATCGCAAAGGATTCAATTTTACAGATAGTACAGCACACACAAAAAAAAACAAATAAAAAATAAAAAAAAAAAACAAAGCGCTGTTACTTGCCATAGCAACAAGCTTTACAAACGTTGATTTTGAAATGGTGTTAGTTTGTTACAGCGTAATCACCGATTGGATGTATTAGATATACCAAGACAAGAAATAAAAGCTAGTTTATCTGAATAAAACATTCGTTATCTAAAACAAGAATATACCAAGAAAATGAGAATTCACATAGTTTTGTCATTTGCCAAACAAGGCACTTAAGTCTACTCCGGAACAGCCCAATGTAGGAAAAGGGCAATTCAACTTTTGCGATTCTCTACATATGAAGTTAGACTAAGCCGGGGGCTGACTCACTTTGGCAATAGAGCTTTATTTCGTCCTCATAAATATGTACGGACTTCTTATTTGCTTGATTTATTCGTTTTTAATATAACAAAGTTATACGAATTCTTCACAACAGCAGGACCGTTTAATCAGTGAGAATCAACACGGAAATTGTCGGGGAAAAAATCAGAAAAAAATGCACCGATTGTGCCACAAATTATGATATAAAATGAACATAGTGAAAAGAGAAAGCGCTAGTTACTTACAGAGCCAAAATACTTGTCTAGGAGTTCTACATATCGGTGAATGACTTCTAGAGTGAGTAACTCATTGTCGTCCTGCTCCACACAGCAGCAGAAATAGAGACTAGCGTATCTAAGCAACGGCAAAGCAAAAAGAGAGAGACGTCACCGTTAGTTTCTATTTACAGTCATAATAACACACTCTCTCACACACACACACTCTCTCTCTCTCTCTCTCTATATATATATATATATATATATATTTATATATATATATCTATATATATAATTTCTCTCTCTCTCTCTCTCTCTCTCTCTATATATATATATATATATATATATATATATATATATATATATATATATATATCCTTTTAATGCACACTGCAGAGGCGGGAAATATTTACGAACACATACCCACTGAAGCCATCCGTGGACGATTGATAGTCAAAGCCGAAATAACCCTTAGAATTTCACAGTGATAAGGTCGCCTTTTTAGCATGTCTCACACAGATTGCGAAGACCATTTATGCAGTTTCTTTTTCATGAGCTCTCCCTTTTTTCCTAATCACCGTTATTTTAACAGACACACAACAAATAGTTGATTGGTAAGTACTTTTGCAGAAAACAGAGAAATATTAAAGTAACAAAAAATAAGAAAGAAATCCAAATATATACGGACATTCTACGAAATCTCAGGGATTCTAACAAATTACGTACAAAGAAATTGGTGTCTGGGCAGCGCTGGAAGCTAAAACTGTAAACACATTTGGGAGATGCTAAAACACGTTCGGTGGGGGGGGGGGGGGGGGAGGGGGCTACAAATCTGTCGAGAAAAGACCGTTCACCAGACATCACAACTGCAGCTGCAAAGTTTAATAGAAGGTTAGTTGAAGAAACTTGCGCACTTTTCCCCCGAAATGTTACATTTTAGTATTAATAAGAATTCAGCTATGTGAGAAACAGAATTCAGTCATCTGAAATAAATTCAGAAATAATCTGGCCAAATTTCTTCACACGAAATCAATTCGAATGTTTCTGCTTCTTTTTTTTTCTTTTTTTTTGAAACTTTTCTGTCAACCCACTGGAACAAAAGGAATGATATAACGCTCATGATCCTGGTACGACAGTCAACACAAGGTCGTGACGACATCTGCGTAGTGCCCCCCCCCCCCCCATCACACATAAAAACCTCACATGCCTACTCCTTCATTCACACAAACAATTAGGGTTTCAATTTTTTCACCAACAAAATTTCGTTTCCACACGGACAGAATGATTTATTCAATCATTAAAATTTCGTACCCACTTAAAATATTGGACACTGATAAGATAATCAGATATGCAGGTAAGACTAGATCGGATTAGATAACACAGAAACTATGTAAATGCAGAAACAGAAACACGACACAGCATACTGATTAGTCGCAGTGAGGAGAATATCCATTTTTTTAAACAACTGAACAAAGTAAGTACTACATAAATTAAACATGCACCAACCAAAAGAAAACAAAAAAGGCATACGCGATTTAAAAACATGTTTTGTTAAATGAAAGTTATTTTTTTTTTTATTTAGAATCATGTAAAGCGGTAACTTTCATTGGCAAGGCGTATTCATTCTTTGGAATTCATTTGAAATATTCTACAAGCGATAAGCATGCTATTCGTTTTATACTTGTTCAACATTTTTGAAATCGGGTCTTCACCGGTCACTTTGTTTTCCGTCTTTCTTTTTAACTTTTTTTATTTATTTATTTTTTTTTATCGTTATTGGTTGAAAATGGGGCATGAAAATATCCAATGAAATCTACAGTTCCCAACTCAAAATACCTTTACAGAATTATATTTTAGAAACAGAAGTCAGAAAATGAAACGATGTGAAGTTAGGAAGGGAAAAACTTTGCAAAAGGTCCACCACAAACCAATGAAAGTTCCGCTATTGGTTAAGGCATGCGTCAAGTCTAAAACGCTTAAAACGAAACTGCCCACTGCAAAACTAAACTTACATTGCCAAAATACATGTCCATAATTTCTACATATCTATGAATAATTTCCAGCATTATCAGTTCATTGTCTTCCCTCTCGATCGCGGCGAGAAAAAATAAACTGGCGTATCTGAAACATGCACCAAAATACATGCAGAAAAAAAACAGTTACAACGCAAAAAATAACTAAAATAAGACATTATGTTCGCGATATTACGCAGAACACGCAAGCCCTTGCAGTACAACAAAAATCCCCTTGCTGGCCGTTCGACACACGTACTACGACAGAACGTGGATACACGAAGACCTCGTGTGTAGCTAAGCGTCAGTGCGCACCTGTCGCTCACGTTCAGAAGTTGTTGTTTTCGTAACGGTCATGGTCTTTTTCCCCAGACATTGCACGACGTTTACGAGACACAGCATCTCCACACATACCCTCAACATCAACACAAACAACGCGATTTACAACGCTAGTACGTTCTCATTGCCAACAACATTTGTTTCGTCAAGATAAACAGCAGCTAAATTCTCAATAGCGATTGGTCGAAAATAACACCGCATACACAAAATGGCCTGCCCTAAGTATCTTCACGCTACAGAACGGACGGCACGCCATCCGCTATACAACAAGTACTACTGTCACACTACAGCGAAAAAAAAACTACCCAAAAACATAAGTACTTTATAACCCAAACAGAAATACTTCTATATATATGTTACAGGGAATCTGTGTAATTACGGATTTCATGAAATCCCTAGGGAATTCGTGTAATGAATAAACTCATATTGATTATAGAACTATTTTGAAAAATTATCCATTCAGGAAGGCTGTTTAGTGGTTCTCCAAAACTGTGCATCCCTTTTCACATCGAAAGGAATTGGAATTTGTAACATTACCATCCAAAATAACAGAATTTGGCGTGAAATGTGACATAAGTTACGTAGAATAAAAAATACCGCTAAATTCAGGTACTGAAGTATCTCATGAATGATAGTTTGGCAATCGAGTGCTTTGAGTATATTAATTCAAAATCTACTATTAATTTCGGTAAAATACTACATTGCAAACATGAAAATTCTCAATAAAAACATCGAAATTGATTGAGCAATTTATTACACGAATCCACTAGGGATTTCAAGAAATCCCTAATTTCACAGATTCCCTGTAACATATATATATATATATATATATATATATATATATATATATATATATATATCGTGGATTTTGTTACCGATTGTGACATTACCTAGGGTTGTGCAACGCGTCGCAATAGTATCGTGATACTTAAGGCAAGTATCGAGAGAGTACATCGACGTAAGTATTGATATCAACATGGTACTTAAGGTCAGTATCGAGACAGTACACAGACGTAAGTATTGATATCAACATGGTACTTAAGGCCCGTATCGAGACAGTACACCGACGTAAGTATTGATATCAACATGGTACTTAAGGCCAGTATCGAGACAGTACATCGACGTAAGTATTGATATCAATATGGTACTTAAGGCCAGTATCGAGACAGTACACAAACGTAAGTATTGATATCAACATGGTACTTAAGGCCAGTATCGAAACAGTACACCGATGTAAGTATTGATATCAACATGGTACTTAAGGCCAGTATCGAGACAGTACACAAACGTAAGTATTGATATCAACATGGTACTTAAGGCCAGTAACGAGACAGTACACCGACGTAAGTATTGATATCAACATGGTACTTAAGGTCAGTATCGAGACAGTACACCGACGTAAGAATGGATATCAACATGGTACTTATGGCCAGTATCGAGACAGTACATCGACGTAAGTATTGATAAACATGATATAATTATGGTTTCTGTAAATCATGATACCATATATTGCAACATGGCGCTTCAGGTCTATCACAAACGTTAAGTTTAAAATGCTGCATACGACTCAAGCACCCTCCTCCACTCCCCTCCCTCCAGCCCCTCCTTCCATTCTTTCCTCATCCCGAGCCGCACTATGTGCGGAACTAAACAATGAAGACTGGCCCCATCCACTGTTTCCCTATAATCAATCCGCAGTATCCATACAAATTTTCAGGATATCTTTCTGATCTTATTTATATAATAAAATGTAAACAAAATCAAATGAGATACGCGTTTACCTTAAATTTAATCACAACGAAACATGCTAATCTACAGAATAACCATTCTGAATTGTTATGTGACAGGAACACTCAGTGAAAACGCTGCCAGCACATCCGAATAGCCATTTTCTTTATTTATGCTTCTATTAAACAAACTTAAGCTTTGACCAATCACAATCAGATCCACCGGAAGCGCGACAGAGCCAATGACTGTATCGCATACAAATGGAAGCCCGCGGCGGTTTAACTTCCAGAATTCTCTGCCAAAATGAAAATTTAAGAAATAACATTGTACATAGCCCCTCCCCCCCCCCCCCCCCTCCCTTCGGACATTGGATATTAGAAAGATGTTTAGAAATCCCATTTTCTGTTTTTATAAGCCGCTACTAGCTAAACTCTACCAAAAAGTCACCAAATACATTATAACATGTGCAAATTAACAGTGATCATTCCAGGATGTTATTTACACATCGCAATCACAAATAATTTTTTTGGCACACTGGTGCGTTAAAAGCCAACGGATACTGAGCCATCCTGACAGCCACCCAGACAGCCATCATGCCAGCCACCCAGACAGCCATCCTGTCAGCCATCCTGACAGCCACCCGGACAGCCATCATGTCAGCCATCCTGACAGCCACCCTGACAGCCATCTCGCCAGCCATCCTGACAGCCATTCTGACAGCCATTCTGACAGTCATTCTGACAGCCACCCTGACAGCCATCCTGACAGCCCACTTCACCTCTCCATAGTGCGGTCTTTCAGTAAAACAGCACGATTTTTTATTCCACTCTTTTTTCTTAAAGGGGTGAACTCAGACTATGTAGGAAAAAGATTGCAAACCGGCTCTGGAATGATCATCTGAATTAACATTTCTCGTGCCATAAATTTTCAAACAAAAACAAGACAATGATCTCTAAGCTGGCTTTTCTTTAACAGCCGCAGACTCAACTCGTAAGTGATGATAATGCATAATTCAAACACAAACCTTTTGTAGACAATTTTTAAGTCTTTCCACTCAAGGAAGCTACACATTTTTGGCTTTCTCGACAAAATAGTAGTGATTAGTTCTTTAGTGATTTTCTTCTTCGTCTTGTCTAGATGCGCCACATACCATTTTTGTAACCGTAACTTTCCCTGGCGACTGAACAGCAACATAAACTGCATCTGAAAAGGAAATGGGTTACTCGTAGATTTACACAGAATGGTGTTGGATCGGAAAAATTGGCTACAGTTCTACTGCCCACTCAGGTATGAGATGAGGGTTAAGTGGCTATAGGCACTGGTGTTGTTTAGGAGATCCACCTATTTTTGTGGCCACAGGCTCCTCTCGATAAGCCAACCCTAAGCTCCTCACGTAATGACATCGGTATCCCGGCAAAGGCCTAGCGAGAACTTGTCTAACTGTTGGCTATGTGCGACAATATCTGGTGACGTTTGCCCCGGACTGCAAAAGTGCGACAATGTAGTCCTGAATTGTCTCAACATTAATTACACTTAAAATCCCCTAGTTTATTGAAATAATACGACTCGGTGAGGTGTTTCCGTGTATTTCCTTTTTTCCGCCAAAACTTTGTCACACGAACTCATCTGAGACGGCTAGGGCTAGGAAGACCAAATTTGGCAGAGACATAGTATAGCATGTCTAGTTGGTCCAGCTCATTTTTTTTAGAAATTCATTAACATTATATAAATGCAAAAACGAACATTGAATTTTGAAATTTGAAAACCTTTTCACGCAAACTCCTCTGAGATGGCAACGGCTAGAGCGACCAAATTTGGCAGAGACATAATGTGGCATGTGTAGTTGGTCCAGCTGAATTTTTATAAAAATTCATTAACATTTAATATGCAAAAATGGACATTAAAATTGTGCCACTGACGCTCATTAAAAGGCAGGCAAACACTTTGCAGTGTTGCCACGCCCTTTTAAGCTAAAAGCAGGACGATTTTTTCAAAAAAGCAGGACAAAGGCAGGACGCAATATTTTAGTTTAAAAAAAAGTGACTCAACCCGATATAACCACGTATGGGGAGCGCCAGAACATGAAGGAAAACTGCATTTAATTCTGGAATTCAAAAATTAGAACTTTACTTACAATTTTCATGACGACGGGAATGCAAAGGTCAAAAATAGTAAAAATCGCTAACCATAAAAATTGCTTTGGTTTTTCGCCAAAATATTCGCCGATTTTTTGCCAATCACTAAACATTAATAGCCAGTTAGGTAATATTGATTACTACCGTTACTTAAAATTTCAAGACAGTAATACTATTTTAACTGGGGCTAGTTCAGAATTATGAAATTTCGTTTTTTAGATTTTAGCCAAACATTTCGCCAATTTTTCGCCCATCACCAAAAATTGTACCAGCACAGGTAGGTAGGAAGGTCTGGAAATTTTACGTAAAATTTCAAGAGTATTATCCTGGAGACCGTCAAGATTTTACCGAAAATTTGTTGGATTTTCGTCAATTTTTGGCGAATCGCCAAAAAAAAGTAATAGCCAGATAGGTAGTAACGCCTCCTACCTTCATCTAAAATTTCTAAAATCTAAAAGACAGTATGATTATGTTCCAGCAGTTAGTTAAGATTTTACTGAAAAATTTTAGTTTTTTTGCCAGAACATTCGCCAGTTTTTGACTAATCACCAAAAAAAGTAACAGCCAGATAGGTAGAAACACTTGCTATTCTCACTTAAAATTTTAAGACAGTAAGATTACTTTCCTAGAAGGAACTAAGATTTTAAGACAAAATTTCGTTTTTCGCCAATATTTTTGCCAATTTTTGCCAAATTGTCAAAAAAAAGGTACAGCCAGGTAGGTGATAACTCCTGCGACCTTACTTAAAATCTGAAGACAGTAAAATTGTTTTCTAGCCGTTAGTTAGGATTTTACTTATATTTTTGATGTTTCGCCAAAATTTTCGGGTATGTTCGGGGAATCACCAATAAAAGTAACACCTGGCTCGGTAGTATCTCCTTTACTTTAAATTTCTACACAGTAACACTATTTTCCAGCAGTTAGTTAAGATTTTACTTCATTTTGTTTTCGACAAAATTTTTGGCCAATCACCAAAAGAAGTAATGCCCAGGGAAGGAGTAAATTCCAACACAGCAAGACTATTTTTCAGCAGTTAGTAAAGATTTTACAGGAAATTTTCGTCAGTTATTGGCCAATCACCAAAAAAGTAATAGCTAGGTAGTAGTAAAGCCTGCTAACTTATCTGAAACTTTCAAAACAGTAAGATTAATTTCCTAGAAGTAGTTAAAACTTTACGAAAAAAAATTGGTTCTTCGCTAATGTTTTCGCCAATTTTTGGCGTATCGCCAAAAAAGTAATAGCCAGGTGGACAATTAGGCGCCCTACCTTCCACCAAAATTTCAAGACATTCAGGCTAGAATCCTCAACAACCGTTATAGCATCTGCTTCTGAAAGAAGCTGGGGCTAAAAAAAGAACAATAAAGAACGCTTGTAGAAAAAAAGTACTTTTTGAGGCAAAAAAAAGTAAAAAGAAACTAGAGCGGCCAGTGCACACAAAACATAAGAGTGCAGGCTTATATTACACACTTTCAATCGATACCTACTTAAGTTTCTTGTTTTTGTGAACAAAAACAAATGTCTCCCCGACCAAACCCATGACCCCCCCTCCCCCCTCAAACTGAAACAAAATATTCATTTCTGCAAACATAACCTTCATTCATTGTAAAAATCATAAAATAAACCAAACAGATGGTGGTCACTAAAACAGACATAAATGAGCATCTTTTTTCATCGGAGTCTGAAAGGTGGTCGCTAAAACGGGTTTTACTGTAGGCCCCTCTTATCCAGATCTGAAGTTGGTCGCTATAGCAGTTTTACTGTACGTTACATTTTTATCCGGGTCTGGAAGGTGGTCAAGACAGGCAGGTTTTACCGTACGTCTTTTTACCTGAATGTGGAAGGGGTCACGACAAACGGTTCTTACCTTACATCTTTTTATCCGGGTCTTGAAGGTGGTCGGGATTTTTTTTTTTTTTTTTGCTGACCATCATCCTCCACACGCCCCCCCCCCCCCCGCCCCTCAGCTATTTACTGTAGGTCCGACTATAAACACAACTCTAACCCTTTTACCCAAGGCAACGGTAACAGTCTGTACCCTAAGTGTAGTTATAGCCATGATAGACTACCTTGTCTTCGCACATTCCCATCGGCCAAATAGCACTAGCAAGGCATTCTTCATAACTGCGCATCAGAGATGACGCACCTCGGTGGGAGAAGGGGGAGGCATTTCGTAGGCAAAATGGTGAGCTGCTCCTCATAACACAAGATATCAGACGACCCAATTTAATAGCGAAAAATGCTTCTGCACACAATGCTAATCGATACAGCATGGCTCCTATATAGAGCACATCTTGGTAACCTAATCAAGTATGCGGCGAAAAAAAAAATCAATAGCTAGAGCTGCTTAGAGCTATAATACGACAATAGCATTCCATGACCTCGTAGATAACGATCCATCATGCACCGCAACTGACACTGACCCCTGACTGAGTGGCATGTTACGTAACAACCACAGATGAGAAATGCACAAAAACTTCAATTTCAGGCAATAACAAATAGCAATGGACCGACAATAATGCTGTTACTGTTTTGAATCTTTCTAAAGAATGCAGGAACACTAGAGAATCTTCGGGAAAATCTTCCGAAATCCCCAGCGCAGTTAACACGCATGCATAGATAACAAAGCAGCCAAAAATGGGGAGGTTAGGGTGGGGGGGGGGGGGGCTGTTGACGTTATGCACCTTTCTTGATTTTCTATACGAGTTCAATAATGTTTAATAAAACCGTGTGACCTATTCGAGGAATAACTACACCAAATTTAAAGTCGATCCGACTTTCCGATGTCGAGATGTTTTGCTTAAGAACTGATAACTTTTTACCTGTCAAAAGTTGAAACAGTCGTCTGACTGAACCAAGGAATATCCATATAAAATTTTAAGTCGATATAACTTTCCGTTATCGAGATATTATGCATAAAAGATCTGGTTCAAAATATACACATTTTACGCGATGACGTCATACGCCGCTTTCGTTCGTTCTTCTCGTGAAAAATATTTAGAGTTTCTTTCGGACCTACCAAGCAATAATCCAAAGTTTCACCTTTCTCCGGCGTCCAGCAGCTGAGAAATTTCGCACACAAGATTTTTACGCAATGACGTCATACACCCGCCCTAATCACGTGACACGCCAAAAATTGATAGAACAGTCCGGCTGACCCAAGGAATATTCATATAAAATTTGAAGTCGATAGGACTTCCCGTTATCGAGATATTTTGCACACAAGACCTTGTTTATAAAATAAAACATATTTTACGTGATGACGTCATACGCCGCATTCGTTCGTTCTACTCGCGAAAAAATCCTATAGAGTCTTTCGGACCTAACAAATAACAATCCCTCCAAGTTTCAACTTTCTCCGATGTTCAGTAGCTGAGAAATTTGGCACATAAGATTTTTACGTAATGACGTCATACTCTTGCCCTAATCAGGTGACATACGTAAAAAGTTGACAGAACCGTCCGACTGACCCAAAGAATATCTATGTAAAATTTGAAGTCGATAGGACTTTCCGTTATCGAGATATTTTGCACACAAGACCTTGTTTATAATATGTACATATTTTACGTGATGACGTCATATGCCGCATTCGTTCGTTCTACTCGCGAAAAAAATATATAGGGTCTTTCGGACCAACCAAGCAACAATCCCACCAAGTTTCAACTTTCTCCGATGTTCAGCGGCTGAGAAATTTCGCACACAAGATTTTTACGTAATGACGTCATACGCCTGCCTTAATCACCTGACATGCGCTAAAAATTGATAGAGCCCGCCGACTGATCCAAGGAATATTGATATAAAATTTAAAGTCGATAGGACTTTCCGTTATCGAGATATTTTGCACACAAGATCTTGTTCAAAATATATACATATTCTGCGTGATGACGTCATACGCCGCATTCGTTCGTTCTACTCGCGAAAAAAATCTACAGAGTCTTTCGGACCAACCAAGCAATAATCCCACCAAGTTTCAACTTTCTCCGATGTTCAGCGGCTGAGAAATTTCGCACCCAAGATTTTTACGTAATGACGTCATACTCTTGCCCTAATCACGTGACATGCGTCAAAACTTGATAGAACCGTCCGACCTTACCAAGGAATAATTCGACCAAGTTTGAAGTCAATCCGACGTTTCGTTCTCGAGATATCTTGCACACAACACTTTGTTCACAACAGACTGACACACACACACACACACACACACACACACACACACACACACGTACACACATACACACACACAGAACGTACAAACACTATATGTCTCCCCTTGGTCGGGGAGACATAAAAAGAACGATGCGACAATAAAGACTAAATCTTTTTAAAAAAGAACGATCCGGCCACCCTGCTAATATTCACATTTTGTACAAACACCGAAAAATCTAGGTAGAGGCGCCGAAGGCGCCAAAAAATCTGATCTTGAACTAAATAATGAATTATTCGGTTGTAAAAGCAGGACAAAAGCTGGACGAGATTTCACAATTTTGCTAAAAGCAGGAGAAAAGCAGGACATTTGCCCTTTTTAGCTCAAAAGCAGGACAAAAGCAGGACGTTTTCCAAAAATGCGAAAAAAGCAAGACATCTGCAAAAAGCACGACGGTGTGGCAGCAGTGGCTTTGATTTCGCAGTTAAAGGAACTGGTATGAATCAGCATTGGCATATCGATAGCCTCTCTGCAGTGAGAGCAATTACAGTATGTGTGTGCAAGTTAAAATTGACTCCAGCGTTTGGGTATTTCCCAGTTGTTAAAGAGTATATATTTCTCTCTCTCTCTCTCTCTCTCTCTCTCTCTCTCTCTCTCTCTCTCTCTCTATATATATATATATATATATATATATACTGCTATTTTAAAAGTGTATTTAGGTTACACTATTTCACTAAGACAGATGAAATTTGGGTTTTTATTTCAACTTGATTTAAATCAAAAACATAAAAAAAAATCAGATTTAAATAAAAAAAATCAAAAAAATCGTGACTTTTTTTTTTTAAATCAGATTTTTTCCAGTCCTGATTTGGAGGCCCAAATAATGTACTTGGGAGCGCAATATATGCGGGAAAATACGTTAGGTGATTATGCACACAGAACAGCTGCCATGCAATATCTTGTGCATATATGAAAACTAGAAAAATTCTTTTAAAAAATACCGGGCTCCAAGATTTCCTGTCAGGCTCCCCACTTTTTGAAGTACGGAGCCCGGAGGGCCACCACTTTTTCTGCCAGACTTTTCGAACGTTGAATGTGGGGAAATATGCCTTAGATTACCACGGAACAAAACATACCACTGACAAAGAAGATTGAACCAACATTGCTGATACAAATACACAGCAAATTCCTGGCACAGTATAAAGACAATATAAACACAAAGTATAACTTCTACTTTTAGGGTAAACAAGTAGTGGATTCCTAGATTCATCTACGAGATTAACGCAGAATACATGATAGAGAAATCAACTGTTGATCCATTTTCCTTACTTGCTTCTTGTTCTCCCCAAATTTTCACTACTCAGCATACGCACTGGAAACCGTGAACTGGCTTTTATAAAGTTTGTGAAATACAAGTAAGTATTTGTGAAACACAAGCAGACCCCAACCGCCCCCCTCCAAATTCATAGGGGTATAAAGCGATGACTGACAGACGGACGGACACCCCAAACCTATAGGCCCCAATCCGAAGGGTTTTAAACAATCACTAGCAGCCATGCAAACAATCTCACAGAACCAAGATGGCGATTTCAACAAAAAAAGCTGATCAGTCCGGTCAGTTATGTTAACTTGTTTCTTGAACAACACACGATACTTTAACGTTTATGTTACAATAAGCTGATTCGTATTAGACTTACGCGTTTGTGCGTTTCAACCAAATTCGGTTGGGATAAAAATATAATGCGATAACAGAAAAAAAAACTGGAAAAAAATCAACACAATTGTATTTTGCCAGAAAAATGGTCACAAGTTGGGTATTAAAAGGAGCTGAATAATAGTTTTTAAAGCATCATATGACTTCAAATTCGAAAAGGTTATGTTGAAAGAAAATTTGAATTTTGAAGCTTGCGCCTATCATTTTTTATAATTTAACCAAAATAAATTTGCAGTCGAAATAACACCTCAATAAGAAAAATTCAGAAGTACGAATTGGCTTATTATTATGAGATACACTTTCTGAAAGTATGTGGTGCTAAGCCTAAGGATATTCAATAGTAAAATGAATAAAGTAAGTTTCGGTCCATTTATGTCAAATTATCCACCATCCACCCCAATTTATGGGTCTTGGACTTGAATAGCGGACCCTTTCCATCTTCCTATGATAGAAAGGAAGACCGCACGAATTATAAGCCAAATCACACTTTGGGTGTTTCGAATAAAATGCGTAAGTATTTTGAATTTCGACTGCGATAGAACCGGGTAAAAAAATGAAAGAAACGATAGAAAAATATAGACGAAATATCGCAAAAAAGCTTATACTCTGAACATAAAAGAGATTGAAACTTGAAACTATTTGTTAAAACCTTTAATTCATTTTTAAAACAGCATGCGGCTTGTTAAAAACCTAGTCCTCGATCACTCTTACGGTTCTGTCCTGGGAAGATAGAAAGGGTCCGCTGGGACTATTAAAAACCCGACTGATCTTTCGTGCAAGAGAAATTTGACATTTAGGCGAAATCTCTCTATCATTTCTTTCATTATTTACCCGGTTATTTTTATTCGAAACACAGAATTTTTGTGCATTTTTAATGATAACGCCCGAAGCGCGATTTGGCTTATTTTGGACTATATGATTTGTTGAAGTACATAAGAGTACATACCATTTTGACAAGCAGAATTTCCAACACATTCGAATGCGGAAGCACAATCTGTTGTGTCTACGTTTTTCGCTGATGACGCTTATTTAAATTCAACATAAACTACTTTTAAGTAGTTTGGTTTTTCTATGAGCTTTATTTCAAATTGTTTCACCGACTTGGTTCGTTATTTTTCCAGCTGTCAAACACCTCTGTGCTTGACGTCATCTGTTTATGTGTAGAATATATATCAACATAAATTTACAACCAGTAGTAACCAGTAAATGTTACAAGGATTGCACAAAGTTGTCAATTGCAATAAAAATATTCAGCCGAATCGCCTCTTAAGTATAACACAATTAAATAGGGAAATAATATCTCGGCTGAAAGACAACTTTGGGATCTTTCCCTTATTTTGGTCAATAAAAGCTACTATTTTGTTGATCCTATTTTTCAATACTGGTGACACACGGGGTTTGAAGATATTTTACTGATATGCCCGCAGGCCAATTTCCTAAATCTATTAGCCTATCTATTGGCTCAAACACGAGCTGTATTTCAAACAATTTGTATGATTTATATAGTATTTAAAATTCCAAGTGAAAATGGCACAGCAGCACAGTATCCTCACCTCGTTCAGCCACATTGTTTTCATTCACCAAGTGCACTGTTATTATCGAATATTTTACTCACATTAAGTACACTCTTTAAGTGACTGCGGCTTCAAGTATATCCAGGAGCAGATGCAAATGAGGTAATCTTCACAGGCACAGAGGCTCTAAGTTTGAAGGTTTATTGATGTTACGTATAATTGCGTAGAAGTACTAATCTTAGTCACTCTACGTCTTACTGGTCACATACCAGAAGGCGACAAGCAAGTCAAGGGCAAGGTGTTACTAAAATTCATGGTATTCTGTAAAAACCAAATATATAATGAAAGAAAGAACACAATTTAATGGTTCTACTGCTGAATTTTCCGGTGCTTAGCAATTTAGAATTAGCTGAATATCTGCATTGAGAAGGATGCCATATTGACCCCAAGCATTGTGTTACTTGCATTGTATGTGTTGTCAAAATACTGAATCCCCACGTTCAACACACCCTGGGTAGTATATAGCCAGGCCCCAAATAAAAACAAATATGGATGCCATTTTTGAGGAAGTAGTTGCAGAGGAAGATTTAAAGGTATTTGATGTCTTGCTGGCATTATGTTCAAAACCGTACGATAGGTTATGTTTCATTTAGACTCTAGAATTGTTCATCATTATCAGAAATATATAGAAAATATGTTTGTAAAATGGGAATGAGCGATAATAAAGGATTTGATATGTTGATCTGTTATTTATCACTGCACTGTTTTGTAATTTTAAATACATTGTATTTGAAATTATCTCTTTGGCATCTCTGTTCTTGAAATCTAAAGAGAAGAATTGATGTTTTGAATATTTATATGTGAATGTATATAAATATTTACGTAAATTATTTTGCAGAAATTTGAAAAGATATATAATCACCAGCTTGCTAATGGGCCTCCGAGCCATAAGGCGCAGTTTGAATATGCATGGTGCCTGGTCCGTTGTAAACGACAAGTAGACATAAGAACTGGCGTAAGCTTACTGGAGGGTAGGTAGAACCCTGGTTTGGTAATCCGTGTTATATAACGGATTTAAATCAGTTGATTTAAATCATAGCAGCCGCGCATATATTTGAAAATAAAAAAAGAAAAGAAAATATTTTAAAAAATATCCAAATTTTTGCAAGCAACTTGAAAACTAATTATGTCAAAATTTCTGAAGTCATTCTCTATTTTTGATTTTAAAACTGACTTCAGTAAAACGCTATAGTTGTGGCTCTGTGTATTTAATTAGATGTAGAGTTCAAGAAAAGTTCGTAAATAAAAGTGTCAATGTCTTACTTTATCAAGAGATTTAGTGTACAGTAAAACTTCTGTATAATGAACAACTTCAAGGCCAACTAAAATGTTTATGATACAGAGGTAATCAAAAAAGGGTGAAAGTACGAAAGTCGAGGAAAATAGTTTCACTGATCAGGTGTTGTTCACCAAGTAGAAGAGTTCAATAAAGGGGGTTTCCCAGTATTCTCAAAGACAACATTGATTTTGACGGAAAGTTTTGATAAATTATTCCCCCTTATCACTTCTCTTTTTATGTGACAGACCTGTGTAAGAAGTCCGCAGACGACCACGCCACTAGAGACTACTTATTCTATGCCGCTGTCGGCTGCACACGCCTTAATGTAAGTGCGTTTTCTTGGATTCATTTCCCTCGATTAATTTTAGGAACATTTTAGTGCAAAGAAAGCTGTTTAGGAGTAGCGTGTGTCGATGCAAATTAATTGTTTTTGGCGAATTTTTTTTGGCTTCCGCTGGAGATCTGGCTTGCGTGAAAATTTCTAGAGAAAATGAAGACATTAGATCAGTACAGTACAACCTCTTATAGCGACATGGCAGGTACCGAGAAAAGACAGATCTTGCTATAGTCAGTATGTCATTACATCCGATATTTTTAAATGGGAAAAGCTTACATGGGTACACATAATTATGATCTAATGCTCTTTATGTCGTTATGTCCGATGTTGTTATGACGAAATTCCACTGTAAATTCACATAAATAAAGATGCGTGGTTAATTTTGCAGGAATTTGAGCGAGCACTGAAGTACGTAGATGCCATCCTAAAAGTACAGCCCGGAAATCACCAGGCTGAAGAATTAAAAGCTTACATCAAGCGTAAGATGAAGAAAGGTGAGTCATTTGTCTTGACGTTTAACATAACATTTGACTGCTTGAAACACTGACGTATACATATACTTCCAGTAAATGGAATAGCTGACACCAACATGAAAATTAGCATGTAAACTGAAAAAGGTAGACAACTGAAACACTTGAAAGGTGCAGTGACAAAATTTGATGAAACAAGGCAACGTGGTTAGTCCTTAGCACCATAAACGGTCTGGTATAACGAGATACCCAGCAAGTTGGCATTTAGTTATTTTACTTAGTATATTTTAAGCAGATGTAACTCGTAATGTTTTTGGGTGATATGTTTTGTTTTGTAGAGGGTTTGATAGGAATGGCTGTGGTAGGAGGAGCAGCGGCGATTGGAATAGCTGGGATTGGAGCTTTGATTGGACTTGCAGTCGCAAAGAAATAGTTTCTAATATTACTAACATAAAAACAAAGGATTCCAGTATTTAATGCTTGCTGTTTGTATAAAAACTTGGTTGAAAATGCAGTCGAAACCTGTGTTGAATTTTACAGTCAAAAATGCTTACATTCAATTCTTAACGTAATTATTTTATATGAACAAAATCACAAGATTATTGGTGTCGAGTAGAGTAGTACTTTAAATACTTTAGCCAATGGGTATGGTAATACATTTAAAATGATCCGAAAATGCATATGACAGAAATTGCAACTGAATTTCTACATGTTAAACCTGAGAAATTGAGAAATGTCTGGAAAGCAGCATGCCATAGTTTGATCCAAATTGAAAGCAAAGTAGCTTTCACGTAATTTTTAGTCGATTTTGTTAAAACTCTAAAAATAATTAAAAAAGCCTGGTTATCTGAATCTCAGAACGCATAAAAACTTCATCGTTCGTTTGATTCCGTCAACGAGCACCAGTCATTGGACTTCATACAACAGTGCTTTGAAGATTATGTATGGAGTTGTGAATACAATGAAAAGTTGCAACTTGCCCCAAGGTAATAGATATATAAACATTTCTAGTCTGAAATCTCGGCATAGGAGCAGCCCTACGGTTTGAAACCGTTAAACCTCAGTTAACTGTGTGTACAAGTTTTCCTGCACATAAGGGCTGTTCCTATACTATGTCGGACTTATTTCTCATGTAGGTTTTTATTTTGATCAATATGCGGAGCATAAAGTTATCGCGTTCCCGCGGAATCACGAGATTTGGCGCGGAACCGCAGTCTTTTCTGCCGCGCATGCTTTGTGACAATTTTACACGAGTGTGAAGTGGAAAGGTCACTTACTCATTTGAGCTGAGCGTCTCATAAATCATTTCATGCCATGAGCAGTTTCAAGGAACCGATCGGTATAAACATAGATTGTACATAATCCTGTGCGAATTCATCTTATTACTGAAAATGGTATGTTGATTAAGAATTTATTTAACCCGTTATAGAAGCCCCAGTTTCTGAATTTATCACAAACAGATCCTCATTAAATCACGTGATTATAATTACGGTTTATGTAAAGCCAATGCCATAAAAATTGGTTTGAAAGTTGAAATTTTAAAAAAAAACTGCTGATTAATTTGTTTTGGATTGTCTAAAATGACATAAAGCCACAAAAGTTACCCTTCCGCGTGTGTTGTACTGTAGTATTATCCTGGTTTTTATGCACTGGAAGCACCATCTTCGGTCTGCTGATTTTCAACCCAGTTACGCGCCAAAAGATTTGCTGAGGGGCGGGGGGGGGGGTGGAGTTCAGAAGGAAGGTATTGCGTCAATGGTGCTGATGCTTTTACATCGTGGATCAGCTGTGCTTCTGTGTGATTAATTGAGTTGTAGATGTTGTG
Organism: Protula sp. h YS-2021; assembly: GCA_949752745.1. Lineage (NCBI taxonomy): Eukaryota > Metazoa > Annelida > Polychaeta > Sabellida > Serpulidae > Protula > Protula sp. h YS-2021. Next base: position 5,967,288 of record OX457034.1, read on the forward strand.
TTGGTATTTGTAGGGAATACTGGACTGATAGTACAATGTTCATGTTGTCACCGATGAAGATGGTCCCAAACACATCACGGCAAACTGTCTGGAATCTTATCGAGGTTTGGCCAGAATGGCGCGTTCATTTCTTTATGCGAATTTGATTGGAGCCTCCGATGCCGATGCTTGACATTAAGCAGAATATTGTTTTATTCTGCCTCATTTTCATCGATGACAAGATTATATTCTTACTGAATACTCACATATCCAAGTTACTTTTGTCTGTCCTAACTTTTAGTTTTATCAACTGTTGAACGAACATTTTTTTTATTCGTGGAATGAATTAGTTTGTTTAAAAGAACAACGGAGATCACGAATATAGCGCGCCTTTTTCACGCTACATCCAAGAGCCAAGAAATCGTAATTTCGCATTTTTCTTAAAGGTACTATGTAGTGATGTTATTTGAAAAAGCATGTTTGTTGTCGAATTAAATGGTGTGTAAAAGAACCCAAACCGTGGTATAGCTTTCAGGTCAGTAGTTTGTGTGTAATGGACATTTTAGTGTGCGAGTTTAATTCTTGCCTCAGTACTTCAGAAATGTTGTGCAAACACTTGTGCTGGAGATGGAGGGGTGGGGAAGGGGGGGGTGGAAGGAGGGAGAGGGGTGGGGCTTGCCGTAAAATGTTGTGGAGTATCAAGGGAATTATATCTAGTCACTAAACATGTCAGTTCAAGAAACTGAACCAAACTTCCAAGGTTCTTCATTAAGACGGCAAAAACAAAATAAATAAAAGTCATTGATTTGTTGATATTTGCTCTTTCACCCGGCGCCATAGATCCTCACACTAAGGAGGGGACTGACCGCGGCCAAATACCCTCACACTGAGGAGTGAACTGTCCTCGCCCCAGGACTCTCACACTGAGAAGGGAACTGTCCGCGCCCCAGGACTCTCACACTGGGGAGGGGACTGTCCGCACCCCAGGACCCTCACACTGAGGAGGGGACTGTCCGCGCCCCAGGACTCTCACACTGAGGAGGGGACTGTTCGCACCCTAGGAACCTGACACTGAGGAGGGGACTGTCCGCGCCTCAGGACCCTCACACTGAGGAAGGGACTGTCCGCGCCCCAGGACTCTCACACTGAGAAGGGGATTGTCCGCGCCCCAGGACCCTGACACTGAGGAGGGGACTGTCCGCGCCCCAGGACCCTCGCATGAAGGAGGGGACTGTCCGCGCCCCCGGACCCTCACACTGAGGAGTGTACGGTCCGCGGCCCAGGACCCTCACACTGAGGAAGAGACTGTCCGCGCCCCCGGACCCTCACACTGAGGAGTGTACGGTCCGCGGCCTAGGACCCTCACACTGAGGAGGGGACTGTCCGCGCCCCAGGACCCTCACACTGAGATAGGGACTGTTCGCGTCCTAGGACCCTCACACAGAGGAGGGGACTGTCCGCCCCCAGGACCCTCACATTGAGGAGGGGACTGTCCTCGGTCAAGGGCCCTCACACTGAGGAAGAGACTGTCCACAGCCATGGACCCTCACACTGAGGAGGGGACAGTCCGCGGCCAATCACCCTCACACTTAGGGCGATGCACATGGATCCACTGTAATTACCGGTGTCCTAGCCTTATGCTGCGTCGTTGGCACCTTACAAGACGATTTCACACTTCCGCGGTTTTGGGAGATAAAACTGCATGGTAGTCAATTTAGAAAAAATATTGAAAGCACTTTGAAACAAGTATAGAGGTCGTTCTTTATTGAAAAACTATTTGAACAATATCCTGAATAAAATCCCCTGCATCATAATCAAGCTTTGACACCTTATGTGTCCACCGTGACATAGAAAAGCGAAATTTTCATACATTGTCCTTATTTGTTCACGTATAAGTGATCCGGACTGGGATCGGGCAAGTCTCCTCAACTGAACATGCGCACTCGAAACCATCAACTGGCTGATTTAAGCGTTTTTGATTCGCCGGATGAAGTCGACCACTTGCGCATGCGCACGACCTGCCAGTTCCGGATACATACCTGTCCAAAAAAGCACCCAGTAATACCCGTGACAGGCAGTATAATGAGAGATATCGTCAAAGCGATGTTAGAAATTAAACCTTAGAAACTGTGATTTTCTTTATGATAATTATTGTTATCCAAAAAAAATGTGGAATGACATTTTAACATTGGTGTTAATTTTGATATCAAGATATTATTAAAACATACCAATAAATCAATATAGATCTCATTAATTGGCATTTTGGTGCCAATAACTGTATTTTTATGGAATGCCGTTTTCACATTTATTAGTGAATTATTGATATCAAGAATTAATTTTTGATCTCAAAAATTGATTTTTTGATATCAAGAATTAATTTTTGATCTCTATAAATCCATATTTTGATATCAAGAATTCATTTTTGCTATCTGTAATTGTATTCTTGATATCTCTAAATGTATTCTTGATCGCAAAAAATAATTTTTGATATCAAAAAATAGTTAGAGATATCAAGAAATATTTATTGATATCAAAAATGATTTAATGATATCTAAAATTGATTTTTTGAGATCAAAAATTCAATTCTTGATAGCAAAAATGAAATATTTGAGAGCAACATATTAATTTTGAGCTCAATAATTGATTTTCTATATATTGATATCAAGAATTTATTTCAGATATCATTATTTCAGACTGATGCATTTTTAATTTGTATTTTGAAATCTGCAAACGAATTTTTGATCTCAAAAACCTATTCTTGATATCAAAATATCAGTCTATTTTTTTAAATAAAAATTCAGAAACGCACATCTGTAAATAAATAATGGCTGTCCTTGCATACAGAATCTTTATTTTAATTTTTTACTGTACCAAAAAGAAGCAATTCATGAGATCAAAAATTATGTTGTTATTATTGATCTCAATAATTCAAATTTTCATCCCCAAAATTTAATTGACGATTCGTTATATTTTATGTGAATGTGTGTCTCCCGTAAGATTTTTTAGGTTTGTAAAATTGATTTTTTGATCTCAAAAATAAATTTTTGCCATCTAAAATTCAATTATTGATAGCAAAATATAAATTAATGAGATCTAAATTGACTTATTGATATCTCTAAATATATTTTGATATCAAAAATAAGCATTAAATGTTAAAATGGCATTCCACATATTTTAAATGGCAAAAGTTTATTGTTGAGATAGAAAAGTCAGTTTTACAAACTAATTTACATAAAATTTAGTGAATTGTCAAATTTGAACTATTGAGATCAATAATAAAAACAGACTTGCTTCCGTTGTGCAGTACAAAAAAATCGGCATACAGGGGCTAGTAATTATTTCATTCACAGATATGTGTTTCTTCACTCAGATTTGAAAAATAGACTTATATTTTGATATTTAAATATTTAAGACAAAAAATCAAGTATCGATTAAAATATTTCAGTCTGAAACGAAATTATCGAAAATAAATTTTTCAAATTAATAAAAAGAAATAAAACCACTTAGCTCAAAATTAAGATCTTGCAATAAAATATTTCAATTTTGCTATCAAGAATTGAGTTCTTGACCTTTAAAAATACATTTTAGAGATTTTTATATATCAGCAATATTATTTTGAAATGAAAATGTCAAAAGTATTTATTAACATCAAACAACAAATTTTGAGATCATGAAAATGACATTCCATAAAAAAGAAACGAAAAATGGTAAGGTACTGACGTAAGTAAGGAAAGAATCCGTGGATGGCCCCTTTATACACGTCACATTCTACGGAGACACCGGCCTTCCTCAGCGTTTCCGCATACCCTGCAAAATTGTGCACTTATTTGGATCTTATCTTCAGAGCTTGGGGCTTTGACTCGAACAGCTCAGCACAAACGATTTTCAAGTCATGGAAAGGATTTTGTGAAACAGTTGTAACAAAAAAATCAAAGTAACCGGACAGGTTCGGGCACTATGAACAATTGAAAGATAAGATCTATGGTATGCGGGATAAAACGGCACGGCGTACCGCAGAGGCGTAGGCGAGTTTTGGTCAAGGGTCGATTCTCAACTTAAAAAACACCCGAAGAAGCAAGTTTACTACGCAACGGTTTTTTTCAAAGCACGAAGTATTTTTTTTTCAAATCGGGGGATGGGGGGGGGGGGGGGTCGCTACCCCTGAAGCCCTCCGCCCTCCTGATCCGCCACTGGTACCAGCCGTCTGTGCTACAACTTTTAAGTTTTTACTCACCCATAGCACTGTCGGATAGTGGGTCATGTTCGGCTATTATTATTAAAGTAGGGGGCAAGTGCTCGAATCTCTTTCTTAGGCTTGCAGCTATGCGAGGGTTGGTCTCCTGTCCTTTTGGAACTGCTAAATCGGCGAACCTGTTTGGGGAGCCAAAATTCTGTCCTATCTTATTGTATATTTAGTGGTCCGTGAACCGCATATTCTGTTAGGTCTTTGCCGTTAACGAGCATGTTAATGTTAATTTAGGATACCTCTAGCACATGCAAATACACCAATATCTCTGCGCCATCTAGCGACCGAAATGCGCATTACATTGAATATCGCTGAGTTTGAATCCATGTTTACACATGTCCAGAAATGGTTCATTGATATTTTGTTCTTAGAAGGGCCTGTGTTGATATATTTTCCATTAAACTGATATTACACTGTTTTAACTATTTATACATTGAGTCAATGGGATTTTGTCAAAAAGATTGTATAATTCTCTTATTGATACGGTCCATATATTTTTATTTCCTTAAAACATTTCGTATGACGTGTTCTTCAAACAGGGAAAAATGAGGCAATTATCAATTGTGATTATGTGTGAATTTTGCATTTTGAATGAAATTTCTTGGTTTTACCAATTGTTTTACCAAAAGTAAAAGTACACAATCTTTCAGTGCCTTTTTCTTTTCAATTTTTAATGTATACCCTCAAAGGTGAGATTTCCCTTTGAAGCTTTGTATTTAAAAAGTGAACTATAGTGAACGCAGATAGGATTGATTTGCTCCTCTGCCTGAACACGTGACGCGCATCATACAAACACGTGATCAAATCTGCCCTTTTTCACACTAAGAACCACTCGTTCACTTTGGAGTTTTTAGTGTCAGTAACAGCTTTAAGAATGAGACCATTGTTGTTTATTTCGTACCAACGAGAGACTTGTTCTGTAAGGATGGGCCCGTCTTTATATTTCTCTACAGACTCTGTTTTGGCTCCACGGCTTGGACTCACATTCGGATACACCAGGACCTTCAATATAATTTAGTTTTAGTGATAATTAAGCTACGAAACCTCTTCCTTGAAAGTAGAGGAAATGAATACTGTCTTTTTAAAGGTTAGATAATTACCGCGTTTACTGCATGTTTTAATTACTGAAACTTGCTATTTTACTTTGTATTCTTATCCAATGATAGTGGCTATTTTCAGCTGGATACAGGAATGCGATATATTTTCACTGCGTACGTCACTTTATGAGATTCCTCTGTCATGACGACTATCAAACAAGACATCATGCCATACCCTGTGGGCTAAATAGAAACTTTGAAAAATCAAGAACTTTAAGTATTTTTTTTCGACTTCTTGGTAGATAAAACGAAAACAACTCGTGATATATTTTTTCACCGGAAATAACTCGGATGTGCCTCGTGATTTCAAGGTAAACAACAACAACAACAACAACAACACTCGTGACTCTTTCCGTGTATCATGCTCCTAGTTTTGTTTCTATACCTGAAAATCAACACTGACATCGTGGGCTACTGAGGCAGATATCCGCCCACCAGCGCTATCACCGCCCACACCTACTTTACTTCTATCAGAGCCGCCTACAAAGTGGCATTCTACATGAAACGTTCATCAATCGAAATGACTAGTTAGAAATATTTCATATGTTAATGTGTATCATTAAATTGTATCTGTACTAACTGATTTCCAAAAATTATTAGAAGATCATACTCGCGAATAATTTTTCTACCATGAATTTTTTTTTTTTTTTGAAAGTGATAATGCAAGTGTTAACAGAAAAAAAACATATATCACGTCACAATCTATTGGTTGTGTGCAGGGGAGTTGTCAGTTGCAATGCATGGTTGCTAAAGAGCTCACCCAACTTTAGTTTGTTGCCTAGCAACCACCTGACAACAGTAACACCGTCGTCCATTTGTGCCGGAGCTGGGTGTTCTGGCGCTAATCTATATTCCACGTTTAAAACTATGCATTCGGCGTCCCTAAAACGCGACGATTCTATTTTCAAAACACATGATCTTTCATAAGTTAGTTATCTGATTTGTTTAGTTATGCTTGTTAAGGTAAGACGCATATCAATTATAATGAACAGAGAAAAAAAGTGAACAACTGAAGAGTAACTTTTTTTAAAGCAGTGCAAAGGAACTGAGCGTTAAAATACACTCTAACATGGTGCTATAGCCGTCTAAATAAACCTTTTTTCAGAAATGGTGTAATGACAAATTGTATTTCTAAACCTCACTGTGATATCACTTTGCACACTGTATCTACCATCATTCTGTTTCCGAGCACTGATCCACCGCCATGGAAATACACCAAAAATGTAGGAATGTCCGGTAAGCGGGGGAGGGGGGGGGAGTGTACACATAGACGGGAATGCCATCTAGAATAAAAATAGCGAATATGATCGTTTAAGGTGGGTGCTCACCCATATAGGTCATCCTTGAAAAGCGTCCCACACTGGTAGCAAAACCACTAGAAGTATCTAAATATAGTTTATAACTTGGGAATTTTGTCAATCCTTTTTGTTTTCAATAAAATTCTAAATTTAGTTTATTTGGCTGTATCTCTAAAAGAAAAGCAGAGGTCGTCTATTCCTACGAAATGGTTGTCAGCATCATAATACACCGAAAAGTCAATTATTATGTTGCTAAAACAAAATAGAAAATAGAATTTAAAAAACCCAATCAAAGATTAATTAATAACGTCTTTCGTAAATAAATGACAATCAAAAATAAAACTGAAAAAGACAGCTTATGCAAAGATTTATCAGTAATGCCACTCATAAAAATTACAACGTAAATAAAATTGAAGAAAAAGCTTAACCAAAGGTTCGTAATAACAAACATACACTTTACTCCTTGCGCTATTACTATTTGGGATATTTTTGCATAATTGCTTCATTTTCAGACCATATGTCGACACAACAGAATGGAATGTTTTCAAGACAAATGCAACAGAAGAATACTTTGGGTAGAAAAATGTAAACTACATTTTCTCTTCTTCACTATAAGTATCAACTTATATACTAAATATTAGATCGCTATGTTAGGACTATAGTTACGCATTTCTTGGAACAAAAAGTAAACTTGAAGAATATAGAGTATTCTATAAATAAAATAAATGAGAAAACGAAAATGAAAATTAACCATTTATAGATCGAATAACCTAGATAACTATATCATTGTATGTTATATGCGCTAACGTTTAGTACATAAGAAAAACTGTAAATGTATTCAATGAAGTAATGTATATTTAGGCATATTACCTTTCACGTCTTGTGACGGTACGTGTATTTCTGTCCGTTCCAAATCAAACTGTCTCTCAGTGAAAGTCGTGTATTCACATCTTTTATTTCTTTCTAATCTCTTCTCTTCGATTGTTGAACAATTAGGATTATTGTATGTCTCCAAAAATTCCAAATAAGCAATGCTTTCAGGGTGTAAACTTAAATGGGCGTATCTTGACATTGTCAGTGTTCTGGTTTACGACAAGAGAGTACTTGTGTTAACGATGTGAAGATTTTATATGTATCTATAAAGGCTTGATAAACACAGTACTGTTCAATGCATTATGTATACCATATCAGTAAATAGAAGTCAGTCTCTATTTATTCGCCACAAAATACAATATTCCATCTCCGTATGCAGAATATATATATATATATATATATATATATATATATATATATATATATATATATATATATATATATATATATATATATATATATATATATATGTATATGTATATATATATATATATATATATATATATATATATATATATATATATATATATATATATATATATATATATATAGACAAGGGAGTTTAAAACAATTTACCAGTGAGTTGGTGTCTCTATTAATATTTTAAAATCTCAACTAATAAAATTCACAGCAAGACCGTCAATGCACTTTGAGTGTATATTCTCGAGGTTTGTATTTATTGGCCATCCACGTTACAGGCAATTTTATATGGAATTCTCTTGAATTATGACTCTAGTCTAAGTAGCATTGTCTGTCTCTCAATTTCGCGCTCCCTCTGGCGGGAAAGACTTTGAAAAATCTTACAGGCATTCCGCGATTGCGATTGAGATGTGGCTCAAGCATCTAAAGTAACAACTGTAATTTGGTTATTACACACGAAAACGTTTGTAAATCACTGACGCAGTTTCGTCTGTAGGCCTACCAGGTGGAGGATACCAGTCTTGCCTATCCCCGAATATGCATGGGTAACTTTCCCAGAGGGAGAGCAAAGCTGCGGAAGGGGGGAGGGGGTTACAGGCCAGTGTACCCTTCATAACAGTAAGTGAATAAACAAACGGCAGACCTTAATAAATGAATAGACTGTAATACGTATATTCAATTTCTGACTACCATTAATATGAGTGTACAGATACTTGGCTGCATTCAAGACACACACGTGTACCTCTGTCTCTATCCATTACTTAACAAATAGTTTCAACTGGCCAAGTAGTACAGGACGCAAGAAAGTGTACCCTTCGTGTAATTACTGCTTTGTTTTGAATTTTATTGACAAGATATTACTTAACTGACTGATATGTGAAAATTATAATAGAGAAACCTACTTATTGGGAATTTTAAACAAAATCCCTTCTTTTTATACATATAAATTCCACATAAAGAGACGAAAATGTGGTGTTTTGTGGCCAATACATAAATGTTGACTTCTATATACTCAGTGTATCCCTGATATGGTACACGTAATATATTGAACAATTTGCTCAATGGCAAAATAAAAAATCTCTGTTTTTAAATATACAAATTCCACTCGTGAAATCGAAAATATTTTGTTTTAAATACAAATTCCCTTATTCTTGTGTGTTTATAAAGTATTTGTAACTGCAGTGTTTTTTTTCAAGTGATACGAATCTGCTTCAGCACTTACGAGAGTGTAAGGACATGATCAATTTGTTATGATAAACAGATGCTGAAATAAAAAACAATACCGTGTTTCCCCAGTACAGGCTTATATACAACGGTCAAGCACTCGTCGTGGAACGTTGCGCTTATCAAAACCATCGTTTTATGTCACCCGTGCGTAGTATAGTACCTTTCTTAAGCGGCTATATCTATCTATATGAAGAAGCGAAGCTCTATAACCATCTTTGACAGAACCTATCCTTTCAGACACGTAGCGCACTCATTGCGTAATTCTAGTAGTGTGTCTATGTGTGATTTGTTGCGAGTTGGCTATTTGGTATCTCCAAACAGGCCTACTAAACAATATTTGCAACAATACACATTTGATACATTAACCAATTTCCAGAGTGTTGGTTCATTTGTTGCTGCTGTATCTTGTTGGGTTTACAGTCACTCCCTCTGGCAAGATAAGGGCATAAGCTCGCATTAGTCAGACTGTTGTGTCCGAGCATTCAGATTTCGTTGATATTAATGGGCAGTTCGTGGTGAGTTCCCACTTATCTACGGAAGGGGCAGCTGGATAACATATTTAAAACCACGGTATCTTGGAAAACAAATATAACAACAGTCCGTTCCCTCAATCAGCCTCATGCGTATTTTAATATTTTTGACCAGAATGTGCAAGGAAATTGTGACCAGCCGAGATCTAGCAAATCACCTATCCATAGGCTTGATTGGGTGCTAAAAGGTGGTTGTCACCCGGTTGATGAAAATTCGCATTCGCGCGGTTCGCATTATGGACAAGTGAGCATGTTCCTTTAGGTTGAGTTGATGCACGGTTCGCATTTCGGACCAGTGCGCATGTTCACCTCACTGGCGTTGATGCGGTATGTTTATTATGGACCAGCGCGCATGTTCATTCAACTTGCGTTAATGCGCGGCTGGTATTTAGGACCAGTGTGCATGTTTATTTAACTTGCATTGATGTTGGGTGCTTATTTTGGACCAATGCCTAAGTTTTTTTTAACTTGCGTTGATGTGCGGTTGACATTTGGGGCCAGAGCGCACGTTAACTTAACTTGCGTCGATGCCCGGTTTGCATTTCGGACAACTCCGATATTTACTTAACTTGCGTCGAAGCGCCGTTCGCATTTCGAACCAGTGCGCATGTTTACTTAACTTTCGATGACGATAGGTGCTTATTTTGGACCAGTGCGCATGTTTATTTAACTTGCGTTGATGCGCGGTTCGTATTTTGGACCGGTGCGCATGTCTATTTAAATTGCGGCGATGTGTGGTTCTTTTTTAACTTGCGTTGGTTCGCGGTGCTGATCTTGGACTAGCGCGCATGTTTATCTAACTTTCCTCGATGTGCAGTTTGCAATTCGGACCACTGCGTATGTTTATGTAACTTGCGTCTATGCGCAACTGTTATTTCGGAGTAGTCCTTAAATTCATTTAACTTGCGTTGATGCGCGGTGCTTGCTTAGTACCAGTGTGCATTTTATTTCAAAAATTCCCCTAAAAATAAAAAATTCCCAAATCGAGTCAAAAAGCACAGCAGTATGCCCAACCTACCTAAGGTTGCCTCATACAAAAATTAATGAAATCGGATAAAAACTGATGAAAACAAAAATTGTCCGATCAACTAAAGCAGAAGCATTATGCAGGGCTCCTCAAGGATGCGTCACGCCAAAAATAAATAAAATCGGACAAAAACTACTTGAATGTATTTTGCAGTTTTGTCTTCAAAAATTCCCCAAAATACAAAAATTGATGGATCCACTAAAAAGCATAATTCTTATGCACGACCCGTTAGGGCTGTGTCGTACCAAAAATAAATGACATCGGATACAAAATTTAGAAGAGGAAACATTTAAAATTTTTTTCTTCAAAAATTCCCCAAAATTAAAAAAATATCCCATCCACCAAAAATACACAACTTCTAACAAAATTCGATGACATCGGATCAAAACTACAGGAGGAGACAGATTTTAAAACAAAAATTTACTTAATAACTAACTAACAATTACTTAACTTGCTAGCTAACGGACGTCGTCTGCAAACCGATAGGCATACCTCAGTTTATGTGTAACATAAGCTGGGCTAAAAATGGCTTCCCTTTTACCCAAATTTTGGAAAAGAAGCATTTTGAAAATTGGAAGCCAGTAAATTTAAAAATGCCCCCCATTTGGCCACTTTTTGGCGGATTGTGAAAAAGAAATATTTCAAGAGAAGCAAACAGTAAAATTATAAATGCCTCCCATTTGGCCAATTTTTGGCAGATCACCAAAAGCAATGCCGATTTAACAGAAGTTTACCTGGGGAACAATCGTGCAAAATTAGAAACGAATTCAATTAAAATTGTCCGAGTAGAAGCAGCTTGAAAATTAGACACCAAAAAAATAAAAAGTGCCCACATTTGGCCAATTTTTGGCGGATTGCCAAAAAAAGTAAATTTTCCAGAGAACTTTTGTTAAGAACATTCGTACAATTTTTTTTGAAGAAAATCTAATCAAAATTGTTCGAGAAGAAGCATTTTGACATTTGGCAGCAAAAAATTGAAATTTCCCCTATTTAGTCAATTTTTGGCGGATCGGTATACCTACAGAAGAATTGCACAAAATTGGAAAGGAATCTGATCAAACGTTTGGGAGAAACATTTTGAAAATTAGACACCAAAAAATTGGCCAATTTCTGGCGAATAGCCAAAAATAATTTTTCAAGAGAGGCCTATTTAGAGAACATTCATACAACATTTGAAAGAAATCCGATCAAAAGTGAATGAGAAGAAGCACTTTAAGTAAAAGTTCACACACGTACATACGTACATACAGACGACGAATGCCCCTCTATTGATAGGATAAGACCAACCCGACGCAGTCGGCTGGTCTAAAAACGAGAGATTAAACGTGCCTTGCTCACTATATGTTGAATCCACTTTTGTGAAAACACAATACACTTACTTGTTTGGCAAGGCTCGCCTGTTTTAGACCCATTCGTGTCTCAACATGGATATTGCTAATCTGGCTTCGTTTCAGTGTCTACCCCAATGTAAGGTCGTCTGATAATTTGGAATAGGACAAAATATAAATTGTGTTTGTTGGAGTTTGATTTTAGAAAATTGCTAGAAATTTTTCATTTAGATTCAGTCTTCATATACCAGGCTGAAAAAAGCGGTAATATGTGTTATTGTTATATCATAAACAATAAAAATAAGCAATTTCAGTTTGTACCTGCTAATGTACAACAAACCAATAAACTGTTTGATCGAGTGGGATAATGGATCTCAAAAAAGCCAGTATACATCAAGTTTAAACAGAGACATGTAAAATCTATTTTAAGTTACAGGTTTGCCATCAATCTGGCACAATTTAGAATTAATAATTCTTGAAATAAACAGCGCACAACATCAACTATTACAGAGGTGCCATTATTTACTGACACACCACCAACTGGTTAGTGTGAATCAATCGTGACACCTCTGTGATAGTCGATATTGTGCGCTGTTTCGCATACCCTATGGATCATTAGTGCATATGTCCTGTATCAGCATTGAGCACATGTTGGAGCTGGGGCTGCTCTCTTAATCTTGTGTTGTGTTACCCCTCGACAAAAATCTTCAGAAGTTCTGTGTGTTTTTGTGGAGGTTGCTGATAATCCATACATTGGTTGAATGTGTTTACCTGCCGGGACTATTGACACTCAACAGCGTTATGAGGGCAAGCATGACAGCAAAAACATTTGCCAAGGGAAAGTGTCGTCGGTTGGTTCCATACTCGACATCGACTTGTCAACAAAAGAAAATGCGTGGCTAATGACAGTGACAGTTTTGTTGACTTATGGATTTAAATGCTTGGGAAATCACTTACAATCTTATTCGGGTTTGTTGCGCGTAGTCCGTCACTACGTTCGTCTCTCCATAGCGTACAATCCCAGTATTTGATTTTGTTAGGTTGCACTACAACCCTTAAGCAATTCGCATCATATTCGTGAATTTTAAAATTCCAGCTGGGCCAATGTCCTTTGGCCGACCTGGCTCATTTACAATACCAATTCTTGTTACCACCCATACTACGTATGTGTATAACATTTTGCCATTTGATAAAAAAATGTAGGCTTGAGTGTGTTAACAAACTCATTGCAGTATGTAAGGGTTGTGAAAATTTCTGAAGTTCAGCTGGGCCAATGTCTTTGGGCCGACAGGGCTCATTTACAATACCGACCTTTGTTGGTTCCAGTACTTTCTATATGTAAAAGATTTCAAGAATCGATCCTGAAATGTAGGCTTGAGTGTGTTAACAAACTCATTCAACTGAGTAAGGATTTGGAAAATTTGTGAAGTTCAGCTGGGCCAATCTCCTTGGGCCGACATGGCTCATTTACGATACCGATCCTTGCTGGTTCCAGTACTACCCATAGATACAATATCTTAACAATCGGTCGAAAAATGTAGTGTGCTTACAAAAAAAGGTGTCGACAGACGGACAGACGAACGGACGAGCAGACAGACCCGAAAACTATAGTCCCCCGGCGGGGGACTAACTAGTTGGTGGTCGCTACAACATATTTTACTGTACGTCTTTTTAATCCGAGTCTGGAAGGTGTCGCCAGAAAAGGGGTTTACTTTACGCCCTTTGCATTCGGCTCTGGAAGTTCGTTACCACAGCAGTTTTACTGCACGTTACATTTTAGCCGGGTCTGGAAGTTGGTCAAGACAGGCAGGATGTACAGTACATCTTTTTATCGAAATCTGGAACGGGTCCCGACAAACGATTTTTCTTTGCATCTTGTTATCCGAGTCGTGAAGGTGGATGTTACAAATAGGTTTTACTGCATTCTTTTTTAATCCGGGTCTGTAAGCTGCATTCTCCATCACCAGTTCCCTCCTTTACTGGCTAATCGTCCACCTTACCTTCGGATAATTTTTCGCGCATTGACACCGTTCTTAATTTCACTACACGCGTCAAAAGTTGAAACAGCCGTCCGATTGACCCAAAAGATACACAGCTTGTTCAAATTTTATGCATATTTTACAAGATCACGCCATGTGCCATTTTCGTTCTTTCTGCTTGTGACAAAAATGACAGACATTTTTGGACCCACCAAGCAAAAACGTTTAAACTTTCTCTGCTCTTCGGCGACTGTAAAATCTTGTATACAAGATTTTAAATTTTAAAACTTTGCAACATCCCTCAAAAGTTGACAGTGCTGTTCGACTGGTCCAGGGAATACTCAGGTAAAAAATGAAGTCGATATGACTTTCCGTTATTGGGATGTTTTACACACAAGATCATGTTCAAAATATAAACATAGTGTACGAGATGACGTCATACGCCGCACTCGTTTGAACGTTCTTCGGCTGACAAATGTTACACACAAAATTTTAACGTAATGACGTTATACGCCTTTCTTAATTTCGTTACATCAGTCAAAAGATGACAGAACCACCCGACTGATAAAAAAATTCCCACATACTATTTTAAGTCGACAAGACTTTCGTTGCCGAGATATTCTGCGTATAAGGTCTTGCTCAATATATATATATATATACATTTTACATGATGACGTCATACGTCATACTCTTTAGCTCTAATCGCAACAAAATTTGACAGAATCTCTAGGACCTACCAAGCAATAGCCCCACCAAGTTTCAACTTCGTTTGATCTTCAGCGGCTGAGAAATTTCATTTCAACATTTTCACGTAATGACGGCATACGCTTTTCTTAACTTCGCTACATCGGTCAAAAGTTGATAAAACCGTCCGATTGATTCAAGGAATACCCACATATAAAATTCTAAATCAAGAGAACTTTCCCTTAGCGAGATATTTTGCACACAACATTTTTTTCACAATATCTACATATTTTACGTGATGATGTTATATGCCGTATTCGTTCATTCTACTCGCACAAAACTTGACAAAATCTTTCGGACCTACCAAGCAACAATCAAACCAAGTTTGAACGATATTCAGCGGCTCAGAAATTTCGCACACAAGATTTTAACGTAATGACGTCATACGCCTTCACTAATAATGTCATATGCGTCAAAAGTTGAAAGAGCCGTTCAACCTACCCAAGAAATAAACAGATCAAGTTTGAAGTCGATTCAAAAACATTTTGTTCACAGCAGACTGACACACAGCGAGAGAGAGAGAGAGAGAGAGAGAGAGAGAGAGAGAGAGAGAGAGAGAGAAAGAGAAAGAGAAAGAGAGTGAGAAAGAGAGACAGAGACAGAGAGACAGAGAGAGAGAGAGAGAGAGAACGTTCAAACACTATATATCTCCTCTTGGTCGACATAATAACAGTAGCATCTCCGTGTTTACCTTCCATTAGGCCGTTGTGTTCAATTATTTGGTAAATTATCCTCGACTGACTCTTGTTAAATTTCAATGTAGCAAAATAAAAAATATAGATGGCTGGACGTCTGTATGTAAATATCACTATGATAATTTTGGACCAATATTTTGTCAGATTCTTGCATCCTATCAATTTTTGACGAATGTAGTGAAATTAAGAAAGGCGTGTGACGTCATTTCGTTAATATCTTGATGCAAGATTTCTCAGCCGTTGAACATCGAAGGAAATTGAAACTTGGAGGGACTATTCCTTAGTAGATTCGAAAGATTCTGTCAAATTTTGTCGCGAGTAGAGCGAACGTGTCCTCTCACTTCTCCCTCCGAGGTGAGTCATCTGTTGCGTAGTTATGAAGAACGTCTTTCTAATTTTTTCCCGATTCTGATATGAAGGCGTACAGTAAAACCGGCCTATCTTGACCAAACTTCAGACCCGGATTAAAGATGTAACGTACAGTAAAACTGCTGTAGTCACCAACTTTTAGACCCGGACGAAAAGGACGTACAGTAAATCCCGTTTTAGAGACCTACTTCCAGACTGCGATAACAAGATTGTCCATGGACAATGCCCCAAATCACGAATGCTGGTGTCAAGATTTATGACATGTAGGTAACCCAAATTTCAAGACAGAGAAGCTGGCGTCAGTCAAGATTTCAATGGAAAAATGGTTTATCGCCAAGATAACCTTCTATTTTTGACGAATCGCCAAAAAAGTAATAGCCAAGTGTTTCGGCCATTTTTTTCCAGTTACCAAATGTTTTACCCAATCACCAAACAAAGAAAGTAATAGCCAGGTGGGCATATATATCATTACCTGTCATCAAAATTTTAGGATTTAAATGGAAATCCTAGGAGGATACACGTTTTCATGAAAACTGTCTTTGACTAATATTTACACATATTTTAGGCGAATCACGAAAAAACGCAATACCCCGGTGGGTACCAAATCCTGCAAGCCTTAGTCGGAATTTCAAGATATTAAGTCGAATCACTAAAAAAGTTATAGCTGGATAATTAGTAAATTCCGCTTCCACAATTCAAAATTTTAAGAAGGTATCATATATTCCTTGTGATAGAAACGACTTCAGTAGCACCAAAAAACAGCAATAACCAGGTAAGAATCAATGACCATTATCTTTAACCACAATTTCAAGACAGTAAGGCTATTTCTGTGGTGTAAGTTCAGATTTTACTGATTATTTTCTTTTTCGAAAATATTTTCGCCAATTTTTGGCCAACTACAAAAAAGTAATGGATCGGTATGCAATAATTCTTGCTGAGTTAACGTACAGTTTCAAGACAGTAAGGCTATTTTTCTGAAGTTCGTTAAGATTTTAGGAAAAACTTTTATCGCCAATATTACGACCAATTTTTGCGAATAGCCAAAAACAAATAATCGCCAGGTGGACACTTATGTGCAAGTTTCCATTGAAACCATTGGAGGATATACGTTTTAATTGCGTTCTGAACAATATTTCCTGGATTTAATAAAAAAAGCAGTTAGATTTTTTACCAATATTTCTGCTAATTTTTAGATAATCGCCAAAACAAGTAACGGATAGGCGAACACCTATGCACCCTACTTATCACCAAAATTGTAGAGACAGAGAGAGACACAGAGAGAGAGAGAGAGAGAGAGAGAGAGAGAGAGAGAGAGAGAGAGAGAGAGAGAGAGAGAGAGAGAGAGAGAGAGAGAGAGAGAGAGAGAGAGAGAGAGAGAAGCAATAGCAAAGTAGGTTCGAGTACTCACTTGCCTAATTCAAAATTCTAAGAAGGCAAAATTAAATAACTGGTGTCAGTTAAGATTTTAATGAGAAATTTGTTTTTCGCCAATATTTTCAACAATTTTTCCGAATTACGAAAAAAGCCAGGTAAGGACCAGTGATGGTAATCTTGATCTAAAATTGGAAGACAGCACAGCAATAGCCAGTTAGGTAGTAGTGTCTGCTATTGCTACTTAAAATTACACTGCAATGAGGCTACTTTCCTGGATTCCGTTAAGTTTTTGCTGAAATTTTCTTGGTTGTTAGCCCAAATTATCGTCAATACTTTGCTAATCAACAAAAAGTGTAATAGCAAGCGAGGTAATATTGCCTGCTACCTTTAATTATAATTCCAAGACAGCAAGACTATTTTCCTGCAGTTAAGATCTTCCTAGATTTTTTTTAGCTTGTCGCCAAAATTTTTGCCAATTTTTGGTCCATCACCAAATATTGCAACGGCCAGCTAGATAGTAAAGCCTGAATCTTTCTTTAAAACTACGAGACAGTAAACCTATTATCCTGGAGTTCTTTAAAAATTTTACTGAATTATGTTTTTAGTTTTTCGGCAAAATTTTAACAAATTTTTGACCAATCCCAAAAAATTGTAACAAAGAAGGGGGTTGGAAAGTTCTGCTGAATTTCTTTAAAGACAGTCAAACTATTTTAATGGAGTTCGTCAAGATTTTACTGGTTTTTTCGCTCATAGTTTCTCTAATTTTTTGGCCAATCACCAAAAATTGTAACAGCCAGGTAGACAGAAATGCTTACTATCTTCATTTGAAATTTCAAGACAATAATATTATTTTCCTATTTTCCTGGAGTTATTTTTAAATTTTACTGATTTTTTATGGTTTTTCGCCAAGTTTTGGCCAATCACTAAAAATAATACCAAGGTAGGTAGTAACGTCTGCTAGCTTCAATCTAAGACTTTAAAATAGTAAGATTATTTTCCTACAGTTAGTTAATATTTAGCCAAAAAAAAAAAAAAGGTTTTTCGCCAATATCTCCACCATTTTTTGGAGAATCACCAAAACAAGCAAAACATTGGTGGAAACCTATGCACCCTACCTTCCACCAAAATTATAGAATGTTTTCATGAAAACCCTAGGAGATACGTTTTACAGAAAATTGGTTTTTGGCCAGTTTTGAGGCCAATTTTTTGCGAATTGCCTACAAAAACTAATAGCCAATTAGGTGGTAATATGTGATACTGTTTCTAAAACAAAGACTTAGGTAGTAATGTGTGCTACTGTTACTGCAAATTACAAGGCAGTGATGCTACTTTTCTTGAGTTCCTTAAGATTTTACTGAAATCTGGTTTTTTGCCAATATTTTGGCCAATTACCAAAATATAAGCAACAGCCAGGTAGGTAGGAATGCTTGCTGCTTTTGCTTAAAATTTTAAGACAATACTACTGTTTTCCCGGAGTTATGTAAAATTTACGGCAAAATTTCCTCCAATTTTTGGCTAATCACTAAAAGAAAAATAATACCCAGATAGGCAGTAAAGCCTACTACCTTCACCTGAAACTTCAAGTCAGCAAGACTATTTTCCTGGATTTAATAAAAAAAGCAGTTAGATTTTTTACCAATATTTCTGCTAATTTTTAGATAATCGCTAAAACAAGTAACGGATAGGCGAACACCTATGCACCCTACTTATCACCAAAATTGTAGAATGTTTCCATAAAAACCCTAGGAAATAAGTTTTACATAAAACTGGTTTTTGGACAACATTTCCGCCAATTTCTGGTGAATTGCCAAAAAAGCTAATAACCAATTAGGTAGTAGTATGTGCCAGTTCTGGAAGTTGCTAAGATTTTACTGATTTTTTTTCGTTTTTGGCCAAAATTTTCGCCGATTTTTGGCCAATAACCAAAATAAGTAATAACCGGTTGGATAATAATGCCTACTACCTTTAATTAAAATTTCAAGAGAATAAGACTATTTTCCTGGAGTTGTTCCGATTTTACAAAATCTTTTTTGTTTTCACCAAAATGTTGCCAAAATTTGGCCAATCACTAAAAATTGTATCAGCCAGGAAGAAAGGAATTCCTGTTACTTTTTCTTAAAATTTCAAGACTTTAAGACTATTTTCCCGGAGATCGTCAAGATTTTGCCGAAAATTGTTTAGTTTTTCGCCAATTTTTTTTTGCCCAATCACGAAAAAAGTAATAGACAGGTAGGTAATAATGCCTGCTCCTTTACATAAAATTTAAGTCACTTAAACTATTTTCCAGTAGGTGTTTAAGGTTTTACTGAATTTGATTTTTTTTGCCAAACTTTCACAAATTTTTAGACAATCACCAGAAAAAAGTAATAGACAGATAGGTAGTAATGCTTGCTACCTTCACTTACAATTTCAAGACAATAAGGCTATTTTCCTAGCAATAGTTAAGATTTTACAAAATTTATTGTTTTTCGCCAATTTTTGGCCAACCAAACAAAAAACAAACAAAATAAGTAACAGACAAATAGGTAGTAACGCTTGCTACTCTCACTTAAAATTTCAAGATAGAAAGACTTTTTCCTGAAGATAGTTAAGTTTAACGAAAGAAATTGTTTTTTTTTTCTCGCCAGTATTTTCGCCAATTTTTGGCCAATGGCCAAAAAATAATAGCGATATGGACACTTTTCCACCAAAATCCTAGGAGGAGATACGATTTAAAGAAATTCGGGTTTTGATTAATATTTCCGCCAATTTTTGGCGAATCGCCAAAAAAGTAATAGCCAGGTAGGTACCTATGTCTGCTGCCATTAAACAAAATCTCAAGAGATTCAGGCTAAAAACCTCGGGGGGGATACGATTTTCCAACTTAGAAGCGTGCATACGCACATACTTTCGACGACTGCTATAGCTTCTGCTTCTGTAAGAAGCTGTGGCTGAAAAAGACATGCAGTAAAATCTGCCTTAGTGACCACTCTCTGTTTAGTTTATTTTTGAATTTTTGAGAATGGGCTATAATTGTTTTTGAAGAAATGAATGGGCTCTAATTGTTTTTGAAGAAATGAATATTTTATTTCAGTAATAAGATGAAAGGAAAGTAGTTGTTGGGAAATTATGGGTTTAGTCGGGGTTTAGTTGTTTACAAAAACAAGAAACTGAATAGGTATCGATTTAGGTGTGTAATACAGGCCTTTACAGTTTACTCCTAAAATAGAGCTCTGCATTTTCCCAATCGCCAACTAAAATAAGACATATAAGCCTGTACTCTCATGTTTTGCACGCACTGGCCGCTATAGTTTGCCCCTAAAACTGAGCCCTATGTTTTCCCAATCGTCAACCAAAATACCACAGCGGAAAACAATCTCCCCAAATTCCAAAATAATCAAACAAGAACTGAAAGGGGGGGGGGTATTTTTTTTCAAAAGTTGCTTACACACGTGCATAGTAAGGAGGGGAAAAGACGAAAGAAATCAGGGTAGGACGGACAGACGGAAGAACAGACGAAGGGGCAGAAAACAGTCCACGAGTTAGAATACAACTTGGTGTCTCATGATCACCTGGGCCTAAAATATAGTCTAAATGTTAAACTGTTATCTTTAAAACTAATTCCTTATTAGGCAGTGACATGGGAGAATGTCAGAACGGTATAAACTTTGCTATTTTAATCAACCAATTTTTTCCGAGAGATAAATTTCTTTTATTTGTTAGATTTATTGTAATCTGTTATAGCTAACAATTTAATGCGTATAGTGTGTGTCCGAATAGCATTTCAACTGTTGTTCTTACCTAAAAGTAAACAAAAACAAGTGCAAATGACGAAAGTTATAACTTTACTGGGGGCTACAGGACCATCAGGACTCGAGGTATTGAAAGATGCCCTTTCGAGAGGAATAGCAGTGCGCGCTGTCGTTCGTGATCCATCAAAGATCAAAACGGAACATGAAAATTTAAAGGTGATTCGCAGCTTCATCTCCGGGCTTGACTGTTTGAATGGGGGAGAGGGTGAAGTGCATGAGACTGGATTGAGAAAATATGACATCACTTTGAAATAGGTATGGCGTGGGTTTTGAGTTGATCATATAGCAGGATTTATAGGGTTTTCACTTCAAGTCCTTCGATATATATGTCCACCTGACTCTCTCAGTCTACCGTGGAGATATTATCATAATTAAATCCTTATTTACTTTCCAAGAATGACATCAAAATAAATTGTGTTCGTGTGGCATGCTTTCATTAAAAGTAAAGTAAAATAAAAGAGCAGCACAATAATTTTTGAATAAGCCAATTCATACTTTCGGACCTTTCCGATGGCAGTGTCGTTTTCGGCTGCATTTTGTTGGGTTAAATTATGACGACACATTAAGAAAAACATAAAAATTCTATTTTCTTTCAATATGCAAACTTTCAAAGTAAAAAATATATTTATATATAAATCTTCTAAAAACTATTTAACATATTATTCAGTCCCTTTAATAGCCAACTTGTGAATTTGTTTCTTGTAAATTTGAATTTTGTCGATTTTTACTAGTTTTTTTGTATTAGCCCTTATGCCTTTATCCAAACCAAAATCGGCCGAAACGCAAAACGTTTTCGGCAAAAGTCAAAGTTCAGATCCACATTAATATTTTAATCTATACCGAAAACTGCAAAAATTATGACAACAGTTTGTACTTAACTAATTTGTGACACTGTGCGGTTAACCAATTTGTTCTGTATTCACAATGCCAGCTTTATTAGGGACCAACCCTTCGAATATGGGCCGATAGGTTTTGGCTGTCCGTCATCGCTTTATACCCCTATGAATTTGGGGGCTGTTGGGGTCTGTTTCTGTTTCACAAATACTTCCTTGTTGATCATGCGAATTTACTTTGTATTTAGGTTTTTAGAGCTAACATATTCGAAGAGAGCAGTCTCGTACCAATTTTTGAAGGATGTGATGCCATAGTTTCTTGCCTTGGTGGTCAAGTTGGTTTGTCAACTGTTACATTGTATAGCGAATCGATTGCAGCAGTTGTTCAAGCTATGAGAGAAGCGAAGGTGACACGAATTGTGTGCATGAGTGCGGCTATGTGCAAAGGTAGGCCTTGGTTTTACTTCTCGTAAAATAGCGAGTTGTCAATCATCTCATATTTTTATTTTTGTTAATTTTCTGTCCACTTAATTTCACTGCTTCAGAAGATGGTTTTTGCCATGCAATTAAATTAAGACTACGTACCTTGCATGTGTTAAGTTTTATAATATCTCACATTGCTTCTGTTTTCTTAACAAAACAGACGACGCTTCACACCCATGGTGGTGGCGCTACTTTGCGCGTGCAGTGATCGGTCGTCTCCTTGACGACATAGTGCGCATGGAGGAGTACTTAGAACAGCACTGCCCAGATATTAACTACACGTCAGTGAGACCGGCGATGCTACTTAACAGCCCTAAATCAGGTATTAAGTAAACACCCAAGTTCCAAGCAAGCTATAAAATCCATGTTAAATCTTGTCAATCTTGGGAGCTAGGTTATGCATCTAGTCTTAGATGCAGATCAGTAACTGGTATTAAATGCAGAGCAGAACCACAAAAGTGTGAAGTGTGAATTGCGGGCTTAAAGCTCTTTCTCTGACTTTGGTTTCTCAAGATTTACAAACTTTACCAAACGTCTAACGACCTCATTATGATGTAATGGTGTGCACAATTAAATTTTGGTGTACATAGTAGAGTTCCTTGGTAATGTATATTCGTTTTCATGCATAATAGATCTCATTTTCAATGTCCTGTGTTCCTGCAGACAAACCTGTGAAGGCAGAAGTTGGTGACGTAGTGAAGGGCGGGGATTACACCATACCGAGGGCCAATGTGGCAGCCTTCATGCTCGATTGCCTCGAAACGGACGAGTACGACAGGAAACTTGTCGCCATTGCCCTCTAGCCCGTACAGTGCGCTTGTGGCTGGGCTTGTGCATGAGAGCATTCATTTATAAGGACTTATTGTTTACTGTTAATCCCTTGATCAGGTTATTATGTGTGTAAAAAGTTTCTGATTTCATTAGATTATGAACTTAGCACAGTTTACTTGAGTTACAGAAAAATGATTGTGTAATTGTGTTGACCGCCGAGTCGGGTGTTTTTTCTCTCGTGAAGAAGTGTCACGTTACTGATCTCTTACTATCAACAACGAAGACCACACTTTATTTCCATTAAGGCTTTAATTCTCCGTCAGCGGTGTTTATGACAGCCACAGATTTTGGAGATTATTCCCGAAAACGGTTTTCGACCACAGGTATGGTCAGATTTGTCGTACCATTAAGACAGATTGTCCATTTTATGGCATGCAGTCATTTTTTGTAAGAGAATAAGATTTTTTTGCAAGATACCAGTCTTGGTTTGACATAGGGTACCAGTCGGAACAAAGGATAGGGGTTTGGGGTCATTTCTTTTGATCATCCTGTCGTCGAACCAATTAGTGAACCAATTAATTAACCAATTAATGAATTAATAGAAACAAAAAGTTACGTGCATTGCTCTGTCTATGTAATATTCACGTGCCATGAATGCGATGTGAAAAGGTTATATATTTGTTTTACATTCTGATTTCATTTGCCAGACTATATGTGCTTTCTAACGAAATAGTTAGGGTGAAAGGTATAATAATAAATCCACACGAGCGGGTGGACTGATTTGAAAAGACTCTCGCAGCCTGTAGCACTGGTAGCACGAGTCTGGACCACATGATCAGGTGGGCTGATTTGAAAAACCCGGATGATGCGCGTAGTACGCGGTACGGGTAATGTCAAGTACAGACTTTCAGTAGTACGGGTGATGCGGGTAGTACGCGGTACGGGTAATGTCAAGTACAGACTTTCAGTAGTACGGGTGATGCGGGTAGTACGCGGTACGGGTGATGCGGGTAGTACGCGCTGCGGATGATGTCAAGTACAGGTGATAACAGTTTACCCACATCGCATCAGGATCGCTGATATTTTGTTCGTCGTGACAGTTTTTATAATCAAAATAGATGGAGCAGTGTGTTTACTACCGCCTAATAAAGAAAAGAAAGAGTGTAGTTTCAAATCGAAAATGGATTGCTTTCTAGGATTAAACTATTGTCATGCCCGTAGTGACTTTTGGTGCTAAGCTGTCCACATGCATTTTAAAGATTTTAAATATTGGAAAATTCTTGGTCACTGCGACAACTCCGCCTGTGTAAGATGGCTTGTCGCTATTAGATAAAGGTTAAGCTGTTTCAGGGAATGCATTTTATTTTTCAGTTGGTAGTATTATTTGGGCCGTCGGGTGCGTTTTATCGGTTGCTGAGCGGTGGACAGTTTGAAGCCCTGAACCACACTGACTTGTTTGTTGTTGTTGTAACAAATGCTGCAGGTATTTAGTTAGAGGCATGTTTTGTTATGTGAGTTAAGGTCTATTTATTTTTGTAACAAATAAATGATAAATGAATGTGTTTTTAAAGGTTAAATAATTGAACGTTGAAAGGGTAGAAAAAAACGTCAAAAAAAAAGCAAGAAGAATTTAAAGTTAAAGTTTTGGAAAACAAAAATCTACTTTCAGTCTTGCTTGGTATATTCTTATTTTAAATAAAAGGTTGTTTGTAGTAAATATTCTTAAAACAATGTAGTTCTATTACAATCTGCGTTCAAATAAAAACCAAAATTAGAAGATATTGACTTATTATGAGTCAACATGAAGCATTGTTGACCAGTAAGATGTTGACCTTAAGATACACGGTATATGTTCATTCACCTATCGATTTGTCCGGGGTTTGGTGATCGATAATTTCCCATATGGTGATCAAGACCAACCGATCCCTTCAAAGGCTTTATTTTAAATATTGACGCAAAACGGGCTTACCTTAATAATAATAATACAAATAATAATAATAAGTTAACAAAATTCTTTCTTGGTCGTATATGGTCGTATATGAACAAACACACACACACATTCTCCTATACAATAAATCCGATAACTCGTAATGGCACACTGATTAACTCGTAATCGCACACTGGTTTAACCCTAAATCTTTTTTTGACGGCCTCGCCTCATTCTACGTACCTTTCTGTATTCTGGCGATATCGGCTTAACGAGGTTTTACTAAGTTATTTTACCTCACCCCCCTCCCCCCTCCCCACCACCCCCTGTCCTAAAAAACTAAGGTGAGTGAGGTCTAGAGGCAACCGGAAAAATGTCAGCTTTCTTTAGAAAGAAAACCTCGTCTCGTATAAATATAGCTGTATGTGTACAGCTCTACAGTGAGTGGCCATACATATTCGTCACTGTATCGTACCGTGTACCCAACGTGTGTTTCAAGCACCTCCGCGTCGTAAAAAGTACCAAAAAATAGATCCCACATTCGCCGACATCACCCCATCGGTTACCGAAATACTCCTACATATGGTGAACGTTTGTCGGGTTTCAAAAGATTCCGATGTTTGTGTTTGTTGTGTGCTTGGCACACAGCTGCAGCTGTCTTTGCAGCTGCTCATACGAATGGCATGAGCCCTCTCCAGTCCACCTCCGCACCAAACCATCTGAAAAATACCAGAACTGTGCGACTATTGACAAAGCGACCTCCCCCTCCCCCCTTCTGTCTATTTTATCCAATAAATGAACTCTCTTGAGAAAAGAATCACCACAAGGATTTTTTGTGAGGGGGGGGGGGGGGGGGCTTAAAATGGATTAAATAACGATTTTAAAAGGGATCAATCAAGAAGGAATTAACACTGCTGCGCCGTTGCACAATGTTTCTCAATGTTACCACATTACTGTAATTACTGCGCGTGCAGCCGTTAAAGCTTTACGGTAATGTGATGGGAGAGCAGCACGTACTTGGTTAAAATGGCTTGTTCCACGGCGGGGATGCGCTTTATTTCATCTCGCCTTCCTCTTGCTGTCTTGGCCCTTATTTTTCTCCCAAACCTCGTGTCTGCAGAAAACAACCATATGACATTTATCTCTGAAGCTCATCGGGGGTATTTCGTAACGGAACGCTACTATTTCTTTGCGGAATCCGCCTGTATCGTTCACGAAATTAAGTCCGAAGCAATGACATGGGGTTAAATCATGAAAATCTAAAAAACAAAAAAAGGAAGAAAGAAACAATATATCTGATGTAATATTTGTGATTTCTGAAGATCCAGGTCATGTCTTGGACTGGGGTACAGACCCTTTTCCGGCAAATTAAGTACGACCAAGCCATCGTTGCAGTCCACAATGTTTTGCCACAAAAAAAATCCATTTTGAGCTATTAATAAATAACTAAGTTCAGATAAAAGAGACTCAATTTTTATAAACCAAAGCAAGGACAATGTGATGCATACTGACCGACCAATAGCACGGCTGCTTTCACTTGTGACTTGAGCCCCGTGTAGTAGTGAAGCTGGAATCGATGCTCCACGCGCCAGTCACACACCAGGTCAGGGTTCGTAGAAAACAACAGTCCGAAGGTACCATTCAGCTTCGTTAGCCATATCGGAAACCGCGGCGTTTTCAGCATGCTACCCACCTTTCAAATGCGAATAAAAATATTCAATTTCAGTGGCAAAAACTGGTTAAAGAATCTTATTAATACACTGGTCCGTGTCCATGGGATTCTGTCAGTTTTGTTGTTGTGAGTATAGTGAACGTGATCTTCAGATCTGGATAGTAATTGCTGACATCGAGTACTTTTACTAACGCTTAAATGGTAAAATAAGAGGTGGGTAAATTAATTTGGATATACCTGGGTTCTTTCTCGGTCTGGTTCATCTTTGTCCCAGAACAGGAAGCCGACGTCGCTCCTCACGGGCACGCCCACCAGTGCTTTGTCCTGCGATAGTGCACCAAAGCCACCCATGTAACAAGCCAGTTTTTGTGTATTTGTTATAATATGGATTCCTTTAAAAGAACCCCGAATTAATAGCAACAGGACATGCTGTATCACTATTATAACACATTGACAGAAAAGATCAAAAAACAATACATAGCACAGGCAATATATATAAATAAATAGATAAATAAAAAGTTAGAAAAGAAAATGCTGCTGTGTCGCTTATAGAAATCTCTTCCAGGATCCGTTCTGGATCCAGCATTGTCCTTGCTTAATATTAAATGACTGACTGTTACAAGAGCCTACTAGGAGCTCCTCAAACTCTCCCTCAAAGACGCCTCAGGGAACTTACCAGGAGTTCTCCCTCACACCCATGCCCAGCAGCTTACCAAGAGCTCTCCCTCACACCCGGGAGCTTACCAGGACCTCACACTCACACCCGGGAGCTTACCAGGAGCTCTCCCTCACACTCGTGCCCAGCAGCTTACCAGGAACTCACCCTACCACACACTTACCAGGAGCTCTCCCTACCACACACTTACCGGGAGCTCTCCCTACCACACACTTACCAGGAGCTCCCCCCTCACACCCGGGAGCTTACCAGGACCTCACACTCACGCCCGGGAGCTTACCAGGAGCTCTCCCTCACACTCGTGCCCAGCAGCTTACCAGGAGCTCACCCTACCACACACTTACCAGGAGCTCACCCTACCACACACTTACCAGTAGCTCACCCTACCACACACTTACCAGGAGCTCACCCTACCACACACTTACCAGGAGCTCGCCCTACCACACACTTACCAGGAGCTCGCCCTCACACTCACGCCCAGCAGCTTATCAGGAGCTCGCCCTACAACACACTTACCAGGAGCTCGCCCTCACACCCGGGAGCTTACCAGGAGCTCGCCCTCACACTCACGCCCAGCAGCTTACCAGGAGCTCCCCCTCACACCCGGGAGCTTACCAGGAGTTCTCCCTACCACACACTTACCACGAGCTCCCCCTCACACCCGGGAGCTTACCAGGAGTTCTCCCTACCACACACTTACCAGGAGCTCCCCCTCACACCCGGGAGCTTACCAGGAGCTCTCCCTACCACACACTTACCAGGAGCTCACACTCACGCCCAGCAGCTTACCAGGAGCTCTCTCTTACACCCGCACCCAGCAGCTTACCAGGAGCTCTCCCCACCACACACTTACCAGGAGCTCCCCCTCACACCCGGGAAATTACCAGGAGCTCTCCCTACCACACACTTACCAGGAGCTCTCCCTACCACACACTTACCAGGAGCTCGCCCTCGTCGTCGTAGAGCAGCACGTCGTTGTGGACGAAGGGCGTGGCTTTGCCCGTGAGCAGCAGGTTCACCAGCGACTGTGTCAACTCCTCCGAGTCATTCACCAACTGTGACTCGCCCTGCATCTCAGCCTCAACCCTCAAATAATAATAATAATAATAATAATAATAATAATAATAATAATAATAATAATAATAATAATAATAATAATAATAATAATAATAATAATAATAATAATAATAATAATAACAATAACAACAACAATAATAATAATAATAATAAAAACAACAGCAGCAACAACAACAACAATAACAAGCGCTATAATCCACTGCAGTCGAGTCATACCTAACTTACATCTTTTAATTTTTTTCAGAAAGCTGTGCGTAGTAGAACTGTCAGTTACCTTTCTAACTGCCTCGATAACACCGCGCTGTATAGGAACAAAATGCAGCCATTCACGCCGTCAGCCGTGTCAAACTGAAAACGGTATAAAACACGCCGAATATTGCGGTTGCGCTTAGGATTAGCATAACTAACCCAGAGAAATCTGCAGTATGGAAAGTAAGAACGCTGGATTAACTAATCCTGCTTGGCTTAACTATTCCTGAGCAAATCCGTAATATGGAAGTAAGCACTCCGGATTAACTAATCCTGCTTGGCTTAATTAATCGTGAGTAAAGCAGCTTGAGGATTTGCTCAGCGTAACTTAAAATTATCGACAGCGCAATGATGTAACGCTTAAGAGTAATGTCATATTCTGAATCACAGTGCGTAATCCTAAACAAATCTCCTGCATGAATAATACTGACAAAAAGCTGGTTATACTGACATAAGGCAGGTAATACTGACATAAGGCTCGTAATACTGTCATAGGGCTGGTAATACTCACATAAGGCAGGTAATACCGACATAAGGCTGGTAATACTGACATAAGGCAGGTAATACCGAAACAAATCTGGTAATACTGACACAAGGCAGGTAAAACTCACATAAGGTAGGTAATACTGATATAAGACTAGTAGCACTTACATAAGCCAGGTAATACTGACATAAGGCTTGCAATACTGAGAGAAGGCATGTAATACTGACAGAAGGCAAGTAATACTGATATAAGGCTGGTAATACTTACATAAGGCAGGTACCGCCGGATGAATGTTTCTAATTCATCGTACGAGTAAAAGTGGAATAAATGCAGCTGCAAAATAAAAAAAATAGAACGATCAGCAGTCACAGCGGCCACACTAGTCACAGCGGTCACACTGGTCACAGCGGTCACACTGGTCACAGCGGTCACACTGGTCACAGCGGTCACACTGGTCACAGCGGTCACACTGGTCACAGCGGTCACACTGGTCACAGCGGTCACACTGGTCACAGCATTCCATGGTGCACAAGCTTCACAAGAACTAAATTTAGTGAAACATTTTCAAGTTAGATAAATTTGTTCAGAATACCTTTATATTCCGCATGTATTGAACATAATTTAAGTACTGGCCATCATAAACGAAGAGTTTTAAGGCCATTTGTGCGACGGCGGGGATGGAGGGGGGGGGGTGATGAGTCGGCGGGGCTGTTGTGGGGGGGGGGGGGAGGGCTTGTGGGTGGGATTCAGTAGTATGGATATGTGAACTGGCAGTCTACTTCCTCCGTTATGCCGCCCTGGTAGTACAGGTGGCTGGTAAAGAAGCGGTTGAAGTCAGCGGGCATACATGGGTGTGGGGGCGGGGGTGGAGGTGAGGTGGCAGGATGGCAGCCTACCCGCTCCGTTATGCCGTCCTGGCGGTACAGGTGGCTGGTAGTGAAGCAGTTAAGCTCGGCGGGCATACAGACACACGCCCTCTCCTGATCTCCAGCCCGCCACAGCATTTCCGACAACGCCTTGACCAGGGCTTGAGTTCTCTCGTAACTACTCGGTTCTAGAGTTCTGAAATGAATCTCTTAATTAAGACCACCTCCAAAGTTAGCTCTCGTCCTCCTTATCTTGTGCCGCCGTTGTCAGTCACTACAATTATAGCTCATATTTAAAATAATACCATCACTTTTCGTTGTTACTCAGGAAGGGGGCACTCAAGTACCAACTGAATACTTTTGAAAAACAACCCCTAAATGATAATTACCCCCTTTTGAACGAAATTGGCTCTCCGCGCGGACCGCGTCTGACCGCAAAATTATCCAGCTTTCTCTGCGTTTTTTTGACACGCATGGTAACACATATAATACCAAGTGCCCTCTATCGATAGTGGCCTTAATTTAGAAGTACCAACGCATTAGCTTTTGAATCTTTTATTACGAAACGGCAAACATAATTAATTTTATTGCAGTCTGATGTTGTGGTCAGTCCGAGGAGGCGTGCATTAGCATGAAATATGAATGTATATGCGAACGCCGTGTTCGCACAGTTTTCTCGAATCTACAATGGCAATAACCCGCATCAGCCTTTCTGTCCAGCGTTTCATCTCGATCTAACCTTACATTAGGGCGGACCCAAAGACGATGATTGACGCCACTCTGCATTTGCGCATTCTACAGACTGCGATTTATACCCTCCCCTCCCGCCCGCGTCTCCTCCCCCTGGATAAACTGTGAAAGCGAAATCTATTCTCTTACCTTCGCGAAAATATTTCTTCTTTCGTTTTGTATTTGAACACGAGATGTTTGATGATAAATGCCTGAGCACAGAGTATAAGGCCTCTGGAACCATTCTACAACAGAGACACAGCACTAAATGCCTGAACACAGAGTATAAGGCCTCTGGAACCATTCTACAACAGAGACATAGCAGTAAATGCCTGAACACAGAGTATAAGGCCTCTGGAACCATTCTACAACAGAGACACAGCAGTAAATGCCTGAACACAGAGTATAAGGCCTCTGGAACCATTCTACAACAGAGACACAGCACTAAATGCCTGAGCACAGAGTATAAGGCCTCTGGAACCATTCTACAACAGAGACACAGCACTAAATGCCTGAACACAGAGTATAAGACCTCTGGAACCATTCTACAACAGAGACACAACAGTAAATGCCTGAACACAGAGTATAAGACCTCTGGAACCATTCTACAACAGAAACACAACAGTAAATGCCTGAACACGGAGTATAAGGCCTCTGGAACCATTCTACAACAGAGACACAGCACTAAATGCCTGAGCACAGAGTATAAGGCCTCTGGAACCATTCTACAACAGAAACACAACAGTAAATGCCTGAACACGGAGTATAAGGCCTCTGGAACCATTCTACAACAGAGACACAGCACTAAATGCCTGAGCACAGAGTATAAGGCCTCTGGAACCATTCTACAACAGAGACACAGCACTAAATGCCTGAACACAGAGTATAAGGCCTCTGGAACCATTCTACAACAGAAACACAGCAGTAAATGCCTGAACACAGAGTATAAGTCCTCTGGAACCATTCTACAACAGAAACACAGCAGTAAATGCCTGAACACAGAACATAAGGCCTCTGGAACCATTCTACAACAGAAATACTGCAGTAAATGCCTGAACAGAGTATAAGGCCTCTGGAACCATTCTACAACAGAAATACTGCAGTAAATGCCTGAACAGAGTATAAGGCCTCTGAAACCATTCTACAACAGAGACACAACAGTAAATGAATGAACACAGAGTATAAGGCCTCTGGAACCATTCTACAACAGAGACACAGCAGTAAATGCCTGAACACAGAACATAAGGCCTCTTGAACCATTCTACAACAGAAATACTGCAGTAAATGCCTGAACAGAGTATAAGGCCTCTGGAACCATTCTACAACAGAAACACAGCAGTAAATGCCTGAACAAAGAGTATAAGGCCTCTGGAACCATTCTACAACAGAAATACTGCAGTAAATGCCTGAACAGAGTATAAGGCCTCTGAAACCATTCTACAACAGAGACACAACAGTAAATGCCTGAACACGGAGTATAAGGCCTCTGGAACCATTCTACAACAGAAATACTGCAGTAAATGCCTGAACAGAGTATAAAGCCTCTGAAACCATTCTACAACAGAGACACAACAGTAAATGCCTGAACACGGAGTATAAGGCCTCTGGAACCATTCTACAACAGAAATACTGCAGTAAATGCCTGAACAGAGTATAAGGCCTCTGAAACCATTCTACAACAGAGACACAACAGTAAATGCCTGAACACGGAGTATAAGGCCTCTGGAACCATTCTACAACAGAAACACAACAGTAAATGCCTGAACACAGAGTATAAGGCCTCTGGAACCATTCTACAACAGAAACATTTCAGTAAATGCCTGAACAAAGAGTATAAGGCCTCTGGAACCATTCTACAACAGAAACACAACAGTAAATGCCTGAACACAGAGTATAAGGCCTCTGGAACCATTCTACAACAGAAACATTTCAGTAAATGCCTGAACACAGAGTATAAGGCCTCTGGAACCATTCTACAACAGAAACACAACAGTAAATGCCTGAACACGGAGTATAAGGCCTCTGGAACCATTCTGCAACAGAAACGCAACAGTAAATGCCTGAACACGGAGTATAAGGCCTCTGGAACCATTCTACAACAGAAATACTGCAGTAAATGCCTGAACAGAGTATAAGGCCTCTGAAACCATTCTACAACAGAGACACAACAGTAAATGCCTGAACACGGAGTATAAGGCCTCTGGAACCATTCTACAACAGAAACATTTCAGTAAATGCCTGAACACAGAGTATAAGGCCTCTGGAACCATTCTACAACAGAAACACAACAGTAAATGCCTGAACACAGAGTATAAGGCCTCTGGAACCATTCTACAACAGAAACATTTCAGTAAATGCCTGAACACAGAGTATAAGGCCTCTGGAACCATTCTACAACAGAAACACAACAGTAAATGCCTGAACACGGAGTATAAGGCCTCTGGAACCATTCTGCAACAGAAACACAACAGTAAATGCCTGAACACAGAGTATAAGGCCTCTGGAACCATTCTGCAACAGAAACACAACAGTAAATGCCTGAACACAGAGTATAAGGCCTATTGAACCATTCTACAACAGAAACACAACAGTAAATGCCTGAACACAGAGTATAAGGCCTCTGGAACCATTCTGCAACAGAAACACAACAGTAAATGCCTGAACACAGAGTATAAGGCCTATTGAACCATTCTACAACAGAGACACAACAGTAAATGCCTGAACACAGAGTATAAGACCTCTGGAACCATTCTACAACAGAAACACAACAGTAAATGCCTGAACACAGAGTATAAGTCCTCTGGAACCATTCTACAACAGAAACACAACAGTAAATGCCTGAACACAGAGTATAAGGCCTCTGGAACCATTCTACAACAGAAACACAGCAGTAAGTGAGGAAAGTCAAACGGCATTTTATACAGAATTATATTACTGAACTTGGCTACGTCTCGAGGAGTACGTCTATCCCCTGTGGGGGATATGGTGTGTGTAAGGCTGTTGCGTGTTGACAACGCAAAATTTAAAAGTGGAAGGAGTGTCTAACATTTAAACGAATCAATCCATTAAGCAGTAGGCGCGTGAGACTGTCGTAGGTACGCTAAGTACAGCGCCGATTTTGAAAAATCCGCCATTTTGTCAAGTCCCATCCGGAAAATTCTTGATCAGTACACTGCGGAAGGACCCAGGGAACCCGTGTGCAGAATCTGAAACGAATCCATCCATCTTTGCGGCCTGTAGGCGCTTGAGACTGCCATATATACGCTAAGTCCAGTGCCAATTTTCCAAAGTCCGCCATTTTGTCAATTTTTGCCCAATCCGGAAAATTCTTGGTCACTGCACTGCGGAAGGGTCCAGAGAAGCCGTGTACAAAATATGAAACGAATTCATCTATTGATGTGGCCTGTAGGCGGGTGAGACTGTCGTATATACGCTAAGTCCAGTGCCGATTCTAAAAGTCCGCCATTTTGTCAATTTTTGCCCAATCCGGAAAATTCTTGATCACTGCACTGCGGAAGGGTCCAGAGAAGCCGTGTACAAAATATGAAACGAATTCATCTATTGATGTGGCCTGTAGGCGGGTGAGACTGTCGTATATACGCTAAGTCCAGTGCCGATTCTAAAAGTCCGCCATTTTGTCAATTTTTGCCCAAT
The DNA here is from genome assembly GCA_949752745.1 of Protula sp. h YS-2021. NCBI lineage: Eukaryota > Metazoa > Annelida > Polychaeta > Sabellida > Serpulidae > Protula > Protula sp. h YS-2021. Next base: position 6,001,686 of record OX457034.1, read on the forward strand.
CCGGAAAATTCTTGATCACTGCACTGCGGAAGATTCCAGAAAAGCCGTTTTCAAAATTTGAAACGAATCTATCTATTAATGTGGCCTGTAGACGTGTGAGACTGCCGTATATACGCTAAGCCCAGTGCCAATTTTCAAAAGTCCGCCATTTTTTCCTTTTTTCCGATTCGGGAAAATTCTTGGTCTCTGCACTGCGGAAGGGTCCAGAGAAGCCGTGTACAAAATTTGAAACGAATCCATGTACTAATGTGGCCTGTAGGCGCGTGAGACTGCCGTATATACGCTAAGTCCAGTGCCGATTTTCAAAAGTCCGCCATTTTGTCAATTTTTGCCCGATCCGGAAAATTCTTGATCACTGCACTGCGGAAGATTCCAGAGAAGCCGTTTTCAAAATTTGAAACGAATCTATCTATTAATGTGGCCTGTAGACGCTTGAGACTGCCGTATATACGCTAAGCCCAGTGCCAATTTTCAAAAGTCCTCCATTTTGTCCTTTTTTCCGATCCGGAAAATTCTTGGTCACTGCACTGCGGAAGGGTCCTGAGAAGCCGTTTTCAAAATTTGAAACGAATCTATATATTGATGTGGCCTGTAGGCGCGTGAGACTGAAGCGTGACAGACGGACGGACAGACGGACGGACCGAAAAGTTCAAAACTATATCCCTCCGTTCCACGGGGGATAACAAAGTGTATTATCATTAAGCTTTATTAAGATTATTTCACTTGATCATTCTATGGCCATTCCACGATCATTCCATGGTTATTCCACGATCATTCCATGGCCACTCCATGATCACTCCACGGTCATTCACTGAGCAAGCTATACTGCTTTTTGTGGGAGGGAACGATTAATGTCAAGATTTCACCACTATCAATATTGTTTTTTTTTTCGATCAAATGAAAGTTTCTTAGTCACAGCAGAAACCAAACACTTGGTTCTCAGCTTTATGAACGATGAGCCCGGATTGGTCAAGCATCACACCACGTTTCGTTATCATTATTTTCCATATATGCTAATTTTCTTTATTTTTTTTTTATTCGCGAATACCTTCTCAGCGACCAGTCCGTACGGATATGGCGTTTCGTGAAAATGGAAATGAAATCCGGCATTCCGCCATTCTTTTGAGAAGCTGTGCACAGTCGATCCGTAGACAACTTTACGCAGGTGCTGAAAATAAAAGACACCATAAATTCCTGCGCATCATCATATATGTGTCATAACTCTTAATAGATGTAGGAAGCACCGGGCATTAATCAGATTCTTCACCTAAGTGAACACTTAAAACGAAAGGCCACAGCTTTTCAAATGAAAAAAAATTCACATAAAACTTGCACTTATACGAGTGGATGTGATCATTAATTGCTACCGACAGCTTTCTTTATACCGATTATGTCACTGTTACACTTCATAACTCAGGCAGAGTCAGATCGAAACCTAATCTCTCCCTCAACCCGTCGAAGCTACCCCGGAATTAACTCCACTCCTTCCCAACCCGTCGAATCATCCCAGGATTAACCTTACCCCACCCCGAACCCGTTGGACCATCCCGGAATTAACCCCACCCCCGACTCGCCGGACCTTCCCAGTATTAACCCCACATCTCCCCAAACCCATCTGGCCACCCCTCCCCCAACCCGTCGGAGCTAAGACCATCCCAGAATTTAAAGACATGAAAATGGTACCCTGGCCTGGTGTTCTGAGATGGGTGTTCCTCCAACCACGGGACGCAGCTTCGGGGCCGACTGAGTGACATTCACTTTCAACTCTGAAAACAAATGGACCAAAAGCGCGGCTGTGTTTATGAGCGCTTCACAAGTCTATGAAATTATGGTCAACGAAATAGTAAGAGTCACATGTCTGTGACCATACGGTTAACGAAATGATTAGAGTCACATGTCTGTGACCATATGATCAACGAAATAATTAGAGTCACATGTCTGTGACCATATGATCAACGAAATAATTAGAGTCACATGTCTGTGACCATATGATCAACGAAATGATTAAAGTCACATGTCTATGAAAATATGATCAACGAAATAGTAAGAGTCACATGTCTGTGACCATACGGTTAACGAAATGGTTTCAGTCATGTATTTAAGACCAGTGACGGTGACAATATACCTACCGACGATGAACTTATTTTCGGAATTCGTAATGATGAGAATAAATTGTGACAAAAGGTCGGGGAATGGTCTTATTTTTGAGGGAGTGGTCTTACTTCCGGTGTAATCGTTGTCTGGTTTTATTGTGGATAACATTTCCGGTCATTCTGCGAATCTGCCCACATTTTCCTATCTACATTACATGTAAGGTAAGTCAGGTATGGCGAACCGTGTATATCTATCCTTCGCCATATGGTTACCATATTACACGTAAGGTTACGGATATGTGGCGGGCAGAGTGTTGTTACAGCTATATCTATCCTTCGCGATATGGCTACCATATTACACGTAAGGTTACGGACATATGGCGTGCAGTGTGTTGTTACAGTTATATCTCTCCTTTGTCATATTGTTACCATATGTGTTAAAGATCACACCCATATGTGTTAATACTGCTTAGGATAAACCACAACCCCGGGTAAGACTAGACCGGAAATAAGACCACCCTGTAAATAAGATCACGCCATGAATAAGTCCAGCTTTTTTCTCTTCCGTTTTAATTCAGTTCCATTAAATAACTCCGCAAATAAACCAACCCGGGAGTCAAGAGCACTTATCTCCAGACCCCCCATGTGGTCTGATTTCCGGGAGTCTGGTGTATATACTCTTACAACGACACCTCTCCCGCCCTCCCAGTTATTAGACCCCGCTGTTGTTTTTCTGGACAAACCTTTCCCAGCTTTGCCTCGCGTCGATTTCTCCTCATCTTGACCGTCACTACCATTTAATTTACCATTAGTTTCTAAATTCCGTGTTGTTGCTATATACTCCGAAAACATATTTTTTATCCTCTTCAAATATATAGATTTTATTAATATTTCATTAACAGAGAGATCGAGCTCGCTTCTCTGGCGTGGTGATGTATGCGTTTTTTACAGGCTGTTGAATATGTTATATTATTTATATAGTGACGTAAAATGGTCAGTGATTGGATAACGGCGCTGTTAATCACCCTTGTTGATCCGTCAGTTTTATGTTGTGCTCACATACATAACTATGGCTGAAGGGTGCTAATCTTTATTGCGTTATCTGTGCAGATAATAGGCACTTTCTAGATAAAGATCAACAATGTTTTTAATGTTTTAGTTTTACTGTTTGTTGTTTTTTGCCGTTGCACCATTATTTGGTGTTACAGTCACCATGGAAGGTACATAATCTCTCAAGGCCATGTCCTGCTATAATAATAATAATAATAATTATAATAATAATAATATGATGATGATGATGATGATGATGATGATGATGATGATGATGGCTGATTATGGATGATAAATAAATAAATAAGTAAATAACAATGTATAGCGATGTATTTTTAAACTGGACTGTTTATGAGCGTTTTTTTTTATCATTCAGGAAGTAGAATATTTCAAGGGCATTTTTAATGTGGCTCGCCTGCCTTCTTTTGAATGTAGTGAAGAAGCTTTGGTCACACACCACGACTACACGAGTAGCCACTGACGCCAGCGTGACGAAGCGACAGATCGGTTTCCTTCCCGAGATAATTCTTGAACTGCTTGACTGTTAATTACTTGCTTTTGAGCTTTGTAAAAAAAATCAAGAGAAACACTTTTGAGATAGTGATGCTGATAGAAGACTGGTATCTCTAATGTTATTGTTTTCGCGTTATCTGTCTGTTCAGTCTGCAGTTGAAGCGGATTTCAAGTGTCATAGTAAAAACACCACTTTCACCTGTTCTTCTGATATATTTGCAACAGGAACAATTAATATTTATCTCTTGGTTTTGCGATAATTCAAGCTCTCCTGGAAAGCAATGATGTAATTGTCAAGTGTGGGAGGGGGGAGGGGCGAGGGGGGGGGCGGGGGGCAGGATGGGGGGGCGGTGCTGTGACTTGTAAAGAAACCACAAGCTGACATAAAACGTTACAATTAAAAATCATTTACAGAGGTATCTCAAATTACCTGGAAAATTATTTCGAGGTATCTCAACATAAATTTGGAGATTTCCAAAGTTATCTTAGAAATATATAAATTTCAATTTTCGAGATATCCACCAAAAATATTGCGAGACACACGGATAAAGCTTCCACGTACTTTTATCGCTGCACTTGCAGGCTGCTCATTTTATATTCCAGAGAGGGGGGGGGGGGGGGCTAAAACCTAAATTGTTTTTAATTCAAATTATTATTTACCCATTTGAAAGGGTAAAATGAGCAAAAAAGAGAGCGGCTTTGGTATTTGCCACCGTTCTTTGCTCTTTCCTGTTCATACATCACTGAATTACATTTCTTTTCGCTAGATATCCTTTAAGTTATTTGAAAAAAAGGGTAGATTGATAGTACACCCGCCCTGGAAATTAACTGTGTGTCCCCAGCGAGGAAGGGTGCACGGTATATCAATTAAGTTCTTGGCGGGTGACTTGTTAATCTTGTGATAATCAATGACGTATGAATATATCGGCTCAATATTATCTTATTGTGGACAAAAAAATAACAGTTATTGCTGACGAAATAATTGTTGTGAGGGAATAATTACACAATTTTTCGCGTCTCTGGTAAGCGGACAAATAAATAACGGCGGGGGGATTGCGGAAGGGGTGGGGGTGGGGGGGGGGGGGGAGGTGGGGAGCTTGCCTGACGTCAGTGCGAAATAACAAAAAATACGATGAAAGGAGACGTTATTACTCTCCTCTTCTGTGGGATTAGGGTGGGCAAATTTATATCTACAAAAGGTTAATATTGATTCGATTTTGCATGTCGGTTAAAATTTTAAGAAATAGGCTGGATTTTGCTGAAATATGGAGCTAGCTCAAAATTGTATCAGGCCCAGTTTGTCTCAAGATGCCCATGAAAAGGTTTTCTGGTATTTTCAAATGAAATTATCGAGCATGTATCCCGCAAACCACGTTGCTTCGCCTCCACCATTTGAAATGCTGGAAATCACAAAACAATTACCTTCATAGCTCCGGCATCATCAGTTCCTTGTTGAAGAGACGGGCCCAACAATATAACCCTCCTGTCCTACCTCACCTCTGGGAAACACATACGCCTATAACTGAAGTCACCCGAAGCTGTCCTCCAGCAGGGTGGTAATTCCCTCCACTACCTCTCCCACCCCCGCCCTCGGGAAACGTCTATCACTGACGTCACCTTTCGCCTTTCCTCCGTACGCCGGAAGCTGTCCTCATGCAGGGTGGCGATTCCCTCCACCTACCTCTCCCACCCCCGCCCTCGGGAAACGCCGATAACTGACGTCACCTTTCGCCTTTCTTCCGTACGCCGGAAGCTGTCCTCCAGCAGGTGGCGATTCCCTCCACCTACCTCTCCCACCCCCGCCCCCCGGGAAACGCCTATAACTGACGTCACCTTTCGCCTCTCCTCCGTACGCCGGAAGCTGTCCTCCAGCAGGGTGGCGATTCTCTCCAGCTGAAGTCGCACCTGCCCCGTGTCAGTTGCGAAGGTGTTGTGGTAGGCCGCGCGACGCATGGGCAACAGCTCCGCCGTGTTAGCTTCAATCAAAACAGCGGTTTTATATTAATAACAAGTCACCGAGGACAATGCCGCCCCTCCCCCCCCCCCGCCCCACGAAAAAAAAACCAAACAAACAAACATAAAAAACCACGTCCATTGTATCCTAGAAACTGGGTCAAGGTCATACTAAAATAACAATAAAGAATGAACTTTTGATAAAAATTACACCGCAGCAATCACAGTAAACGCCATCAAAGCACTGGCTAAATAGCTGAGGGCAAAGACAGAAAAAATAGAACCAAGACTATGGAAAAGGCACTCCCGACACTTTCGTACCCGTATTCCGTGGATTAGGCCCAGGTGTGAGCTTCGGGCGTCCACCGCTAAATAATGTGGTACCTATATGTTCTGTAGGCACCGACGGTTGTATGTATGTCCCAGATGCTCACGGCTGAATAACGTGGTTCATTACTTGCCTGTGGGTACCGAAGGTTGTATGTATGTCCTGGACGCCCGTCGCTGAATATCGTGGTACTTACCTGTCCTGTAGGCACCAAGGTTGTATGTATGTCCCGGACGCCCATGGCTGAATAACGTGGTTCTGACATGTCCTGTAGGCAGATAGATTAGATTAGGTTGCGACGTCCCTGGTTGAATATCGCACTTTACCTGCCGTGTAAGGACTAAGGATTAGATGTATATTCGGGATGGCCACGGCTAAACAACGTGCTGCCTTACCTGCGTTATATCAACCGACTGTTGGCTGTATGTCGAGGACGCCCACGGCTGAATAATGGTGATACTTTACCCGCCCTGTAGGCACCGGCGGTCGGATATATATCCCGGTCGGCTGAATAACATGGTAACTTACCTGCGTTATAGCCACCGATGGTTGGATGTATGTCGCGGATGTCCACGGCTGAACAAGGTGATAAATTACCTGCGTTATAGCAACCGACGGTTGGCTGTATGTCGTGGACGTCCACGGCTGAATAACGTGGTAACTTACCTGCGTTATAGCCACCGATGGTTGGATGTATGTCGCGAACGTCCACGGCCCCATAACGTGGGAACTTACCTGCGTTATAGCCACCGACGGTTGGATGTATATCGCGGACGTCCACGGCTGGCTTTACGTCAGGCGTGGGTTCCACTGCATTGGGAAGATGGTGTATGTGCGCCATACCCTTCAAAGCTTATCTGCGCAGAAACACACCGTGGTCTTAAAGAGAGTAACAACTTGAAAAAGCTAACAAACTAAACACGATAGGCGAGCTGCACAGGTGAGGTCTGTTCATGGCCTTATTGCTTTCTCTGCCAAGCACACACTGTTATCCCGACAAGCACAGTTATCCAATTTGGTCATCGAAATACTCTGTAGTCCATCCAATCCACACTCATTCTCCCAATAACCAATTTGCTTTTTTTCATAAGGTTTAATTTTTTTGCAGCAGAATTATGATTTTAGGTATATGAAAACTAGGAGTATGATTATTAACTCATAAACGCATTATATCTAATGTCGCTGGAATATACTGGATATTTTTGGAAGTTTTTTTCTGCTAATGAACTAAAGTGGCACAATGACAAGGCACAAAAACACAATCATCTTATATAAATAGTGAAGTGTTAGCTGGGATTATCCTGAACTTTCCAAAAGCGTATATCCATGCATTTCCCCAGGACAAACATGCGAGAAAAAGGCTCACTAATGCAATAAAAAGATTACGGCTTCACGAACAAATATATTATAGATTTCTGCTCGGAGTGTATAAAGATCCCGTTTATTGTGATGTGTGTGCGTGTGTGTCAGAAAGTATATCTTAAGACTGAGATCATGGTCTGTGTAGGAAGTCGCTTGTAAAGAATGTGTGTAAGAGCTCATAAATCACTATCAATAATAATAAGAAAAAAGTACAGAGCTACCGAACTCAGGCTGGTATCAGAGCCGGGCGGCGGGCGGGGGGTGGGGGCAGTGGTGGCGGGGAGTGTACCTCTTCTCAGGCGTGCTTTGCGTAATGGACCGCTTTTGAAAGTACTCTCCCGTTTCAAGCACAATTTTAAGTCACCTAACTACTCTTTATCCATACTTCTCCCACCCAAAATCTCAATTCCCACCCCCTCCGTCTACCCCCCTCCCCTTCCACCCCAGCCCCGATCACACACATCACCGGGATATGGTAATACTTGGGCATCATTAATCAAGAATGGAGCCCTTGTCATGTATATGGAGTTCGTGTCGTTGACAGAAGTGACTGACAATGGCAGTCTGCGGCCTGGATAATGGCTGGCTGGAGGCACGTCCGCTCTGTCAGTGTATCCACATGGATTTCTTTATAAGCCACGTCCTGCATGCAGAGGTTCCATTAAATCAAACATAATGCATCGTTGATCCTCACGTATTATTTAGTTTTAGTAGCTTGTTAACTTTTTCACTAAGAGATTTTCATCCTCCATAGTGTACTGAATTCGTACCATTCGATTAAGTGTTTCTGTATGATTCCTTTTTTTTTTTTTTACTTCTGTATGATTCCTCTTTTATTATTTTTTTACGTCCTAAGCTTGTCACGCGAACTCCCGTGAGACGGTTAGGGTAAGGACGACCAAATTTAGCAGAGACGCAAAGTAGCATGTCTAGTTGGTCCACTTCAATTTTTATAGAAATTCATTAACATTTCATATGCAAAAACGGATACCGAATTTTGCCATTGAAGCCCATTAAGCTTACCGACAAAAGAGTGAGCAAATAGTGCTCTTTGCTGCATCTTGCCCCAAGGCCGACAGCAAATATCTCAGCGGGAATGCTTACTTCCCACGTTTCGGGGATGCTATGAAGCTGATTTCAAATTATAAATGCCATTTTGAGTTTCCTTAACTCACTAAAAAATTAAACAACACCCGAAAAATAATCCGGCCATTTGATACTAAGTTGTTATGAAACAAGACCGGATGACATTTATGCCAAAAATAGATGTCCGGAGTTGAACATGTCGGCGTTCTCAATTGCAACAAATATCCCTTTCCCAGGATATCCCTTTCTTGGTTGTACCCGCACATTTTAGCGTCTACATGGACCGTCGATTTTCTGAATTGTTTTCATTGTTTGGTCAGGAATGTAAACTGAGCGTCGAAAAAGTTGGGTTTTCGGTAACGAAAATCAACGTCGCGTCTAAAGATTGTTTTTATCAAGCGTATGTTCATTGAAAATTAAAGACATTGAGTAGGCGTGGATCTATGGTCACACATGTAATCACAACCAAATTACACCAGATTTACACCACGTCTTCACCTGGACTGCACAATCTTGCTTATCTAAATTTATTGAACGTTGTGTCAAAGACGTTGATCTAGGGTTGCGACCAATGGAAACCAAATTATAACCAGATTCAATGTTGCGATTTGGCTTCGTCACCCACGCAGCCTCAAATCGACGTTTTCCAAGTGTAATTTTCGCTACTCGATAGCAAAGACGGTCCAATTTGTTAAGGGTTTTGTCGATTTCCGATGCTAAAAAAATAAATGATTATGCATGAATATTTTCGCAAGTAATGTCAATACATTATCCATTGAAATCAAAAATTTATACTGCGAACATTAATTTATTAGATTAGCCACAGCGGGATATCTCCCCAAGCGGGATATCCGCCCAAGCCTACCCCCACCCTCAGACTCCCCCAGACCAACATAGGAACAGTTGTCAAATATTAAATGACTGGTTGAAAACACACAAGAGGTCATATTTCACATCTGACCAACATTCAACAAAGTATAGTTCATTTAATTTTAGATTCAGAATGTACACTTTTCGCTGTGAGGGAAGTGAACTGTACATTTCTGTTAAGTAAAAAATCCACAGCCTGACATACTGACGGGCAGAGAAACAGGTGGTCACACACAAACCGCTGTTATATATATGCATTTATGAATAAGTATTTATGCCTAAACTACTTACCACACTTCGAAAGCACATTCCAAACTAGAGCGGCAAGTGCACACAAAACACAAGTTATCAGTGAAACTGATGAATGTCCCCCGCGGCGAACTATGATCGAATCGAAAAATAATGCGACGTCGCACAACTTCAATATATATACTTTCACTGTAGCAACAATCAAAAGCCAGGCTTGAATAGCGGCTGAGATATCGCGTGCACAAAGTTGTACTGTAGGCAACAGAAATACTAAAACATTGCCTATTTTCAACAAGTCGCCATTTCGTCGTTTTTCGGTCGAATCGAAAAATAATGCGACGTCGCACAACTTCAATATATATATTTTCACTGTCGCAAAAATCAAAAGCCAGGGTTGAATGGCGGCTGAGTTACCGCGTGCACAAACTTGTGCTTCTAAGTGTCGCCAGACAGACGGACGGACGGACGAACGGACAGACCCGAATACGATAGTCCCCCGCTCCGAGCTACGCGGCGGTGGGGGACTAATAACAGTACAGGCTTATATCACACACTTTCAATCGGCAGCTATTATTTTTTTTGTAAACAAAAACAAATGTCTCCCCGACTAAACCCATAATTCACTAGTAACCATTTTCCATTTTCTGTTTCCCCCGACAGGGCTGTCACAAAGTTTTGTTTCAACAACTGTGTACTATTTTCAGAATAACAAGAAATTTTATGTTATATAAATGAACTCCATGTGCCCTGTAGCCGGGATGTGTATCACCTTTATCTCATGTTTTACGTGACTTGAATTGTGGGTATTTCAATCCCCTTTTTCATACAAGTTTAGATTTATGTGTTTATCTGGGTATAAAAGATGGTCACCAAAGAGGTTCTACTGTACATCGTTTTCTCTGGTTCCAGATGGTGCTCGCTTAAACAGATTTTACTGTATGTCCTTTTTATCTCGGTTTTGAAGTTGGTCATTACAGCAGTTTTACTGTACTACCTATTTTGTTTATTCGGATCTGTAAGGTGGTCACGATAGGCAGATTTTACCGTACTGGAAGTTGGCCACTACAAACAAGTTTTACTTTATGTCTTTTTACTCAGATCTTGGAGGTGGCAGTTGCAAATAGGTTTACCGAAATAGTCTTTTTTTGCTTACCTTAATCAACCCCTTCCCCCTCAACTATCTAATGTAAACCTAACCATTTTAGCAAACGTTACCGCAAAGTTTGTGCAATAAGTGCAGTTATTGTCATAATGTATACCTTGTCTTCGTACATTCCCATGTGCCAAAAAGCACTTGAAAGACATTCTTCAAAAGTGTGCCACACATCATCCACCTCTGTGGGACAGTGGAAGAAGGTATTTTGGTGTCAAAATGATGTGCTGCGTGTCATAACACAATGTATTGGATGACCCACTTTAAAAGTGAAAGTTAGTTCCAGGCACTGCACAAATATTGCGAGCCGTTACGTAATTACTCCCATATATGGAACAACTTGGTAACCAAATGCAAACGCGCTAATAGCTATAGGCTGAATGATCCAGCACACGATATGCAAGAAATGATCGATATTTGTTCAGCTTGTGTTTTCAAGTATGTCTAAACAATGCAGGAACATTGGAGTATCTTCTGGAAAACGCTGCAATCCCAAGCGTAGTTAATAACTATGCTTAGTTAACAAAAAGAGCTTACAAAAAGGGGAAGCGGGGTGGAGGAAAGGGAAGGGGCTGAGGGGGTGGAGCGGAAAGTCGATCCGATTCTCCGCTATCGAGATATTTTTAGCCAATGACGTCTGGTCATATTTGACAGAATCCTTCGGAGCTACCAAGCAACATTCCGACCAAGTTTCAACTTTCTCCGATGTTCAGCAACTGAGAAAATGTACACATATAAGATTTTAACGCCATGCGCCTTTCTTAATTTCTGATCCAAAGTATACGCATACAAAATTTGAAGTCGGTACGACTTTCGGTTATCGAGATATTGTGTACACGCAAATTATACGCATATTTTACGTGATGACGTCACACGTCGCACTCGTTTGTTGTACTCACGACAAAACTTGACAGAATATTTCGGACTTACCACGTCAAAAACCCATCAAGTGTTAGCTTTTTTCTGATGTTCAGCGGCGGCGAAATCTTACATAAAAGAATTTTACGTAATGACGTCATACGCCTTCCCTAAAATGTAGCATGCGTCAAAAGCTAACAGAACTGTCCGACTGAACCAAGGAATAGCCAGATAAAATTTGAAGTCAATGCGACTTTCCATTATCGAGATATTTTGTACACAAGAACTTGTTCAAAATATATACATATTTTACGTGATGACATCATACGCCTCTCGTTCGGTGTACTCGCAAAAAAACTTGAGAGAATCTATCAAGCAACAAAAATATCAAGTTTCAACTTTCTTCGATGTTCAACGGCTTAGAAATTTCGCAGACAAGATTTTTATGTAGTGACGTCATACGCCTTCCCTAATAACCTAACGTGGGTCAAAAGTTGAGAGAACCATCCGACCTACCCGAGAAATAAACAGACAAAGTCGGGGAGTCGGGGAGTCATAATAACATACATATGTATATAATGTTTAGCCATATTTATTTACTTTATTTTAATACTTTTAAAATATCAACTATATTTCTGTTGAATAAAATTTACTTGAAAACATCTGTTTTAATATATAGCAATCAATTGTCCTTTGCTGGCATAGATGTTTACTCTCATCGAATGCGTTTAGTGGGAGGTTTCAAAAATGGCACTTTGAAGGATCAAGAGTCTTTATTTAACTCTATCGATGAAATAAACAGGTTTAGCACTTTTGATCTTGTTGATCTGACAAGCAATTCGAATGTGAGTAAATAAACCCACGTTTTCTGTGTAGCAGTTGTAATGTTTGCCCATGGAGCGCTTCAGACACTGGTCTTTTGTTGGTATCTCATGCTCAGCTGGTCACACATATCAGCGTCAGTGTTACTGGGATATTTCCAACACGGTGATTTTCGTAACAAAGTCCTCGCCAGAGGTGTGTTGGCCTATACCTGTGGCTATCGTGTGCAAGTTCTTTTCGTAGCGATTTGAGAATCTGGTGGAATCTAAATTTAAACTTTTCATATTGCGGATTTGGTTAGCATTAGCTTATGCATTTTATACCAGGACATAATGTCACTCTGCGATTTTACGTCATTGCGATTCATTGTGCAATGTTTGTTTTGACTAGCTTGGTAATCATACACTTGCGTGGTTGTTTGTAGATCTTACCGCAGAACGCATTGTCGCCAAGGGACAAATATTACTGTCAAGTCCACCGTTGGACTCATGTATGTACTCGAAACCATGCGAATTTATTCGGCTCTAATGTATTTATTTCAGATAAGAAAGACTAGCAATTGAGTAATGCAGTGCAAGTTTTATTCCGCGTTAGACGTTGACTTCGGACACTGATTCTCTGCGTCATAACAGATAAAAAAACAATAATTAAGAAACGTGCGAAAATATAATTCTAAACGTAATGCAAACAGTCATATTATGGTGAAGCCGTACAGAGGTTCCAATACGCAACACTGACTAAAATCAACACAGGAGGCCCACTAAAAAATGGTACAATTTAACCTTAATGCCTATTTATAACACGACAGAACATACCAGATATTGCGGTCTTCCAATCTACAAGCCTGAAATACTGTTAACTATTCCTTAGACTCCTATGAAATTTACAGTTTCCACTTGTATTGGTGTAATTTTCACAATAACTTAACAATATTCCGCTATTGTTGTTATCCGCTGTGAAGTTCGCAAGTGAATTCGATTCCGTTGCTGATTCGTCGTAGAGCAGAAATTCTTATGATTTCAAGTTGTACTAATTTTTACACCAAAAAAACGCCGCTTATATACGCTTCGGATTCACCGGAGTAATTTGGTTCTGGAACGTGATTGGCTAAGGCTAACGAGTGAGGCATACCACCCGCCCTGACTGAGTAAACGCTGTTGGGATTAGCGGGCAGGCCAAATTAATCCTAACAGCGGAGATGTCGCGCGGCGCTGGCACTAACTCCAATTAAGGGGCTGAGCGAGTAAGCGATGTCAGGATTAGCCAGCAGGCGAACTTGATCCTAACACTGGAGATGTGGTGCGCCGCTGACATTAATTGCAATTGGGGGCCAGTGTTGACCCCAACAACATGAATGCAATTAACTTTCGAATTTAAAAATACAGGAAATCATTAAAACTTAATTTATAACAATTATAGCAATTATAGCAATTTTAAGAAGGCGCATTGTAAAGAGCATATTCTGATGAACACAACGACACCAAACTCGACATATTTCGATAACAAAGTTGAAACCCATAAAACTACGGTACATATATTTAAACCGTCCAAAAACATTTACGGAACGACAGTTCGTGATATGGAACTTGGTGGACTTAACAATTACCCAGTTGTAAGTTAACACGTAAATGGAACGATTCATCGAGGCAATTCAAGTTACAAACTGCCATGCTTCAAAACAATGTGCATGCCTTGCATATGAATCGTTCACACTTTTACTTTCCAGCGTTTACTGTGCATAATTATCATATTCTCTTTTCTTTTATTCGTAAAAATTTGTCTCAACTGGCTCTTATATAGGTTACCTCTATATTAAAATATGTTAACATATTAAATATCTTACATTTTGTGCACCACAAGGCTAACTGTAAGATTCTTTCAACGACTAACAGATGCTTCAATACGATCTTAGGAGGCTTTTATGAGTACATACTGGAATTCTGTGCGACGACTCACAATGCTTAACCAGATTTCACGATCTTTGGAGGCTTACATGTAACCATGGTGGAGTTTTGTACCACGACTAACCATGATTCAACAGGTTAAACGATCTTTGGAGGCTAACATGTGTACACACTGGAGTTCTGGGCTATCAACAGCTTCCTACGTCTTCTAAATGTCACTTACATGGGATGGTATTGCCAGAGTAAAGAATTCATTTAGCACAGAAATAAAGTTAAAGAAATAAAGAAATTAAAGTTAAAGCACATTTTGCATTAAGATGTCCTCGTTACTATAAGCAATAAAGTATGATTTGATTTGATCTTAATTCAGGTATATGTTGTTTAAGTTGCATTTGCGATTTTAAAGGGTCTTTCCCGCTTCACTACAATAAAAGCTGTGAAGATGGCTCTTATGCAGTACAAATGTTGGTAAGATGTTCATTATCTACGAAGTAAACAGGTTTTAAGAAAATATACAGAATATGAAATAGAATAGATTTTGACTACACGTTTAGCATGTTATATCACATTACTGTCTATAACATCGAACACCTCGGTCTTACGTGAGAAAATAATCAATTTATGATGGGATTAATAACAGAAACGCCACACACACACGATGACGCTTGTTAAATCCATGACTTGTGAAATCACATGCTCAGAAAAATTTGTCCTCTCACGTCCTCGACCACATCATTCCCTAACCAGCTCACTGCAGTTTTACAGATTCGATAAAGGTATTTTTCTATTAGCAAGTCATTAAACACTAAAACGACATATAATAACATAAAATATAAGTCAAGATTTTGAGAACGACACATAATAATTTGCCAAATCGCAAATTTAAGCAATATGCTGTTTTCATTTCATGTTTAAATAGAAATAACGCCACTACGAGTGACCGAAAGCCATGTTGAACGAAGGGCATATATATATATATATATATATATATATATATATATATATATATATATATATATATATATATATATATATATATAAGTATAGTTCTGATATCCTGAGCAAAATGTCACACCTTTGTCTGTTTACAGCGTGCACAGATATTGTGCTGCTTATTCTTATCATGCTAGACAGATAGAATGTCAAGCAAGATGAAGAGAATTTAGAGACAATTGATATACAATTTTGAGAATTTTGAAAGGTTAAGGATATAAAAATCGTAGATCATTAAAAATAACTTTGAACGAAGCTTAAAAGTTAGACTGAAGCTTTTTGCCCCCAAAACCAACCGATTGATCGACTGTACTGCGTCTTGACAGCAGTATTCCCGCTGTGATAGTAATGATTGTTTTTAAAAATTAAAGCTCTTTAATTTAACATTAAGTGAAATTTCAAGCTGTTGCTTGGTGTTTCAACAGTCATCGCGTCCAGTGAATACGAATGCCGAGTCACTGAACCAAAGGCCCATTAATTGCCAGCCGACACAGGCATTAACTCCATCACAATAGCGATAATATGATGTTAATTTATTTCAGCAATTTTAAACCATAGGCACTATACGTTAAACACTTAAACCACAGCAGTAGAATGGAGGTTTTATAAACAACGGACCATAAAACTATAAACGGCATATAATACATTTACCACTGATTTATCTGCTTGAAATGGGGAAATTCGTTTGTGGATGAACTATGAGGGCATTGACTCGTTAATGGGACTGAGCAAGCCCTGAAGACTTCACACACTGTTGTGATACCTTGTAAACATTTTGACGGAAATAATTAATGACCAGGCTACACGAAATTTTGAACGACCTGTTACATTGCGAAAAGAACTTGGAATAGAAAGTGTGTTTTCACAGGCTTTTTTAGAAGGCTGAATTGTTATAAACAGCGCCTCTAAGCAAGGTCAATACACCGGATGTGCTTCTGCGCATCTTTAGCGGTACATGATTTGTTCTACTCTTTTTGCTTTAATTTCATTTTTTGCTCTGATACTTTAAGCCTTTGCAGTGCAATAACAAACATCTTGATTATTGAACTTTTGATCCTTGAACCCTGTAGTTATCTGTCGACAATTGTATATCTGTGGATGATCTTTGTGTCTGGTAAAATGCACTTTATCGCTTACATCTACTTATTACGTGGATTATCCATCGCGTATTTCACTTTACAGCTTCAAGCTAATAAACATATAGTACTTGTATATACACCAGCACGAGTAATTAAACACTTGTCATGGTAAAAGTACATGTTAAGCAAGTTAAATTTATGTTACTATTGACCAAATTAGGAGGCGCGCGTAAATTTGCTTTCCCGAATGACATTTCACGCGATGACACTTCATGTGTGAACATTTAAGTGATGACACTTCATGTGCTAACACCTCACGGGATGACACTTCATATGATAGCACTTCATGACATAACACTTCATGTAGTGACACTTCATGTGATAGCACTTCATGCGACGACACTTCATGTGGTAACATGTAAGTGGTGACACTTTATGTGACAGCACTTCATGGCATGACACTTCATGTGGTAACATTTAATGACACTTTCTGTGATAGCACTTCATGTGATGACACTTCATCATGTGACACTCGTGTGGTAACATTTAATTGATGACACTTTATGTGATAACACTTCACCCGATGGAACTTTATGTAACAACACTTCATGACATGGCACTTCATATGATGACATTTTCTAAGTGACCTCTGTTGAGTATAAATGATAATTTCAACAAGGTGATATTCTATACGTATGTTCCCTTGCATGCGAAGCCATTAAAAGCTTATAATCATAATTTAGTTTTCCATTCATTGTCTGCCTGACAATAGAAAGAGTTCTTTGACAAATTAAGATAAATTGATAGGCCGCTTCTTTATTGTAGTAATGTTTGAAGTTCACTTTACTTGGTTAAAGACTAAAATATCACAGAATGATTGACCTTGAACGAACAAGTGCATTGTTATACAAAGATGGCGGATGTAACATCACAGCAAAGGTTTAAGTTACTTGAAAATCTTACTGAGAGCCGTCATTCTTTATTACACTGGTATTCCGACAATAAGCCAATTTGGGACACGACATATGTAATAAGTACTCGCCTGTGGGGTATTACTCACGGGAAATCCGAAATGCCATTAACATACAGTAAAACCTCATTCTGGACAAACCCTGAAATACCGGACAACTGCCAATACTGGACAAGAATTCTCAGTCCCGTTTTTCAACATTGGTTTACATGACCCCTGACATACCGGACACCTCTATATACCGGACAAAATCCATCAGTCCTCCCGTTGTCCGGTGTAGGCAGGTTTTTACTGTAATAGCAACTACGCGTGAAACTGGTCGTGTGATTGATCAAGATGACTGTCGGTGTCAATTGCCGTTGCCTAATTACAATAAATGATAAATGCTATAAATTTTTTGTTACAGTTATGTACATGTTGACCAAGAACTCCAAAAATATAGTTAAAAGCTGGTCAAAATTTTACAGTTGACAACGTGGCCATAATATAGCCGTTCTAAATTTCGCTGACCGAAATGTGTCTGAAATGTGTCCGAAATGTTACTGGCCGAAATGTGTCCCAAATGTCGCAGGCCCAATGTGTCCGAAACGTCGATGGCCGAAATGTGTCCGAAATGTCGCTGGCCGAAACCTGTCCGAAATGTCGCTGGCCGAAATGTGTCCGAAATGTCGCTGGCCGAAACTTGTCCGAAATGTCGCTGGCCGAAATCTGTCCGAAATGTCGCTGGCCTTCTTGTCAGACATTGATTACATATGTTAATCGTTCTGACAACGATGGTAGGAAGAGACAACAATGCAAGCGTCACATAAACAGTATGGCCATTAATACTGCGGGGGGGGGGGGGGGGGCGCAAGGCTTCGTAAGCAAAGGCTGAGCAATGGCAATTATCCGTTGTTTCAAAGTCCGCTTACAACTTTGGCTCCAAATTACCGAGTAGTTTTTTGTGTTATAATGTTTACAAAAAGTTGCGAATGAAGTGCAAGATGGCAGTTAATTGATTGTGCTTGAAACCCAAAAAGAAACTTAAGTGGGCTTTTTGTATGGATAAGCCGTGTCTAAAATCTGGAGATGGCCGGGAGATGATCGATTCCAAAATCAATCCAGAGCGTGCGTTTCAAGTGTTCAAGGCGTGTCTAAAATTTGCTGATGATCGGTCAAGTGTTGTGTTGTCAAGATGGCAGCCAGTGTGACCTTGTAGTTGAGTCAAGGTGAAAATATAAATGCTGTGCACTTATCCACTACGACAGGCCATCTGTGTACAATATACAACAGGAAAAGGATTACCAGGGCGGCAGCAACAGCTGGCGATAGACGGACGAACGGACAACACCCAAGCCTATACCCCCCCCCCCCCCCAGTGGCTTAAAGGACCGGTGTAACAGTTTATCTTGCTCCCTGTACAGCTTACCCCCGGGGAAAGGTAGACAAGGCTATCTCTCCCGGGGGAAGGGGGGAGAAGCTAGACTAGTCTATCTTCCCTACCCCCTCCTGCGTTTCTTCAATTATTTTTCTTTCTGCTGCTGAATCAAAGGCACGGCTGCAACAGTCTTTATCCTCCTTGCAACATCCGACTCTGTGATAACACAAATTAGTAAGGTAAATCTGATAGTTTTATTTACCTATGATATTGAAGAGAAACGAATCCACATCTCGTTTCTTTGAATTTTTATTTATGGATTGTAACAATCGATTAAAACAGATAAGAAATCTCGGGTAATTTTAAGTTGCGACATAAGATTTAGTCCTGACCGTAAGTATACACTGAAAGCTTTTTCACCACCTGGTATCATTTCCTCAATGGAAGATAAAGTTTAACACACAACAAAGCATTTCTTGGATGATGTGGATGTTATTTATGATGATCTTAGCGATCAGAAGTATTCACCTGGGCTCTCTAAAATGCTAAAAAGGATATTAAGGGGAAAGCAAGAATGTTTTCATCAAGGATGTCTTTTTATATTTTTGTTTGAATTATGTTGAATTTAGTCAATACGGTAGTTTAAGATAGTTTTATACAGTTTAATTGAGTCAATTTATTCTCATGAACGAATATTATCAAAATACTTTACGCAAATATAATGGAAGGGGCAAGATAGCCAAGCATAGCTTCCTCACCCCCTCCCCCCTGTGGAAGCTGTACGGGGGGGAGGGGGGGAAGATACCCTGTTACACCGGTTGTGGGCTAAAACCGAGCCATTTTGTTTATGAAATTAATTTACCCTGCAACAGCCGTATTCACAAAACTTAACTGTACAGTTAACTAATTCCGTTAACTGCTACTGTAGCTAACAGAACTTTTGAAAATTGATTGATAAAATTTTACTTTTATGTTAAAACACATTCTTGTAAAATTGCTTGCGTATTTAGCTAAATCAGCTGCTTTCTGACGTGCGGTACACAGTTAACTGCACAGTTAACTTTTGTGAATACCGGGGCTGGTTTCTGCCGTGTGGTACACAGTTAACTGCACAGTTAACTTTTGTGAATGCCGGGGCTGGTAGCCAGTTATATTTATAAATTTCTGCAACTCTTCGAATTCTAGGCATTTGTCAGGCCATTGTTTTTAAATTATTTAACTGCTGTGTGCTTTGTCTGAATTAAGCTAAATAATTATATGAACCAATATACGACCTCCAAGGCATACGTGA
Organism: Protula sp. h YS-2021; assembly: GCA_949752745.1. Classification (NCBI taxonomy): domain Eukaryota; kingdom Metazoa; phylum Annelida; class Polychaeta; order Sabellida; family Serpulidae; genus Protula; species Protula sp. h YS-2021. The sequence goes on from OX457034.1 coordinate 6,021,617, forward strand.
GAGCCAAACAGTATACACAACCTCCCCTCATGTCATGGTCACAGCTATTTATAGAAAACTGCCAATCTCACTAATTTTGTAATAAACTGTTCTTTTAAAGCACTTTATGAAAAAGAATGTCTTTTTTCCTGCGCTGCCCTAAATGAATTTCTGGAGTCATTTATCACGTTGAATGCTGTGTAATTTCCCAACCAACCCGACAGAATACGACTCACTCTGTAAATGTGTGTTGAAAGTTGACGCGTTGGAGAATACATAATTACAGTGCGTCTCACCAGACAGCTCCGTTCGTTCTGTAAACAACCACGCATTTTCCTTTTGTTTGCCTCATGTTTTTTTTACCTTTTTTTCCTTTCTTTGAAATTATATGGAAATAATACGGTGCTTCAAAAAACATGAATTTGATGACACCCCATGATTGGTGCCGACAAAGTCACAGCAGCGTCGGGTTACGTCGGGCTCTGATAATTTGTCGCTGATATAGCGCAAATGGCTGCTGCCGTATAATTTATGTACACGCTGCTTCTTGAAATGACACTAAAACATCACCGTTAAATGACAGTATTAGCATAACTAATTAGTATTTTCAAGTTTGAGTATTATAAAAGGAAACACAAAATTACGTTTACTAGTTAAGAATATATAAACTAAGAAAATAAATTTTAGTAGGCTATGTATGTGTGCAATTGTTACCCCCACGCCGGAAATGGGTTTCTTTTAATAGTTTGATGCCTTTGAGGCCATACTGGAATCATCCAATCGCTGAACGATTGTTCTGAAGATATCTGAAGACGGTTAAAACACAAGCTTAAGAATTAGTTAAAAAGAAATAAATGTTTGGCCTGGAGTAGACGTGGCGCCTCGCTGACACTGCGCTCAGTCTAATGCAACATGTGAAATGTTAAGGGCCGCCCCCACCGAAACGTTTCATCCGCCAACACACAGCCGGCGACTAAGCCCCCCGCCCCCACCCCGGGCGACCGAGTCCGCTTACTACCCGTACAATTGAGACTAGGTGTGACAACTGCTCAATCTGACATCAAAATGTCCGAAAATGCTGTGTGACGTACTTTGTGGGTGGCCCAAGAGGTCACAGCAGAGCAGAACTACAGATTGATGTGTACATGCGTCTGTAACCCTGTATACTACAGTCCTTAAAGTTGTTCACAAGAGCGCGCGTACGGTTAGATAAAATAGCTAAAATAAACATGACAGGGTTAATAAATATAAATATGTATTTTATGAATAGTGTAAAGTTCTAGACACACACGGTGAGGGCTCTTTTCAAGTAGTTAATAAAGGATAAAGGTAGGCTACTGAAGAAATAAAAATGCCTCTTGAAGCACTCGAAAACGCTTACCCGTTCTTTGAGAAATGACTCTTGTGAAGTTACTGGACTATTACGGGTTTATTTTGTTTATGGTGTGCCTTCCTTGAGGTTTAGATAGGATTCTATTGTTAAAGAAAGATTTGTCAAAGCCGCTTCGGATAAACCAATACCTTAGAAAATGGAAGCATTCAATTCAAGAATACATCTATGTAGGAGTGCCACACATGCTTGTGCCACGTGACTCGGCGTCGGAGTGTCACACATGCTTGTGTCACGTGACTCGGCTTCGGAGTGCCACACATGTTTGCTTGACGTGACCCGGTGTCGGAGTGCCACACGTGCTTGTGTTACGTGACTCGGCGTGGGAGTGCCACACATGCTTGTGTCACGTGACTCGGCGTCGGAATGCCACACATGCTTGTGCTACGTGACTTGGCGTCGGAGTGCCACATATGCTTGTGTTACGTGACTCGGCGTCGGAGTGCCACACATGCTTGTGTCACGTGACTCGGCGTCGGAGTGCCACACATGTTTGCTTGACGTGACCCGGTGTCGGAGTGCCACACGTGCTTCTGTTACGTGACTCGGCGTCGGAGTGCCACACATGCTTGTGTTACGTTACTCGGCGTCGGAATGCCACACATGCTTGTGCTACGTGACTTGGCGTCCGGGTGCCACACGTGTTTGTGTTACGTGACTCAGAGTTTGAGTGCCACACATGCTTGTATTGCACTACTCGGCGTCGGAGTGCCACACATGTTTGCTTGACGTGACCCGGTGTCGGAGTGCCACACGTGCTTGTGTTACGTGACTCTGAGTTTGAGTGTCACACATGCTTGTGTTACGTGACTCAGTGTCGGAGTGCCACACATGCCTGTGTTACGTGACTCGGAGTCGCAGTGCCACACATGCCTGTCTTACGTGACAAAATGCATCAAAATAATAAACAAAAATAAGGGATGATGAAAGAAGCCAAAAGGAAAGGAAAGGAGGGAAAGTAAAAGTAAGAAAGGAAAAAGAAAGCAAAAGAAAGGAAAAGGAAAGGAAAAGGGGAAGGAAAGGAAAGGGAAGGGAAGGGAAAAAAGGAAAGGAAATGTAAAGGAAAGGAAAGGGAAAGGAAAGGAAAGGAGAGAAGGAAATGGAAGCAAAGGAAAACAAAAGAACGGAAAAGGAAAGGGTAGGTAAGGAAAGGGAAGGGAAGAGAAGGAAATGGAAGGAAAGGAAAACAAAAGAACGGACAAGAAAAGGAAAGCGAAGGAAAGGAAAGGAAAGAGAAGGAAATGGAAGGAAAGGAAAACAAAAGAACGGAAAAGGAAAGGGAAGGAAAGGAAAGGAAAGAAAAGCAAAAGAAAAGAAAGCAAACGTCAGAATGTTTATCACTTCTTTTGTCGGAATCATATTTATGTTGGTGCTTTTGACTGGTAATGGCTTATGTTTATTGTGCCAAATCCAAAAAATGGACTCTATTTGTATAAATCGAACTCTTGAGGAATCATTTATAAGTAGCGTAGGTTAATATATACAACGAGAAAATAAAACAAAATGACCTGAACAATTTGCAAGCAGGCAAACGCAGCTATTGCTTAAATTACTTTTGAAAATATAAACTCTTCAGTGTTGGATAAGTCATTTACAAACACACAACAGTGTGTCGAAATCACAAAGGAGATAAATCATTTTTAAAAAGCCAAAAAAAGACATTGTTCGTTGAACAGGGCACAGCAAAGTTGGTAGTTTTTTTATGTCGCAATCAAACGCGAATTTTCTGCGTGTCTACAGTTTTACGTTGTGAGCAAACGTGGGTTTTTTTCTACCTTTCTACAATTTTACGTCGCAGACAAGTTTTCTGCGTGTTACCAGGACATAATTTAAATAATGTGTCATCGATTAAATTGTAAATGTCAAGGAGTAAATGCCAGTTAACGGTGAAAAATAGTCTCGAAAACAAAATATGTCAAAAGTGACCTTACGTTTTTTTATTTACAAATATGCAATTTGTATCCTGAAATTTATTCGATGCAGGCAGTGTCGTGTCCATGTATGCAGTGTTATGTCCATGCATGCAGTGTCATAATCCAAGCAGGCAGTGGCATGTCCATACAGGCAGTGTGATGTTCATGCATGCAGTGGCATGTCCATGAGGCAGTGTCATGTCCATACATGCAGTATCATGCCCATCCAGGCAGTGGCATGTCAATACAGGCAGTGTCATATCAATGCAGGCAGTGTCATGTCCATACAGGCAGTGTCATATCAATGCAGGCAGTGTCATGTCCATACAGACAGTGGCATGTCAATGCAGGCAGTGTCATGTCAATATATGCAGTATCATGCCCATGCAGGCGGTGTAATGTCCGTGCAGGCAGTGTCATATCCACACAGACAGTGTCATGTCCATACAGGCAGTGGCATGTCCATGCAGGCAGTGTCATGTCCATGCAGGCAGTGTAATGCCCATGCAGGCAGTGTCATGTCCATGCAGGCAGTGTCATGTCCATGCAGGCAGTGTCATGCCCATGCAGGCAGTGTCATGCCCATGCAGGCAGTGTCATGTCCATGCAGGCAGTGTCCTTAAAATCGCCTTAGCCAGACAGTTCGACTTAAGCACACGTGGCAAAAAAAAAGCCGATGAAATTTTCTTCAAATTATAAGTCAAGATTTTGAGAACGACACATAATAATTTGCCAAATCGCAAATTTAAGCATTATGCTGTTTTCATTTCACATTTAAATAGAAATAACGCCACTGCGAGTGACCGAAAGCCATGTTGAACGATGGACAAATATATATATATATATATATATATTTGTGAACTGTCGGCCAGAGAATAGGCACGTTTCCTATTTCAGCATGTTTTTTTGTTTTCAATAATGCCATACTCTGCGTGTCAATCGTTTTGTATTAAATATACCAACATTATGTTAGCTGTTGACCTTAATTAGTATTCAAGTGATCACATGACAAAGTGAATACTATCTGCCTTTTCACTTGTTTTCTTTCACCAAAAAACCCAAGAAATTTGCTTTGCAACACATTAACATATCAGCTAAAATTTGCAGTACCCAAAGAACCGAATACAGGGTTTTAAATTAAAAAAATGACCTTTATGGCTTTAAGGTTTGACTGGTTCGCACCAATATAAAGTTCATTCTGTGTGCTTGAAGCACACATTTCTGCACATTTATTACGTAGAAAATGAGAAAAGTGCTGGAGGCACCGATTAGGAAGCTGCCCCTGTACAGTAACGACGCTGGACGGGAGTTTGTGAGGTTCACACCTGACTGATCGCATCACAAAAGGAACACTTTTAACACTTCGGAGAAAAGCTCCAAAAAAGTTTGTTGTGTCAACAAGTGCGCAGTGTTGGAAATTTAGGAGCGACAGAACACGTATTTACTCATTATTGTTCATTTTTATTTTCTTTTGGATAGGAGGTGGAGAGACAGGGCTGTTCCTTCAATTTATCAAGAACAGCGTTCGTTCAACATCGACTGAACACACGTCAGAATGCCTAAGGATATTGAGTGGTGTGGATTCTTCATGCATTTTTATTCCCGCCAGTCCATCAAGTTTTTGAATTTGACAAATTGCCTTTAAAACTCAGTCACACCTTTTGCATGGTCACTGACAAAGAAAAACCACAACGAACAGAATATGAAATTGGTGAAAGCATAAATCTATTACATTTATGTAAAATTTTAGCGTTTGACTTGTTCAAGGCCAAACAATTAATGCTTCACTTCTGCGTTTGATATGCAAACAAGATGGTTACTTAAAGCGAATACGGTCTAGTTTAGAAAGTCAATCCTTATATAACAATCGAAACAGATTTAACCAAGAAGTATCGCGTTTTTTGAAGGGATACGAGTTTGCAAGAACTGATAAATACCAGCAATGTTAATGTAAACAGAGGCAATACTGATTCACTTTTTCTTCACTGCACTGCATTGTGTTGCTTTTGAATAACACCCGATTCAACAACAAATCCTTAAAACAGAACAGCAATGGCTTGGAGATTGTGGCCATTCGCTGCAGCAGTGCTCAGCGTCTTGGCTACGGATGCCATGGCAACAATTTGCATGGAGACATACTGTGAATTTGAGCTGGTGATACGTCAACGACGCTCTATGACGTACACGTCACCCGAGGGAGTCACATTCGATGCGGCTTGGAACGCCACAGAAAAGCGGCTTCAAATTGTGGAGAATGCATTCCACAAAAAAGTAGACCACGGAATCATCGGCGACTTTCTGGAACCTGATGACGTCATCACAACGGATGGCCTTAGGCGAAACATTTACGTCATCAACGATCTCTTCCCCGGTCCAACACTGGAAGTCATGGAGGGTGCCCAGGTTTGTGAACGTTCTTTAATATATTCATATTTCTATATATATATATATTATATTCAATATATGGAAAGATCTCTCGAAATATGTAAAGTCAACGTGACTCTTGGAATCTATGTCATTATGTAATAATAATAATAATAATAATAATAATAATAATAATAATAATAATAATAATAATAATAATAATAATAATAATCAATGGTCGATATCAGGCACGTGAGCGATAAACGATGAGCCGTTACGTGAAACGTTTCTTTTCACGAAGAGTTTAAATACAAAATTTTAACAAGAACTTTTTAACCTAAGCTGAGGATAACTTTCCTCTTCTAAATGCGACTGATTGCCGGGGGGGGGGGGGGGGGGGGTGGGTGGGGTCAGCTTATGGACAGAATGTAGAGTCCATGGACAGAATGTATGCGGATAGAATTTTTCTTATGATTGGTTCATTTAGCGTGGCTGATGTGTGTGTGTGTTTGTGTTTTTTTTATTTGAGGGGGGGGGGGGGGGAGTTCACACCGTGTATTGCGGCCCTCCACAACCGGACATGCCCGAGGATGGAGCCCATGAACTCAGCTTTAAAGGCATCAATGCCTACTGTTTTAGGTGAGCCCCCCCCCCCCCCCCCCCCAGCCCACCCCTTCCCTCTCTTCAAGCGTAAAACCTCTGGAGATTTCTGCCCTGACGTATCGCCTGGTATATGACTACAAAACCACATGTCATGCAATTTATTTTGCTCTTTTTAACAGGTCAAAGTAAAAGTGACCAACAAGCTCGGTACAGAAGCTGTGACCGTACACTTTCACGGGGTACACTTCATGAATAACGCATGGATGGACGGAGCCGGCTATATCAGTCAGGTAAATCTCTATCCCCGATAGTCACAAAAGTGACCAACAAGCTTGGTACGGAAACTCTGACCACGGGGTATACTTCATGAATAACCCGTGGATAGGCGGAGTCAGCTACATCAGTCAGGTAAATCTCTACCCCTGATAGTCACAAAAGTTAAGTCTGCAGTTGGCTTTACACCGCACAGGGGAACCCAGCCAATTTAACTAAATTAGGCAAAAATTTTTACAAGAATTTGTTCAATATAAAATGAAATTTATTAATTAGCTTTCAAAAGCTCTGATTGCTACATCAGCAGTTAACGAAATTTCTCAACTGTACAGTTCAGTTTTGTGAATACAGCCACAAGGTCTGTATCCACAAAAGTTAACTGTATAGTTAACTGATTTCTTTAACTGCGTCCGACTGTAAATGAATAAAATAGTCCCGTTTAACTAAACATGGGCATCTAAAAAAACTGTTTGCGTGATACCGACAGATCAACGGAATTTCGCTTCTCGTTACGTGTAACTATGCTGTTAACTTTTGTGAATACAGCGGCCAGGACCGTATTCACAAAAGTCGACTGTTCAATTAACTGATTCGGTATTTTTAAACTCCTCAGCCAGCATATATAAACTGCGGTAGTTACATAAGCAATGTTACTCTCTTTACTGGTGAAAATCCACCTAAAAGAATTCCATGAGCTCACCACATAAGTCGTTTCTCTCTCTGTTTGAAATATGATTAACTATGCAGTTAACTTACGTGAATACGGCGCCAGATCTGATAAGAAACAAATGAACAGGATGCCTGTTTACACCAGCACAGGAAAGCATAAAATCTCAATCCCACTTTTTCACCCCTTTTCATCAGTTTCATAACCCGCTTTTCATTCATTAAAAAAAAGATATACATATATATGATCATTTTTTTCAAGGCCAGAGCGAGAAAAGTTAAGCACCAAAATCAGAAGATGTACTTTTTATTCATCTCTAAATCTAGCCAGTCGTTCTCACACAGTGTTTTCTCTCATGTGATTGGTCAGAGATCACATCTATTGTTGTTCTAAAGGCTTCACTGCATTTTCATTTACAACCAATTTGCTTATTAACACTTGACAAGCCTTTGGCTTGCAAGAGTTATATGAATTTGTGCGAGCAGCCGTTCGTCTTTTTTTTTCTTGACAGTTTTTCGGATTTTTTTGTGTCTTAACACGGCGTATGTCAATAAAACCTTAAGCCAACAAAAACCAAACTCTACTCTTCAAGCTGTGTTGTTTGCAATATATTATTCAAGAAATAACCCATTGAAGGAAGTATTTTTGCGTTTTAATTTTTGTCAAGTGTTTAACATTTCGCTAGCGAAATAAGGTTCTAGTTTTAACATAATTTCGACCCGTAACTTTGAAGCATTTAGAAATGTATAAACGGTACCATCTTCTAAATTAAATATTACTGAAACTCTGTAATGTGAGCCTTGTCAAGATTTCTTACATCAAAATGCATTGGTCATGGTCTTAGCAGCGTGCACATTATCACGCAAAAAAGCTAAATTTAATAGAATTCAATGCGCACGAGCGAAAATTTGTCAAGCTCTTTCTTGCGTCTGTTAAATGAAAAGCATTATATTCGACAATGATGCTCAAAAATGAAGGTGATTTTGATGAAACGCATATATTTATTTTGTCGCTTCTGAAGAAAACTATAGTCTAAACCATATGATAACGATTAAAGCTAACTCTATGCAATTTTGTTCCAAATTTCAGATTTCTTGGTTTTATAATAAGTTGCACGAATTATGGCCTATTCACGCCGTCCTTGATAGCGAACTTAATAACTGTTTTTCGTGGGGCATGTCAATTTATATTACAGATCAAACGCTTGCGGCCAAATGTAATCGCCCATTCATGTTTTGAAAAAAGAAGCTTGACGTTTCCTAACTTTTTTCTAAATATTTTCATTCCTCAGATATTGTATTTTAAAATAAAAAAATAATTCCTTTACGAAGCTGCTTGATTGTTCTTTATTTTTGGCTTGATGCCTTTTTCCACTCGCTGTCCAAGTCATCACTCAGTGCCACGTTCATTTCATCATCCAATGCCACGTTCATCGTTCATTTCATCACCCAATGCCACGTTCACTTCATCATCCAATTCCATGTTCATTTCATGATCTAATGCCACGTTCATCGTTCATTTCATCACCCAATGCCACGTTCACTTCATCATCCAATGCCATGTTCATTTCATCATCCAATGTCACGTTCATTTTATCATCTAATGCCACGTTCATCGTTCATTTCATCACCCAATGCCACGTTCATTTCATCATCAAATGACACGTTCATTTCATCATCCAATGCCATGTTCATTTCATCATCCAATGTCACGTTCATTTTATCATCTAATGCCACGTTCATCGTTCATTTCATCACCCAATGCCACGTTCACTTCATCATCCAATGCCACGTTCATTTTATCATCTAATGCCACGTTCATCGTTCATTTCATCACCCAATGCCACGTTCACTTCATCATCCAATGCCACGTTCATTTTATCATCCACTGCCACGTTCACTTCATCATCCAATGCCACGTTCATTTCATCACCCAATGCCACGTTCACTTCATCATCCAATGCCACGTTCATTTTATCATCTAATGCCACGTTCATCGTTCATTTCATCACCCAATGCCACGTTCACTTCATCATCCAATGCCACGTTCATTTTATCATCCACTGCCACGTTCACTTCATCATCCAATGTCACGTTCATTTCATCTGGCTTAGAACCCAGCAGTAAGTATCTACATTAATTCTACACATTAAAAAAAGACACCGCCTTTCATACAAATTGCGGCCTTTTCTCCAGATCTGCGTCAATCACCACAAATCGTGTGTAAATTCTCACCACTTTTATTGACCATCTGATCGTGTTTCCTATTCTGTTTCAGTGCCCAATCCTGCCAGGGCAGAGTTTTGAATACAAGTTCGTAGCGGACCCGGCGGGCACCCACTGGTATCACAGTCACTTCCGTAACACGCGCATTGACGGTGTCTTCGGGGCATTCCTCGTGCACAAACGCGTGCCACAGATCCCCTACGACGTGCTGCCGATGCAGGACTGGTACGACGAGGACGCCACTACGGTACGGGTGATGAACGCGTATGACCCAGAGTACAGAGGCAATGGTGATACGATGCTTTACGTCCTCCACCGGGACTATTCCGTCGACGGCAATGAACTCTCTGCATATGCATACGACTCTACATTGATTGGCGGGCGTGGTAGGCGGGACTACGACAATGAGCTGCTGCCATTGGCTAGTTACAGCGTCACTTCCGGTGGGCGTCACCGCTTTCATGTTATTCACACAGGAGCTGAATATACGTACGAAGTCATGGTCGATTCGCATATGCTGACAATCGTGGCTTTAGACGGGCATGAAATTCGAGCCACAACGGTAGATTCTTTTATCATAAGCCCTGCAGAGCGCATCGATTTTGAAATTGAAACAAACCAAGTGGCTGCACTGTACTGGATACGAACCGAGATAATACGACAGGGCAAGGGCCTTCCTATAGAAGAAGATGGCATAGTTAAAGGAGGGAAAGCCATCCTGAGATACGACTCCTCAACAGATATCGGTGACCCGTCATCTGACAGACGAGAGTGTACGTCAGGCGATCCCTGTGTCGTATTCAACTGTCCATTTTTAGGCTACAGGTTGAACCAGTTTAAGGTGTGCCTCACTCTCAATGACGTGGAGTCGGCCTTCACCAGGGAATACCTCAACCATATGTTTGGAACAGAAGAGGACGATGTCGAAGAGTACGTGTTAAACTGGGGCTACCATATCGGGTCTTCTGTAAACGGCAGAAAGTTTGCTCACCCCACGGCTCCATTTTCTGGCCAGAACGACGACGCCATCCTAGAGTGCGACGAAGAGGCCTGCGAAAATGGCTGCTATTGTACTTACATACTTGATATCCCTGCAAACAAAACGATTCAGATGGTGTTAAGCAACCTGCAGTTCAATTCACCGTATCTGGGACACCACGCCATGCACCTTCATGGCCACAGTTTCGCCGTGATGAGGCTGGGCTTTCCGGACTTTAACGAAACCACTGGATTATGGCTCGAGGCAAACAATGACCTCATTTGCGATTCGGATCTGTGTGCGCATGCGTCGTGGAACGGTCAGAGACCGCAGTTCAATGAATTGCCAGTGGTAAGAGACACAGTGACCGTACCATCCAGGGGCTACGCCGTGATCAGATTCAGGTCAGACCCTGGAATAGTTAATGAAGATATGACTATGCTAATCATAGGCTAATCATATGCTAGCCATATTGCTGTGTGCAACACAGTCATGATCGCATGCTCGCAACGACCATATGATCGTAACGCAGTCACAATCTCATGCGCAGTCATGACCTCATGCTCGTAACGCAGTCATGACCTCATGTTTGTAATACAGTAATAATGATCATGTAATCGAAACGCAGTCATGACCTTGTGCTCATAACGCAGTAATATTTTTGTGCTCGTAACTCAGTCATGACCTTATTCTAGTAGCACAGTCAAGATCGCATCATCGTCACGTAGTCACAATCACCCTGTATAACTAACTCAAGTTTGGTCCATAGTGACCGAGTTTTAAAACCACATAACCTTTGCTGTCAGATCAAACAATCCGGGCTACTGGTCGCTGCACTGCCATCAGGAGAGCCACTTCGAGGAGGGCATGGCGATGTTGATTAACGAGGCCCCAGGCCATCACCCCCCAGTGCCCGCCGGCTTCCCCACGTGCGGTGATTACGTGTGGACCGAACACGTACGTCATTCATGCTATCTACACCTTTATTTTTTCATGCCTTCATATTTAATCTCGACCTCTGTAAAATGAATCTATATTTACTCGATTTTATCTAATCGTTGCCGTTTCAGCATCAATTATAAAAAAAATCAAGTTGAAAAAAAACCACGGTTATGTAGGCATCTGTCTCATTAAAATGACAATCTAAGGACATAACATTGAATTAGATCACCAGTCAGTTAGAGATATATCCAAACATTTAGATATTTAGAGATGTTTTCAAGTGTTGCATAAAATTGATAAATTTCATACAACAGTGGTGTTAGCTTTGGGGCGAATGTGAGCGTCTTGATTGCAGCACACCACAGCAGACAGTACTCCTGCGGATGGCGGAGCTGACGGCAACGGCGACGATGACGATGATGATGACGATATTGACGATGGTATTATTTTATGTGTTTTCTCGATTGCCCGAGTATGGAGGAAGGTGGGGCTTGTCTATTTCCTAACCAAGCAAATATATCGCCATAAGCAATCAGTTCTCCATGACTATCATTTTCAGGAATTCCAAAACGTAGGAATATAATTATATATGGTATATTTGAAATTTGCAGAAAACTACATAAAACTGAAGACCAACACATTTATTGGAGCAGCAGTAGGCTTTGTCTTGCTTGGTGCTGTCCTGACGACATTACCAATGCTGATATTTGCACTGTGCACAACGAGAAACAAGTACAAACTGTAACAGTACCCAAATGACAGCCTCTAGGAATTACGACCGCTGTAGAATTAGTATCGCTTTTGTTTAGATTTAACCCCATGGTTGCCAAGCCATCCTACAGAGCACAACCCCCAACCGCAATTGAAAATCCAAGATGGCGGCCATTGCAACTTTGTTAAAAGAAACCAAATATCATAGGAAAGATTATCAGGGTGGGATTAAAAGCCGGCGATGGACGGACGGACAGACGAACAACACGCAAACCTATAGCCCGCCCCCCCCCCCTCAGGGCTCTAAAGCCTGGGTTGGGGGCTAAAAAAGCAAACAGGACCATCAATAACAAGGCCCCTTTTCTCATTACCTGAGGTAGTCATAATTACTAGTATGTAGCACAAGTACCGCGGAGTATCTACAGTGTTTCAGGATATAATACTTCCTTGCCATCACCCAATATTGACTGTAGTGCCCCCTCCCTCTCGATTCACGTCCACAGCGACCCCTTCTTGTGAGAAGCATGGATTACTGAATGAAAACTGCCCCCCCCCCCTTTTAAGGATCTGCTACTCAGCGAAGCCGCTTTCTCTGCTTTTTTTGGACAAGCATGGTAACACAATACCAAGGACCACCCCCACCCCTCACCCCCCGCCCCCTGGGGTGGAGTGCACGTCTTCAAACGTTGCTGTTATAAAACGGCTGACGAGACCTATCTCTTATGTATAAACACAGGGCGGACGGATATTTTAAAAAATGTAGTTCCACTCTTTTATGAGTGTTGTTTTCGTGGAATCCCCAGTTGATCTGCGCAGTAAAAAGGTATCACACACAACAGACCGAACCGCCGCAGAAATTGGTTGTTGAACGTATTTTAAAAAGTAGCTCCTCTCTTTTGTGGGTACTATTTTGCGCGGAATCGCCAGTAGGCCTGTGGAGACAAAAAGGCGTTATACACACAACAGACCGAACCGCCGAAGAGTTGGCTGTTGAACAACAACGCTTCACAAGTTGGTGAAGAGTACGGATTATCACACGCGGGCTAAAACTGCTGTAAAACTTAAGTTTCGCTTCTGACTTTTTTTTTATATAAAATCCGACGATGTTGCTTGTTACTCCATCGTTATGGGCAAAGTCGTTACAAGCTCAGGTCTCTTTGAGGGCGATATTATTTATTTCCTTCAATGTTCAATGACTACAGTTATTTTCACACAAACGTTTAAACCTGTCGTCAGAACTTGTGAAAATCTTTCGATTCGCTGAATGTTTGCTCAGAGCCGAACCGAGATTCGCCATTCCGACCTGGAACGTGTCTGGCACAGCAGCAGAGGATCTCCCCCCCCCCCCCCCCCCCCCGCACAAACAACCACGTGGAGGGATGGCATCGCAAGATGATGTTTGCTGTGACCGCGCACCATCCAAACCTGTGGCAGTTTCTGCTGGTAATGCAGAAGGAGCAGAGCCTGAACAACGTGACCCTAGCCCAGATGTTAGGAGGACATGTTGCCGCTCAACCCCGCCGAACCTGCCAAGACGCGTCATAGGGCATTGCCACAGTCACTGCAGATCTCCGAAACCGGCACATCATGGATTATCTGCGTGGAATATCCCACAACGTTCACATGTGAATAAGATCTGGACTTAAAGGGTTGAAGGTGTAAAAAATAAAATGTAAAAAAAAAGCAATGTAAAATAGACATTTTAAATAACAACGCTGAATTATTGCAATCGAAATAAAACTAACATTGTTATAAAATATTTTTTCAAAATACGGGCAAAAGCCCCACCCGCAAATGTCCTAGACCGGCAAATGTCCCACCGGCAAATGTCCCACCGGCAAATGTCCCACCTGCAAAAGTCCCACCCGCAAATGTCCTAGACCGGCAAATGATCATCGGCAAATGTCCACCGGCAATTGTCCCACTGGCAAATGTCCTAAACCCTAGAGGGAGATAGCTTGATAAATAATTGATTAAATAAGCATCAATGGGATAAATATCTCCGTCTACATTCTTCATTCCTTATTTAACCATTCTAACTACAGATGTTTAAACCAGAATTATTTTTTATTGTTAGAATTACTTGTTTGTTTTATTTGTTTATTTGTTACTGCTGTACAAAATGTTATAATGAATTATAAAGATGATTGTCATTAAATACTAATAAATAATAATAATAATATTCAGTATTTGTAAAACCCCTCTTCAATGTAGCTGGAAGAGCCAAAATCAATATAATAATAATAATAATAATAATAATAATAATAATAATAATAATAATAATAATAATAATAATAATAATAATAATAATAATAATAATAATAATAATAATAAAGTGAAATACAAACAACGAAATTTTAAGATGTCTTTTGAAAGCACTTACTCCATGAGCCAGTCTGATTCAAGAGCAAGTATGTCCCTCCAAAATGCTCTTCAGTTTGAGAAACAGGTTTATTGCACACAATAAAACAATGGGCATGTTTGGTTGGTAGAAAGTTTCAACTGAACATTGGGGAAAACAAGAACAAGAACAACAATAATAATAATAATAATAATAATAATAATAATAATAATAATAATAATAATAATAATAATAATAATAATAATAATAATAATAATAATAATAATAAGTGAAAAGGTAATGGCTTTTATACAAATGTGTGCTGCTTTGGAGTAAAAGTTATTTTTTTTTACTATTTATAAAAAGTAGTTAATAAACACCAGTGTTAACAGCGTTGTCTTTCTTTCCCAATACAACAAAAGGTGTGCAGCATACCATAACACTAAAACTCTTTTATCTCCCGTGTTTGCCTATTGTGTAAAAGTGATATATATATATATATATATCTGTGTGTGTGTACGTGTGTGTGTATGTCACAGTTTAACAGATCAACGAGTGTCTTCAGTTTTTGTGTTGACATTTCGTGTTGGCATTTTTTGTTACACTTTAAGGGATTAACGAGTGTCTTCATGACCTCGTTTGCAATTCTTGCGCGCATGCGTCTTGGTATGGATTAAGTCCGCCCTTTAATGAATTAGCTGAGGTAAGAGACACAACAACCGTGCCGCACAAGGGCTATGCGGTGATCAGACTCAAGTAAAATACTTGTTTTTGAGACTTATGAACGACGTTTGCACGTTTGAATCAATCTTGAAAAAAAAACTTTAACTATGTGGAAAAATTTTCTGCAGTGTCAGACTTTTTGTTCTTAGATTACATTTGGCTTGAATGCACTTAAAACTTAACATGAAAACGTGGCAATTTGGCGCGACGCGTAACACAGTAGGCGACGCGTAACATTCCGCCATTCTACACGACGTTTAACACACTGGGCGGCAGAGTCATATAAAAACTAGGACCTCACTTCGCTAGCGAAATGTTAAACACTTGACAAAAATTAAAAACGCAAAAATACTTCCTTCAACGGGTTATTTCTTGAATAATATATTCCAAACAACACAGCTTGAATACGTCTTATAAGCCGAGTAGTGTTTGGTTTTTGTTGACTTAAGGTTTTATTGACTGGTCAGGCATACGCCGTGTTATCTATTTACGCAATGAGAGATCGCAAAATCTAAGCAACTCTGTGTTCTGTGCTGTGCGATAAATGCTCCACATTTACTTGCAAAAATACACTCCTTTTACATGGCGTTTTAAACAAGAAAAGGAAATCGAAGGAGAAAATAATAAGTGTCATGCACACGTCCGTATCAAGTTCTACCTAAGTCCAAGTTTCGTGGCCATGGGACCCGTAGTGCCAGTAGAGGAGATGACACAGGAAATCCGTTCACTGTCAAGAAAAGAAGATACCAACTGCTGCTCACACAAATTCAGAAACACCTTGCAAGCCAAAGGCTAGTCAAGTGTTAATAAACCGTCAGTATTGGGTTTTATTTGCTTTAAAACAGCATATAAAAATAACCCATCAGTATTGGGTTTTACTTGCTTTAAAAACAAAGAGTACAAACCGTGTTTGAAGCACATTACAAGTATATTTTAATTTTTAAGATACAACAAAATGGACATATTAATTTCCACACTGTAACTGAGGAAGCCGCTCTACGTCATTTCTCTGTCACAATAACACTTTATAGTATTTTTGGTTGAAAATTCAGTAAATAGGGAACACATTTTTATAACAAAACTTGCTTATTTATAAAATCCATTTTTTTCACTGCCCTGTTTACATAGTTATCAGCTGAGAACCTAGAAAGAATTTTATATTTGTACCTGATACACGAGCGCATTACTTCAATACACAGCGATGTGTGTAAATTTATCACAACGGCCTCAAACAAGCTCAAGCTGAAAAGATTCAATCAATTAAAAATTCAGTCAAGATTTTGTTCGAGAGTGAGCACAGATGAATGAATATAGTTGTCTGGTATAATTTCAACTTCAGACATGTTAAATTTAATAATAGATAACGTTTTATATTAAAAAATAGGAAAGATGTAAGGTCATAAAATTTTGTATATTTTTTGAATAATTTTTCCCTCGTGTTTTATTGTATTAATTTGAAACAAGAACGTTTTTCGGTTTTGTGAACAATAACATACAAAGTAATAGGTTTGCAGACATGGATCTAGTTCTTCGTTTCCCTTTTACTTAACACATAAACGAGAATTTCTTCGTTACTGGACTTTAAGATTACCAGTTGTAGTAGAACATGCTTTTAATGCTTTCGTTAATCTGAGTTGACTTTATGAATACAACAGTAACATTGTAATATTTAATGCTTTGTTTAGTACAATGAATATTTACAAGCTTGGTGCGCCGTAATAACCACTAACATGACTGATGTGTATTAATATAGGACCATATTCATAAAACGTCACATTAAATATTAAATAACGACCCGTTAACAGAAGAATGAGGTAACAATGCACTAGCTTTTAATTGGGGTCATCACATTTTGTAATACAACATTGATATCAATATTGCCTCTAAATAACTTAGCTGAAGTGGGAATGTGACACAGAATATTGTTGCTGTGGCGACAGAATTGTTATTGTGACGTCACATTACCTGTAAGGCAGCGAAGCGATTTGATGATGAAAGGATACATTTGATATACACCATACACCTTGATGTGTATGCCAACTACTACACTTACATAGGTATCAAAACTTCAAATATGTTAAAACAACTTGTAGTTTTTGAATCTTCAGATTGTTTCAGATGGAGTAAAAATGAAATCCACCGCAAAATTCCCAGCCGGCTGGTATATTTATCTGAAAGCTTACTTCACCATTGTAAAACCGTGTGGGTATCAGACCATCAATGTATAATTGTGAGTAAAAACCATCAATGTACAACTGTGTGAGTGCAAAACATCAATGTACAACTATTAGAGTGTCAGAACATCAATATACAACTGTGTGAGTATCAGCCAACTAAAGCACAACTGTGTGAGTCCCAGATAATCAATGTAAACCAGCGTGAGTATCAGACAATGTATGTGCAATTATACGAGTCTGAGACGATCAATGTATAACTGTTGCTGTCAGATAATCAATGCAGAACTGTATTAGTGTCACACAATCAATGTACAGCTGTGTGAGTGTCGAGCAATCAATGTACGATTGAGTGAGTGTCAGAAATCAATGTACAATTGTGTGGGTGTCAGGTAATCAATGTATAAGTGTATGAGTAGAAACTACCAATGTACAACTCTGTGAGTGTCAGATAAGTGTGTGAGAGATGTAGACCTGTGTGAATGTTAAATATAACACCCGTTTTGCTTAGAGAAAATCTCTGAATTCTTGGTTGAAAAAAAAAAACTATCATACTTTACACGAGCGGTACAAGACAGACACGTCATCTACTGTACATGCACGGGCGAAAGGTCGATTGAAATAACAACCGCTTAAATTTCGGTATCATTAAAACCTTGTACGTTTTAAGGTAATTGCTTTCCATTTTAAGACTTTTTCAGACAATCAAAGTAACCTTAGAGAGAATAGCTGGTAATTATAGTTTTACACAGTCATCTCAACAATTCATATTTACGCACATGTAGCGAAAGAAAAACATGACACGGACAGGAGTCGCCGATAGAATGAGCCAAGACCTTATCGGTTTATATTTATGTACATATAAGTGATGACACAAATACGGCGCGGACAGGAGTGCGTGACGAAATGAATTAAGGATGTCATCACTTTATATTTACGCACATATCGGTCAGGGTACAAAAAACGTGGAAAGGAGTCGGAGACGGAATGAATCAAGGATGTCACCAATTTATGTTTACGCGCATATCAGCCAGGAAACAAACAAAGTGCGGGCAGAATTGGGTGAATACACAGTAGAAAGCTTCAGGAAGGTGGATTTATTATGCAGAGAAAAACAAGCCTCCCAGGGATAAATGCATTTATAAGTAAAGCAAATGTACCACACTAAAAGCCCGAGCATAAGAACTATTTCAAGGGAATCATAAAATAATCAACCTTTTGACAGCACTGTAACAAAAACCAAATTATAGAAGAATGTGTTACGTTAAAAGAAGTTGGTTATGAAAAAGTAGCACAATTATTATACGCATACAATGGCACGACGCTTCAGTGAAATATACGGCGCGCCTGGGATTAGTAAAGCAGTTTATTTATCATCAAAAAGCAGTTTGCTAAATTTGACAATAATTATTACATATACTTTGTTATCTTCATCTACATTCTGCATTGTTGCAGCGTATCTGTGTAAGCAGAAAGTAAGTCACAAGCGAGCCAGGCATCCCCTCACACCCTGAAAAGCAATCTATAGTCACAATCTTTTATATTTGTGGGTTTTTCCTAAAATCGGACAATATGATGCGCGAAAATACAAAGTATCAAATTTTTTCTCATCTTGCTCGTTTACTAATATTTTATAGCATCAGTCCCGTGTGTTATCTTGTAATGTTTAACAAATTTTTTTATAAACACGGACATGAATTGTTAATTCAAAGGCGAAGGAGTAATTAAAGGCCACGTGTCAATTCTTGGGGAAAAATGTAGTACTAATTACAGCATGATGTCATGACTATTGCATTCTACCCTGACTATGACATGCTGTGCTGCTATCGAATGATGTCCTCACTATAGCATGCTATCGCAACTATGGTTTGCTATCCTGACTGCTGGCAAAGAGAAGCTGAAACAACTCCATCAACCTTATTTCTGCACAGTTTCTTTTATTATTATTATTATTATTATTATTATTATTATTATTATTATTATTATTATTACTCGCCGCCGCGTAGCGCTGAGCGTGTGACTACAGGGTCTGTCCGTGATTCGGGTCTGTCCGTCCGTCCGTCTGTCTGTCCGTCTGTCCCTCTGGCGACACTGGGAAGCACAAATTTGTGCACGCGATATCTCAGCCGCTATGCAACCCTGGCTTTTGATTTTTGCTACAGTGAAAATATATATTCAAATTGTGCGACGTCGCATCATTTTTCGATTCGACCAAAAATGACGAAATGGCGACTTGTTGAAAATAGGCAATGTTTTAGTATTTCTGTTGCCTTCAGTGCAAATTTGTGCACGCGATATCTCAGCCGTTATCCAAGCCTGGGTTTTGATTTTTGCTACAGTGAAAATACATATATACTGAAGTTGTGCGACGTGGCAGTACATTTCGATTCGACCATAGTTCGTGGCGGGGGACATCATCAGTTTCCCTGATAACTATTATTATTATTATTATTATTATTATTATTATTATTATTATTATTATTATTATTATTATACGTATTTATTCTGCGCTTACAATGGATTAAACCCAAGGGCAACAATGGCTAAAATACAATTAATTACATACTTACATACATACATACTGAATAAAAGAATTATAACTTGAAAATTATGCATAACACAATAATCAATGACTAGAAAAGTGTGTGTACCCTGAAATGAAAATTTGAATACTTTCGCAAAAAGTTGTTAGAACTGAAATGTCTGCATCAAATAGTGGCATTAATAGTGACTAGATTGGCATATCAAGGAACTACTTATAGTAGGCTAGTCTAAAAAGATGGAGTTTTTAATAATTTGTACTTTAAAAGTCAACGAGTTCCACAATCTCGGGGCTGCATTTTGAAATGCCCTGTCGCCATAGCGCTGGTTAGTCCTATTCTCAACAAGAAGACTTTAGTCAGACGATCTGAGACGACGAGCTGGATCGTAAGGCGTAAGTTATTATGTATATTCACGCCTTTTACAGCTCAGTAATAGCCCTTCTAAAATATGAAAAGGCTGAAATTTGCTCATCATTGATTGACGGCGTCAAGATCACTTTTCAAATGTGGATGCCTGGTAAAATTATAGCTATACGAAAACTCAGAAGTGCTAAAGCACCAAAGTTCGCACAGTGATCCGCATGATGTTTATAATGAGGTCTCTCTATTAACGCCCATTCTTCGATGGGAAATAATTTAAAAAAACAA
Organism: Protula sp. h YS-2021; assembly: GCA_949752745.1. Classification (NCBI taxonomy): domain Eukaryota; kingdom Metazoa; phylum Annelida; class Polychaeta; order Sabellida; family Serpulidae; genus Protula; species Protula sp. h YS-2021. Next base: position 6,042,092 of record OX457034.1, read on the forward strand.
CCACCAATATGCACGAAAAACCTAGCACAATATTGCTGTTGTTGCAATTTAGATTCTCACGTATAAAACGGCTAACATTATAGAGTGAAATTGCCTATTTTCATACAGAAAACAGTACATCTAGATCTAGTCCGATCTTACAATTTAAATGACAGTTTTAAGAATAATGTACAAAGAGCAAGATTCTATAAGCAGGGAGTGACTAGAACTTTAGAACTGAGGGTCCGCTTTTTATCAAACGAGAGCGGATAAGTTAAACCGTTAGACCGTTTTAGTGTTTGTGTTTAGAAGTCTCTGCATACCTCTGAAACGAGGCATTGTTGTTACTATTTTCGCATGCCAAAGCAGCATATCGTGATCTTTAGACTGTGCTTTTGTGTCCAGTAGCTTGCTTATTTATCTCAACCATAATTTACAAACAGCCTAAGGTGTAGACGAAAGCCTTAAGGAGTCAGAACCGCAGAGGAATAGCTTGAAATGTGCAGAGGGATAGCTTAGCATTCCCCACGATGACAATGACAACATTTTTAACCTAATAGGGTCGCCCGTCTTTAAGTAAGCATTTTTGGACTTTGCCTAGAAAAACCTTACATTAAAAATAGTTTTACCTATTTGGAAGCCATAGCGGTGGGATAAAGCATTATCCAAGCCACAGAGTATGTCATTGTCTACACTAGTTCTCATTAGGAACAGGTCATTTATTTTTTTTTTTTGCTCAGCTGAAATCTTTAGAAAAAATACCTTCGAAGAGTATGTCATGGAAAATGACTCACATTAAGTATTGTTTAGACCGAACGTGTGACTTTACACCAACATTTGCGGAAAAGCTGTTCATATATAAGATGGCTAGGCTGATTCGATATTTTACGAATCAGATCTCTTCAAATAAGACTACCAGTAAAAAGGCTTAGAAGCCATGATGTTGCTGAGCTCACCATTAAAATATTTGAACAATGATTACTAAACGCCTCCCGCCTATAATTTCTTAAAGACTTGTGTTTTGTATTGTGAATAACTTGGATCTCTTCGTGTGAACATTCCTATCTTCTAAAAACTACATTTTATATGGTATTATGTTATTTGCTTGTTTTTATAGATTTATGTAAGAAGTTAGTACTGTAATGCAGAGCTACGGTATTATGTTATTTACATGTTTTAATGGATTTTCTGTAATGAGTTAGTACTGTGTTATATAAGGTTACGGTATTATGTTATTTGCATGTTTTTATAGTTTTTATACAACGAGTTAGTACTGAGTTATATAGTGTCATGGTATCATTTTATTAACTTATTTATGTTCTCTAATTTTATTAAAAAAATAAATATACAAGAAATTTTTAAAAGCACACAAACCAGTTCGTGTTCTAGAAATAGGCATTTATAGGAACATTTGCATTACACAAACCGGTCTGCGTTCTAAAATAGGCATTTGTATGAACATTTCCATTATACAAACAAGTCCATGTTCTAAAACAGGCATTTATAGGAACATTTCCATACAGAAACCCCTGTTTTCTAAAAAAAAAAAGGCATTTGTAGTAACATTCCTATTACACAAACAAGTCATTGCATGGTAAAATAGGCATTTATAGGAACATTTATTAAAACTGGCCAATCATTTAATAAACGAACCTGTATGCAATTATATTTTTTTCATGCAAATGCTGATTCTAACATTTCAGTGATAGGTGCATTCCCAGATAAAGAAAGGCATGCAGGCAAGATTCACACAGCCTATGAATTCAACGCTGCGTGCCCAGCCATATAACGTGCCCAAATACTGCCGTATATGCGCCAGAACACGGATCATCGTGCCACTACGGTATATGCGCGATAGCACACGGATCATCGTGCCACTACGGTATATGCCCGATAGTACACGGATCATCGTGCCACTACAGTACTGTGCGATAGCACACGGATCATCGAGGCACTGCAATATGTGCGCGATAGAACACGGATCATTAGCACTGCACATATCCGCGATCCAGCACGGATCATCGTGGTACTGCAGTATGTGCATACATACTACAGTGCTTGATGATCCGCATTGCGCCGATACTACAGTGTTACGATAATCCGTATTCTATCGCGCCTATACTGCAGTGCCAATATGATTCGTGTTCTATCGCACAATACTGCTGTGCACAGAGCACGAATCGTCTTCGCATTGCAGTACATGAGCGATAGAACATGGATCATCGTGCCACTACTAGTTTTTAGTATTTCACTGTCGTGTTCTTAAACAAATCACATAAGTAACGAATTAGTATATCACTGTCGTGTTGTTAAACAAATTACATAACTAACCAATTAGCATATTACTGTCCGTTGATATGGTACTGGAAATTTGAATATTCCTGAAAAAGCGTGACTATTTATCTTTTGTAGAAAATAGCCAAAATTTGAAAAAAAAGTCTTTATTCAGAGTCAGTATGTTGCCTCCCTCACCGAAAATGAAGTGGCGCAGAAAAGTCTCACGCGCTGTCTAAAAAGAGAAGTAAAATCGTGTTTAATGATGTTATTTATGTTTTGCACAGAAGAACTAGAAATTTTGCTGTCTTCAATTGAAAAAGTTTTGTGCGAGCAAGGAAGCTGTCATATATTTTTTACTTTATGCATTCAAGAAACCTAAACTGCATTTGTAAAATCTGTTCTCTTATCCTGTTGAAAGGTGTGTCAGGAAATCATGTGGTATAGAGCCCCCAACCCCCGTTACATTTTTAATCAGTTATTTGCTCTGCCTTAATTTCCTCACTTTTAGGCACAAAATTTTCACCAAACTCTGTTCGCTATATATAAAATTGAAACATGACGCTTCGTTGCACAATTTTAGTTTATGGCCCAGCAACACACAAGATTTGAATAACATCTATGTAACAGATACATGGCGGGTCGACGGTTCGACCAATAAGCAGACAGATGGAGAGTCAGACACACATACAGACGGATAGAAATGTTCATCCCCATATCTCCATTACCAAACACTTTGCTGTGATGGCAGCGTAGTCATGTAATACAAAGCATTTGGGCAGCACCGCTCTCTTGAATCTATACGCCTTATACTGAAACTGATGGTAATTCTTAATACTGATCCTGTAGTAGTTCTGCTACTAATCATATAGTAGTTTTTATGCTGATGCTATAGTCGTTCGTATGCTCATTCTGATAGCAATGCTTATACTGCTTCTATAGCAGCTCTTACACTCATCTTACAGTCGTTCTTATACTGATTCTAAAGCATTTCTTATGCTGCTTTCTGATAGTAGTTGCTACTGATATTGATAGTTTTTGTACAGAAATTGATAATGTGTCTTATGATGATTCTGTAGCAGTTCGTAAACTGAATTTGATAGCAATTCTTATAATAATCTTGTTGCAGTCGTTATACTGATTCTGAGAGGAATTCTTATTGCATGCAATGCTTTTTTTAAACGTGTGCATTTTTATCAAATGCAGATATCAAAGGATGGAACTGCACCATGTAAGAGCTACCATAGGATCAGTAGAAGAACTGGTTCTAGTACTTATCCTATAATAGTTTTTATGCTGATTCCGATAGTAGTTCTATTTGTATTAAGAGTATTTCTTATACTGATGTTGAGAGTAGTTATTATGCTGATCATCTAATAGGTCTTAAGTACTTCTTATATTAATTCTACGTAGTTCTCACACTGATTCTGACTTATTCTTATCTGATCCTATAGCGGTTCTTATCTGAACCTGATCCTATAGTGGTTCTTACTTGATGCTATAGCAGTTCTTATCGGATCCTGCAGCAGTTCTTATCTGATCTCACAGTAGTTCTTACTAATCCTATAGTGGTTCTTACTTGATCCCACAGTAGTTCTTATCTCATCCTTAAGTAGGTATTTGCGCGTTTCCCTTTGGTCAATAAACCTCACAACTATCAAAGTTTCGGCGTACCAGCTTGTTGAGTTGTTGGTGTGGCTATTTTCGGATGTGTAGAACGACCACTGCAGAAGGACTGATCACAACTCTTGTAAGTTGGCAGTTTCGTCCTAATAAAATTCTGTCACGATAACACGATAATACACAAAAATACAACTGCCGCCCTTGGTCTTAAAAAGCGCAGTTTATTGGTTTTTTCAAGCCCCACATGTGTATACAGCAATATCATAAACAGATACTATAATCAAACGCTTACATTTAGCAGGGGTCTGAGTTAAAACGTCGCTACTTGCCAATAAGAAGCTGATGCGTTGATTTAGTGACGCGAAAATATTGCAGAAAATTAAGAAATCGGCTTTGGTGGCATTGGAGGAGTTATTATCTGATACACGAAATACATTAACACGGAGAAGACAGACCTTGTAAATCTGCCAGACGTCACATTTTATTCACTAGACACGTCACGCATCTGAGTGTGGATAAAGCAGATTAATGTCCGCAGATCTACAACAGGGTAATACCCACAGGGCTACAACCTGGCAATAGTATTGTTATATTTTTGCTTCACATTTCTGGAACACAATCACATGAGATCCTTACAAATAAATGCAAATATTAATATGTCAATCCTGCATAAAGATGTTCTTTGCTATGCAGTTGTTGCGCCATCATGTTAACCCATAACTTATCTATTTGACATCACATAGTTACCAACATGATAGTAACCTGATATCATTCTGGTATCACCTTGATATCAACTCGATATCACCCTTATATCAACCCGAAACTAACCTGATATCACTTTAATATTAACATGAAGTTAACCTGATATCTTAAAATTCCAAGACTTTAAGACTATTTTCCTGCAGATCGTCAAGATTTTACTGAAAATTATTTGCTCTTTTTTCGCCAAATTTCGGCTAAGTTTTTGGCAAATTACTAAAAAAACAGCCAGGCAAATAGTAAAGCTTGCTACCTTTAGCTAAAATTTCAAGACAATATTTTATTTATTTAACATTTTACTGAAAATGATTTGGATTTTCCCCCAGTTTCGGTCAATCACCAAACAATTCGCCCAGGCAACAGCCATAGAGAACAACTCGCTCTCGGCGTAGCAACAGATTTGCACAAGCATCCGCTGCCGGAGAAAACATCCCGCTCTCGGCCCAGCAACAGATTTACACAAGCATCCGCTGCCGGAGAAAACACCCCGCTCTCGGCCCAGCAACAGACTTCCACAAGCATCCTCTGCTGGAGAAAACACACCGCTCTCAGCCCCAGCAAAAGGTCAATACAAGTATATGGTGCCGGGGAAAACATCATGCCCCGGCAACATGTTAACAAAAGCATTCGCGGCCACAGAAAATACCCCGCCCCAGCAACAGGATTACACATGCATTCGCGGCCAGGGTAAACATCAAGGCCCGGCAACAGGTTAACGGGGAAAATACCCTGGTCCAGTAACAGTTTAACACAAGCATCCGCCGCCGGGGAAAATATCCCGCCCCGAAAGGGGAAAACACCCCGTCTCCCTGCAAAAGGTTAACACAAGAATCCGCTGCGGGCGAAAACAAACCGCTCCTAGCAACAAGTTTACATGAACATCAACCGCCGGGGAAAACACCCGCCCGGCAACAGGCTTACACAAGCATCCGCTGCCGGTGAAAACATAACGCCCCAGCAAGAGTTTACACAAGCATCCGGTGCCGGAGAAAATACATATAATGGAGGCACCGATTAGGAAACTACCCCTGTACACTAACGACGCTGGACGGGAGTTCGTGAGGTTGGCACCTGACTGATCGCATCACAAAATGAACACATTTTAACACTTAGGAGTAAAGCTCCAAAAGGTTTGTTGTGGCAAAAAGTGTGCGTTGTAGGAAATTTAGGAGCGAGAGAACACGGATTAATTATTTATCGTTTTTTGTTTTGGATGGGGGGGGGGGTAAACAGGGCTGTTTCTTCAATTTATCAAGAACAGCGTTCGTTCAACATCGATAGAACACACGTCAGAATGCCTAAGGATGTTGAGTGGTGTGGATTCTTCATTCAGTTATATTCCCGCCAGTCCATCAAGTTTTTGAATTTAAGAAATTGTCTTTAAAACTTAGTCATACCGTTTGCATGGTCATTGACAAAGGAAAACCACAACGAACATAATATGAAATTCGTGAAAGCATAAATCTATTACATTTATGTAAAATTTTAGCGTTTGACTTGTTCAAGGCCAAACAATTAATACTTCACTTTTGCGTTTGATTTGCAAACATGATGGTTACTTAAAGGGAATACGGTCTAGTTTAGAAAGTCAATCCTTATATAACAATCGAAACAGATTTAACCAAGATGTGTCGCGTTTTTATAAGGGATACGAGTTTACGAGAACCGATAAATACCAGCAATGATAATGTGAAGAGAAGCAATACTAATTCGCTTTTCGTCACTGCACTGCATTGTGTTGCTTTTGGATAACGCCTGATTCAACAACAAATCTTTAAAACAGAATAGCAATGGCTTGGAGATTGTGGCTATTTACTGCAGCAGTGCTCATCGTCTTGGCTACGGATGCCATGGCCACAATTTGCATGGAGACATACTGTGAATTTGAACTGGTGATACGTCAACGACGTTCTATGACGTACACGTCACCCGAAGGGGTCACATTCAGCGCGGCTTGGAACGCCACAGAAAAGCGGCTTCAAATTGTGGAGAATGGATTCTACAAAAAAGTAGACCACGGGATAATCGGCCAATTTCTGGAACCTGATGACGTCATCACAACGGATGGCCTTAGGCGAAACATTTACGTCATCAATGATCTCTTCCCCGGTCCAACACTAGAAGTAATGGAGGGTGCCCAGGTTCGTGAACGTTCTTTAATATATATATATATATATATATATATATATATATATATATATATATATATATATATATATATATATATATATATATATATATATATATATATATATCTGTGTGTGTTTTGTACAATTTTTAAATCTGCACTATTTATAAATTGTGCTGCACAGTTTTTTAAATTTTAAATGGGTTGCCCATTTTTAAAATTCATTCACAACAGAAGTGTACTTTATAATTGCAACTTTTGTTCCGTGATTTTGTTTGTGTGTGTGTCTAATCCATCAAATGCGGGAGCTGTTTTTTGTGAAATACAATTGCAACAATATGTGAACATACTTGTGAACCGAGATACAAGACAAGACATAAAAAAGTAAAATGTTGACAACATATAAAACAAAACAGCCAAAGAAAAAAAGCTAAAATATTGAAAACGTTTAAAAATCATGCAGAACAATTTAAAAGTTTTCCCCCAAAATGGGTCGACTATTTAAAATTGGGTAGCGCATTATAAATGGGCAATCTATTTTAAATGGTTGACTCGTTTATAAATTTAAAAACTGTGCAGCACAATTTATAAATTGTGCAGATTTAAAAATTGCGCCCAACATAATAATAATAATAATAATAATAATAGTAATAGTAATAATAATAATAGTAATAATATTAACGTTCATGCGTCGATATCAGGTGCATGAACGATAAACGAAGCGCCGTCCTGTGAAAAGTTTTTTTTTCGCGAAGAGCTTTATGACTGCGCTCTCTAAATAGATTTCAGCGTGCCAATAACTTTAACCGTATACATCCAACCGAAAGGTGCAAACCAGATAAAAACGTCACTCGTTTAATGTGTAGTGTACGTTTGTTTTAAATAAATTAAATACAATAATATACAAATTACAATTAAATACAAAACTTTTTAACCTAAATTGAAACCAACCTCTTCTAAATACGACTGATTGCCAGGGGGATCAGCCTATGGACAGTATGTTGAGTCCATGGACAGAATGCATGCGGATAGAATTTTTCCTTATGATTAGTTCATTTAGTGTGCATGATGTGCGTGTGTGTGTCTGTATGTATGTATGTGTGTTTTTTGGGGGTGGCGGAGTTCAAACCCTGTGTTGCGGCCCTCTGCAACCGGACGGGCCCGAGGATAGATCCAATAAACTCAACTTTAAAGGCATCAATGCCTATTGTTTTTAGGTGAGCCCCCCCCAAGCCCACCTCTTCCCTCTCCTCAAACAGAAGCGCAAAACCTCCGGGGATTTCTGCCCTCACGTATAGCCTGGTATATCACTAGAAAACCATGCAGACATGTGGTGCAATTTCTTTTGCTCTTTTTAACAGGTCAAAGTAAAAGTGACCAACAAGCTTAGTACGGAAGCTGTGACCGTACACTTCCACGGGGTACACTTCATGAATAACGCGTGGATGGACGGAGCCGGCTACATCAGTCAGGTAAATCTTCACCCTTGATAGTCACAAAAGTGACCAACAAGCCTGGTACGGAAACTGTGACTACGGGGTACACTTCATGAATAAAACGTGGATGGATGGGGGCGGCTACATCAGTCAGGCAAATCTCTACCCCCGATAGTCACAAAAGTGACCAACAAGGCCTTAGGGTACACTTCACGAATAATCCCTTGGATTGACGGAGCCGGCTACATCTGTTAGTTAAATCTCCAGCCCTGATGGTCATAAAACTGACATAAAAGCTTGTTACGGAAGCTGTGACCATGGGGCATACTTAATGAATAAAAAACAGTGGACGGACGGAGTCAGCTACATCAGTTAGGTAAATCTCCATCGCTGACAGTCGCAAAAGTGATCAACAAGCTTGGCATGTACAGCATGACCGCACACTTCCACGGGGTACACTTCATGAATAATCCGTGGATGGACGGAGCCGGCTACATCAGTTATATAAATCTCCACCACTGATAGTGACAAACAAGCTTGGCATGAAGGGAGTGACCTCACACTTCTACGGGGTACACTTCATGGATGACCAGTGGATGGAAGAAGCCGACTACATCAGTTAGGTATATCTCCCCCCTGAAAGTCATAAAAGTGACAAACAAGCTTTGTACGGAAGCTGTGACCACGGGGCATGCTTCATAAATAACCTGTAGATGGACGGAGTCAGCTACATCAGTCAGGTAAATCTCCATCCCTGACACTCACAAAAGTGACCAATAACCTTGGCATGGAGGGTGTGACCGTACACTTCCACGGGGTATACTTCATGAAAAACCCGTGGATGGACGGAGCCGGTTACATCAGTCAGGTAAATCTCTACAACTGATAGTCACACAAGATGAAGTTAGCTTTACACCGCACAGGGGAAAGCAGCTGATTTAACTAAATCAGGCAAACTATTTTTAAAAGAATTGTTCAATATAAAATGAAATTTATTAATTAGCTTTCAAAAGCTCTGATTGCTACATCAGCAGTTAACGAAATTTCTCAACTGTACAGTTCAGTTTTGTGAATACAGCCACAAGATTCGTATTCACAAAAGTTAACTGTATAGTTAACTGATTTCTTTAATTGCGTCCGACTGTAAGTGAAAAAATAGTCCCGTGTAACCAAACGTGGCCATCAAAAAACTGTTTGCGTGATACCGACAGATCAACGGAATTTCGCTCTTTACATGTAACTGTGCTGTTAACTTTTGTGAATACAGCGGCCAGGACCGTATTCACAAAAGTCGACTGTTCAATTAACTGATTCAGTTTTTAAGCTCTTCAGCCAGCATATATAAACTGCGGTAGTTACATAAGCACTGCTACTCTCTTTCCATGAGTTAACCACATAAACTGTTTCTCTCTCTGTTTAAAATATGATTAACTATGCAGTTAACGTATGTGAATACGGCACCAGATCTGATAAGAAACAAATCAACAGGATGCCTGTTTGCACCAGCGCAGCAAAGCAAACAATCTCAATCCCACTTTTTTCACCCCTTTTCATCAGTTTCATAACCCGCTTTTTATTCATTCACCACTAAATCTTGCCGGTCGTTCTCACAGTGTTTTCCCTTACGTGATTTGTTAGAAATCGCATTTATTGTTGTTCTAAAGGCTTCACTGCGTTTTCATTTACATTCAAATTGCTTATTCTAACATAAATTCGACCCATAACTTTGAAGCATTTATCAATGTATAAACGGTACTACCTTATAAATTAAATATTACTGAAACTCTGTAATGTGAGCCTTGTCAAGATTTCTTACATCAAAATGCGTTGGGCGTGGTCTTAGCAACGTGCAAATTATCACACCGAAAAGCAAAAAAAAAGAATAGAACTCAACGCGCACGTGCGAAAATTTGTCTAGCTATTTCTTGAGTCTGTTAAATTTAAAGTCTTATATTCGACAACGATGAAGGTGATTTTGAAGAAACGCATATATTTATTTTGTCGCTTCTGAAGGAAAATATAGCCTAAACCATACGATAACGATTAAAGTTAACTCTATGCAATTTTGTTCCAAATTTCAGATTTCTTGTTTTTATGATAAGTAGTACGATTTATGGCCTATTCACGCCGTCCTTGATAACTTAATAACTTTTTTCGTGGGGCATATCTATTTATGTTACAGATCAAACGCTTGCGGCCAAATGTAATCGCCCATTCATGTTTTGAAAAAGAAGCTTGACGTTTCCTAACTTTTTCTAAATATTTTCATTCGTCAGATATTGTATTTTAAAATAATTCCTTTACGAAGCTGCTTGATTGTTCTTTAAGTTTGGCTTGATGCCCTGTTCCACTCACTGTTCAAGTCATCACTCAGTGCCACGTTCATTTCATCATCCAATGTCACGTTCATTTTATCATCCAATGCCACGTTCATTTCATCGTCCAATGCCAGGCTCATTTCCTCATCCAATGCCACGTTCATTTCATCATCCAATGCCTCGTTTTTTTCATTATCCAATGCCACTTTCATTTCCTCACCCAATACCACGTTCGTTTCATCATCCAATGTCACGTTCATTTCATCATACAATGTCACGTTCACTTCATCATACAATGTCACGGTCATTTCATCATCCAATGCCTCGTTCATTTCATCATCTAATGCCACGTTCATTTCATCATCCAATGCCACGTTCATTTTGCCACCCAATGCAACGTTCATTTCATCATCCACTGTCATGTTCATTTTATCATCCAGTGCCACGTTCATTTTATCACCCAGTGCCACGTTCATTTTATCATCCAATCTCATGTTCATTTCACCATCCAATGCCACGATAATTTTATCACCCAATGATACGATCAATTCATCATCAAATGCCACGTTCATTTTACCATCCAATGCCACGTTCATTCCGTTATCTAATATCAAGTTCATTTCATCGTCCAATGCCACGTTCATTTCATCGTCGAATGTCACGTTCATTTCATAATCCCGTGTCACGTTCATTTCATCATCCAATTCTACGTTCATTTTACCACTGAATCCCAGGTTGATTTCATCATCCAATGCCACGTTCATTTCATCATCTAATACCACGTTCATTCTGTCGTCCAATTCCCTGTTCATTTCATTGTCCAATGTCACGTTCGTTTCATCATCCAATCACATATTCATTTCACCATCCAATGCCACGCTCATTTATTCACCGAAAGAAACGATCAATTCATCATATAATGCTACGTTCATTTTAAAATCTAATGCCACATTCATTTCATCATCTAATATCGCATTCATTTCATGGTTCAATGCCACGTTCATTTAAGCGTCCAATGTCACGTTCATTTGATCATCCACTGTCACGAGCATTTCATCATGCAATGCTTACGTTCATTTTATCACTCAATCTCAGGTTCATTTCATCATCGTATGCCACGTTCATTTCATCATCCAAAGCTGCGTTCATTTCATCATCCAATGTCACGTTCATTTCATCATCCAGTGTCACGTTCATTTCATCAAATAATGAAACGTTCATTTCATCATTCAATGTCACGTCAATTTCATCTTCCAATGTCTTGTTCTTTTCATCATCCAATGTCACGTTCATTTTATCATCCAATGCCACGTTCATTTCATCATCCAATGTCACGTCCATTTCATCATCCAATACCACGTTCATTTCATCGTCCAATCCCACGTTCATTTCTTCATCCAATGCCGCGTTAATTTCATCATCGAACGCCACGTTCATTTCATCATCTAATGCCACGTTTATGTCATCTGGCTTAGAACCCAGCAGTTTGTATCTGCATTAATTCTACACATTAAAAAAAGACAACTTTCATACAATCACCCCATATCGTGTGTAAATTCTCATCACTTTTATTAACCATCTGGTCGTGTTTCCTATTCTGTTTCAGTGTCCAATCCTGCCAGGAAAGAGTTTTGAATACAAGTTCGACGCTGACCCGGCGGGTACGCACTGGTATCACAGTCACTTCCGTAACACACGCATTGACGGCGTCTTCGGGGCATTCCTCGTGCACAAACGCGCGCCACAGATCCCCTACCACGTGCTGCCCATGCAGGACTGGTACGACGAGGACGCCACTACGGTACGGCTCATGAACGCGTATGATCCAGAGCACAGAGGCAATGGTGACAAGATGCTTTACGTCCTCGATCGGGACTATTCCGTCCACGGCAATGAACTCTCTGCACATGCATACGACTCTACATTGATTGGCGGGCGTGGAAGGCGGGACTACGACAATGAGCTTCTACCATTGGCTAGTTACAGCGTCACTTCTGGTGGGCGTCACCGCTTTCATGTTATTCACACAGGAGTTGAATATACGTACGAAGTCATGGTCGATTCTCATATTGTGACAATAGTGGCTTTAGACGGGCATGACATTCGAGCCACAACGGTAGATTCTTTTATTATAAGCCCTGCCGAACGCATAGATTTTGAAATCGAAACAAACCAAGTGGCTGCACTGTACTGGATACGAACCGAGATAATACGACAGGGCAAGGGCCTTCCCATAGAAGAAGATGGCATAGTTAAAGGAGGGAAAGCCATCCTGAAATACGAGTCCTCAACAGATATCGGTGACCCGTCATCTGACAGACGAGTCTGTACGTCAGGCGATCCCTGTGTCGTATTCAACTGTCCATTTTTAGGCTACAGGTTGAACCAGTTTAAGATGTGCCTCACTCTCAATGACGTGGAGTCCGCCTTCACCAGGGAATACCTCAACGATATGTTTGGAACAGAAGAGGAAGATGTCGAAGAGTACATGTTAAACTGGGGCTACCACATCGGCTCTTCTGTGAACGGGAGAAAGTTTGCTCACCCCACGGCTCCATTTTCTGGCCAGAACGACGACGCCATTGTAGTGTGCGACGAAGAGGCCTGCAAAAATGGCTGCTATTGTACTTACATACTTGATATTCCTGCAAACAAAACGATTCAGATGGTGTTAAGCAACCTGCAGTTCAATTCGCCCCATCTGGGACACCACACCATGCACCTTCATGGCCACTCTTTCGCCGTGATGAGGCTGGGCTTTCCGGGCTTTAACGAAACCACTGGATTATGGCTCCGGGCAAACAATGACCTCATTTGCGATTCGGATCTGTGCGCGCATGCGTCATGGAACGGTCAGAGACCGCAGTTCAGTGAATTGCCAGTGGTAAGAGACACAATGACAGTACCATCCAGGGGCTACGCTGTGATCAGATTCAGGTAAGACCCTGGAATAGTTAATGAAGATATGGCTATGCTAATCAGAGGATAATCATATGCTAAACATAATGCTCGAACAGTCATGACCTAATGCTCGTAACGCAGTAACGATCATGTGATCGTAACGCAGTCATGATATTGTGCTCGTAACGCAGTCATGTTCTTGCGCTCGTATCTCAGTCATGATTCTTGTTGTGGTAACAGTCAAAATCACATCATCGTCACGTAGTCACAATAACAACTTACAACTAACTCAAGTTTGCCCCATACGAACGTTTCGAAAGTGACCGAGTTTTAAAACTTCATAACTTTTGCTGTCAGATCAAACAATCCGGGCTACTGGTTGCTGCACTGTCACCAGGAGAGCCACTTCGGGGAAGGCATGGCGATGTTGATTAACGAGGCACCAGGCCATCACCCCCCAGTACCCGCCGGCTTCCCCACGTGCGGTGATTACGTGTGGACTGAACACGTCAGTCAGTCATGTTATCTACGCCTTTATGTTCTCATGCATTCCTATGCCTCTGTAAATGAATCTATGTTTAATAGATTTTATTTAATCGTTCCCGTTTCAGCATTAATTATCAAAATAAAAATGTCAGGTTGAAAAACCCACCGGTATGTACACATCTGTCTCATTAAAATGACAATGTAACGACATAACATTGAATTAGATCACCAGTCAGTTAAAGATATATCTAAATATTTAGATATTTAGCGATGTTTTCAACTGTTGTATAAAATTGATGAATTTCACACAAGAGTGGTGTTAGCTTTGGGGCGAATGTGAGCATCTTGATTGCAGCACACCACAGCAGACCAACCCCCGAACAGTACTCCTGCGGCGGATGGCGGAGCTGACGGCAATGACGACGATGACGATGATGATGACGATGATGACGATGACGACGATGGTATGACTTCATGTGTTGTTTCGACTGTCCGAGTATGGAGGAGGGTGGGGCTTGTCTATTTCCTAACCAAGTAAATATATCGCCATAACTAATCCGTTCTCCATAACTATCATTTTCAGGAATTCCAAAACGTATGAATATAATTATGTATGGTATATTTGAAATTTGCAGAAAACTACATAAAACTGAAGACCAACACATTCATTGGAGCTGCAGCAGGCTTTGTCTTGCTTGGCGCTGTCCTGACGACATTACCAATGCTGATATTTGCACTGTGCACAACGAGAAACAAGTACAAACTGTAACAGTACCCAATGCCATCCTCCAGGAATTACGACCGTTGTGGAATTAGTATCACTTTTGCTTTGATTTATCCCCATGGTTGCCAAGCCATCCTACAGAGCACAGCCCCCAACCGCAATTGAAAATCCAAGATGGCGGCCATTGCAACTTTGAAATTGGATCAAAATTGAAAGACACCAAATGTCGTAGGAAAGATTATCAGGGTGGGATTAAAAGCCGGCGATGGACGGACGGACATATGGACAACACGCCCGCTGCCCCCCTCACGGGGCTAAAGCCTCGGTTGGGGGCTAAAAAAGGAAAGATGACCATCAATAACAAGGCCCCTTTTTCAGTAACTAACGTAGTAATTAACACTTGACAAGTCTCTGGCTTGCAAGGTGTTTCCGATTTTATGTGAGCAGCCGTTGGTATCTTCTTTTCTTGACAGTGAACGGATTTTTTGTCATCTACTCAGCTGACACTACGGATCATATGGTCACGAAACTTGGGACTTCGGCAGAAAATGATATAAACGTGTGCATGACACTTTTTATGTTCTCCTTCGAGTTCGTTTTCTTGTTTAAAACGCCATGTCAAAAGAGTGTACTTTTTGAAAATGAATGTGTAGGATTTATCGCACAGCACAGCAGAACACACAACAAAAACCAAATGTTACTCAGTCAACAAAAACCAAATGTTACTCAGCTTATAAGACGTAATTAAGCTGTAATATTTGCAATATATTATTGATGAAATAACGCATCCCAGGAAGTATTTTTTGCGTTTCAATTTTTGTCAAGTGTTTAACATTTGGCTAGCGTAATGAGTTTTCACTTTGTAGTATGTAGCACAAGTACCGCGGAGTATCTACAGTGTTTAATGATATAGTACTTCCTTGCCATCGCCCAATATTGACTGTAGCGCCCCCCCCCCTCCATGCATGTCCACATCTACCCCTTCCTGTGAGAAGCATGGATTACTGAATGAAAACTACCCTCTTTTATGGATCTGGTACTCAGCGAGGACGCTTTCTCTGCTTTTTTATGCACGCATGGTAACATCATACCAAGGACCACCCCCACCCCCAACACCACACCCTACCACCCTCAGGTCTCTTTGAGGGCGATATTATATATTTCCTTTAAAGTTCAATGACTGCACTTATTTCCAAACAAACGTTTAAAGCTACCGCCAGAACTTGGCGTAGAAAATTTTCGATTCACCGATTGTTTGCTCAGATTTTAAAGGCGCATCTCTGGCCTTAATTATCAACATGTTTGATTTCTGCATAGAAGGAGGGGAACATGACATTTGTCGGTGCGACTTTTGCCGGTATTTTGAAAATTTGAAGGTATCATTTTTTTAGATGACTTCTTTTTTCATAAAGCCACAATTTGATATTTCACCAGGTATTACTCAATGATATGATCAATAAATTATTTTTTTTTGGAATTCAATGTCATTGAAATCTCTTTTATGCTATCATCAATGCCTGAGAGGGCGATTATTATACCCTCTTAATAATTGCAATTGTCACATTGACTACTACGAGGACACCAAATTGGCCGACCTAGACCTCGTCGCCGAACCAGAGGGTTCTGGTACTACAGAAGGAGCAGAGCTTGAACAACGTGGCCCAGAGTCCAGACGTTAACAGGACATGTTGCAGTTCAACCCCGCCGAGCATACCAAGGCGTGTCACAGCGCATTGCCACAGTCATTGCCCGTGTCATTGCAGACACGGGCACATAATTTATTATCTGCGTGGAATATCCCACAACGTTCACATGTGAATACAATCTAGACTTAAAGGGTTAAAGGTGTTAAAAATAAAATATAGAAAAACAATGTAAAATAAGCATTTTAAACAACAACGCTGAATTATTGCAATCGAAATAAAACTAACATTGTTATGAAAGAATTGAGGATGAAATGAAATACAAGTCATCTTATATTGTTTCAATAATAATAATAATAATAATAATAATAATAATAATAATAATAATAATAATAATAATAATAATAGCAACAGTAATAATAAAATGAAATAGGAGCTTTGAAAAAAGTCAAATTAAATTAAGTAAAAACCTGACAACAGCATTCTACAAACAACGAAATTTCAAGATGTCTTTTGAAAACATTTACTACATGAGGAAGTCTGATTCAAGAGGAAGTGTATTCCTCCAAAAAGCTGCTCAGTTTGAGAAATAGGTTTATTGCAAGCAATAAAACAATGGGCATGTTTGTTTTGTAGGATGTTTCAATTGAACATTGGGAAATTTATAAAAAGTAGTTAATAAACCAAGTGTTAACGGCGTTGTCTTTCTGTTGAGCCGAATACAACAAAAGTTGTGCAGCATACCATAAAACTAAAACTATTTTGATTTATCTCCCGTGTTTGTCTATTGTGTAAAAGTGATTTATGTCTAATTATATATATATATATATATATATATATATATATATATATATATATATATATATATATATATATATATATATATATATATATATATATATATATATATATATATATATATATATCTTTGTGTGTGTGTGTACGTGTGTGTACGTCACACTTTAACAGGTCAACGAGTGTCTTCAGTTTTTCTGTTGACATTTCGTGTTGACATTTCTGCTACACTTTAAGGGATCAATGAGCGTCTTCAGTTTTCATGACCCAGTTTGCAATTCTTGCACGCCTGCGTCTTGGTATGGATTAAGTCCACCCTTTAATGAATCGGCTGCAGTAAGAGACACAACAACCGTGCCGCACAAGGGCTATGCGGTGATCAGACTCAAGTAAAATTCTTGTCTTTGAGACTTATGAACGACGTTTGCACGTTTGAATCAATCTTTAAAAAAATGCTTTGTGTGGAAAAATTTTCTGCAGTGTCAGACTTCTTGTTCTTAGATTTACATTCGGCTTGAATGCTCTTAAAACCTAACATAAAAACGTGGCAATTTGGCGCGACGCGTAACACAATAGGCGATGCGTAACATTCTGCGTGATGTGTAACATTCTATTTGACGTTTAACACATTATGCGGCAGAGTCATATAAAAATAAACCGTCAGTATTGGCTTTTACTTGCTTTAAAAACAAAGCACAAACCGTGTTTGAAGCATATTTCAAGTATAGGTTAATTTTTTTGATATAACAAAATGGAATTCCACACGGAAACCGCTCTACGTCATTTCTCTGTTACAATAACACTTTATAGTATTTTTGGTTGAAAATTCAGTACATATGGAACACATTCTTACAACAAAAACTTGCTTATTTATAAAACCCATTTTTCACTGCCCTGTTTACATATTTCTCAGCTGGAAACAGAGAAAGAATTTTATGTTTGTACCTGATACATGAGCGCATTACTTCAATACACAGCATTTGTGTAACTTGATCACAACGGCCTCAAACAAGCTGAAGCTGAGAAGAATCGATCAATTCATAACTCAGTCAAGATTTTGTTCGAGAGTGAGCACAGATGAATATAGTTGTCTGGCATAAGTTCAACTTCAGATATGTTAAATTTAATAATAGATAACGTTTTATATTTAAAAAATAGGAAAGGTGCATAGTCATAAAATTTTGTATCCATGAATAATTTTTCCCTCGTGCTTAACTGTATCAATTTAAAATACGAACGCTTTTCGGTTTTGTGAACAATAACATTCGAAGTAATAGGTCTGCAGATATGGATCTAGTTCTTCGTTTCCGTTTTACTTAACACATAAACGAGAATTTCTTCGTTACTGGACTTTTAGATTACCAGTTTTAGTAGAACATGCTTTTAATGCTTTCGTTAATCTGAGTTGACTTTATGAATACAACAGTAACATTGCAATACTTAATGCTTTATTTAGTACAATGAATATTTAAAAGGTTGGTGTGCCGTAATAGCTACTAACCTGACTGATGTGTACTAATATAGGACCATATTCGTAAAACGTCACATTAAATATTAAATAACGACCCGTTAACAGAAGAATGAGGCAACCTTGCACTAGCTTTCAATTGGGGTCATCACAATTTTTAATACAACATTGCTATCTACATTGCCTCTAAATAACTTAGCTGAAGTGGGAATGTGACACAGAACATTGTTGCTGTGGCGACAGAATTTTGTTATTGTGACGTCACATTACCTGTAAGGCAGCGAAGCGATTTGATGATGAAAGGATATATTTGATATACACCATACACCGTGATGTGTATGCCAACAACTACACTTACATGGGTATCAAAATTTCAAATATATTGAAACAACTTATAGTTTTTTTGATTTTCAGATTGTTTCAGATGGAGTAAAAATGAAATGCAATGCAAAATTCCCAGCCGGCTGGTATATTTATCTGAAAGCTTACTTCACCATTATAAAACTGTGTGGGTATCAGACAATCAATGCATAATGGTTAGTGTAAACCATCAATGTACAATTGTGTGAGTGTGGTAACATCAATGTACAACTGTGTGAGTATCAGTGAACTAAAGTATAACTGTGTGAGTGCCACACAATCAATGTAAACCAGCGTGAGTATCAGACAATTAATGCACAACCATACGAGTCTGAGACGATCAATGTATAACTGCTGCTGTTAGATAATCAATGTAGAACTGTGTAAGTGTCACACAATCAATGTACAGCTGTGTGAGTGTCAGACAATCAACGAACAACTGTGTGAGTGTCGGGAAATCAATGTACGACTGTGTGAGTGTCAGACAACTATGTGAGTGTCAGACAACTGTGTGGGTGTCAGTCAACTTTGTGAGTGTCAGACAACTATGTGTGTGTCAGACAACTGTGTGAGAGATAGAACTGTGTCAATGTTAAATATAACACCCGTTTAGCTTGGTTGAATTAAAATCATAGTTTACACGAGCGAGACAAGATAGACACTTCATCTACTGTACATATACGGGCAAAAGGTCGACTGAAATAAGAACCGCTTAAATTTCAGTATCATTACAACCTTGTAAGTTTTAAGGTAATTGCTTTCCATTTTAAGACTTTTTCAGACAATCAAAGCAAACTTAGAGAGAATAGTTGGTAATTACAGTTTCAACACAGTCATCTCAACAATTCATATTTACGCACATGTAGCGAAAGAAAAACATGACACGGACAGGAGTAGACGACAGAATGAGCCAAGACGTTACCGGTTAATATTTACGTACATATAAGTGATGACACAAATACGGCGCGGACAGGAGTAAGCGACGAAATGAATTAAGGATGTCATCAGTTTATATTTACGCACATATCAGTCAGGGTACAAAAAAACGTGGAAAGGAGTCGGAGACGGAATGAATCAAGGATGTCACCAAATTATGTTTACGCGCATATCAGCCAGGAAACAAACAAAGCGCGGGCAGAATTGGGTGCATACAGAGTAGAAAGCTTCAGGAAGACTGATTTATTATGCAGAGAAACACAAGCCTCCCAGGGATAAATGCATTTATAAGTAAAGCAAATGAACCACACTAAAAGCCCGAGCATAAGAACTATTTCAAGAGAATCATAAAATAACCAGCCTAGTCTTTTTGATAGCACCGTAACTAAAACCAGATTACAAAAGAATGTGTTACGTTAAAAGAAGTTGGTTATGAAAAAGTAGCACAATTATTATACTCATACAATGGCACGACGCTTTAGTGAAATATATGACGCGCCTGGGATTAGTGAAGCAGTTTATTTATCATCAATTTGTGAGTGAGGCTATATGTATTTTTTAGAGCTATAATTTTTTTATTGAGTAAAAAAAGCAGTTTCCTAAATTTGACAATAATTATTATTTATACTTTGTTATCTTCATGTACATTCTGCATTGTTGCAGCGTATCTGTGTAAGCAGAAAGTAAGTCACAAGCGAGCCAGGCATCCCCCCACACCCTGAAAAGCAATCTATAGTCACAATTTTTGTATTTGTGTGTTTTTCCTAAAATCGGACAATATGATGCGCAAAAATACAAAGTAGCAAAATTTTTCCATCTTACTCGTTTGCTAATATTTCCTACTATCCGTACCGTGTGTTATCTAGTAATTTTTCACATATATTTTAATAAACACGCACAAATAATTCAAAGGCGAAGGAGTAATTAAAGGCCACGAGTCAATTCTTGGGAAAAGTGAAGTTTTTTGTGATTTGGTGCTGTCATAACTATAGCTTCCGTCCTGACTGTAGCATACTGTCATGACTACAGCACCATGTACTAATTACAGCATGATGTCATGACTATTGCATTCTCCCCTGACTATAACATACTGTGCCGCCAAAGGATGATGTATTCACTATAGCATGCTATCATAACATGCTATCCTTACTGCTGGCAAAGAGAAGCTGAAATAACCACATCAACCTTATTTCTGCACAGTTTCTTTTATTATGTTTATTCACGTCTTTCACAGCTCAGTAACAGCCTTTCTAAAATAAGAAAAGACTGAAAATTCTTATCATTGATTGACGGCCTCAAGATCACTTTTCATATATTGATACCCGGTAAAATTATAGCAATACCAAAACTCAGAAGTGCTAAAACACCAAAGTTCGCACAGTGATCCGCATGATGTTTATAATGAGTTCTCTATATTACGCCCATTCTTCGTTAGCTTAATTGTCCTCTCAGACTTTTTCTTTTCAACAACCACCACTTATGGCGTCAGTTCATTTTTCTGTAATGAAAACATAATGAAATTATTAAAAAAGCAACCACCACTTTGCGAGTAAAAACTAGCACAATATTGATGTTGTTTCAAAAGGTACACGCTGAATTCAGTTCAGATTCTCAGGTATAAAATGGCTAACATTATAGAGTGAAAATGCCCATATTCAGACAGAAAACAGTAAATCAAGATCTAGTCGGATCTTACAATTTAAATGACAGTTTGAAGAATAATGTACAAAGAGCAAAATTCTATAAACAGGGAGTGACTAGGTCTTAAGAACTGAGGGTCTGCTTTTTATCAAACGAGAGCAGATAAGTTAAACTTTGCTTTGCCCATAATTCTCTTTGCTGAAGTAAAGCAATTGTTTGTATTTAGAAGTGTCTGCATACCTCTGAAACGAGGCATTGTTTTTAATACTTTCGCATGCAAAAGCAGCATATCATGATTTTTAGAATGTTATTTATCGCAAGCATAATTTATAAACAGCCTAAGGTGTGGACGAAAGCTTTAAGGAGTCAGAACGTGCAGAAGAATAGCTTGAAATGTGCAAAGGAATAGCTCAGCATTCCCTACGATGGCGATACCAACATTTTAACCCTACAACTGGGTCGCCCGCCTTAAATTGAGCATTTTTTGCAGACTTTGCCTAGAAAATCAACCTCACATTAAAAATAGTTTTACCTATTTGAAAGCCATAGCTGTGGGATAAAGCATTATCCCAGCCACAGAGTATGTCATTTTCTCCACTAGTTCTAATTAGGAACAGGTCATTTAATTTTTTTGCTCAGCTGAAATCTCTAGAAAAAATACCTGAGAAAACTTTGAAGAGTATGTCATGGAAAATGACTCACATTAAGTATTGTCTAGACCGAACGTGTGACTTGACATCAACATCTACTGGAAAGCTGTTCATATATAAGCTGGATAGGCTGATTCAATATTTTACGAATCAGTTCTCTTCAAGTAGGAATGACAGTAAAAAGCCTTAGAAGCCATGATGTTGGTGAGCTCACCATTAAAATATTTGAGCAATGATTACTAAACGCCTCCCGCCTATAATTTCTTAAAGACTTGTATTTTGTATTGTGAACAACTTGGGTCTCTTCGTGTGAATTTTCCTATCTTCTATAAAACTACCTTTTTATATGGTATATTGTTATTTGCTTGTTTTTATAGATTTTATATAATGAGTTAGTACTGTTATGTAGTTTTATGGTATTATGTTATTTACATCTTTTCATCGATTTTATGTAACGAGTTAGAACTGTGCTATATAGTGTTATGGTATAATGTTATTTGCATGTTTTCATAGTTTTATACAACGAGTTAGTACTGAGTAATGGTATTATTTTATTAACTTAGTTCCCTAGTTTTA
The DNA here is from genome assembly GCA_949752745.1 of Protula sp. h YS-2021. Taxonomy (NCBI): domain Eukaryota; kingdom Metazoa; phylum Annelida; class Polychaeta; order Sabellida; family Serpulidae; genus Protula; species Protula sp. h YS-2021. Next base: position 6,064,789 of record OX457034.1, read on the forward strand.
TTAAAACAAATAAATATACAAGAATATTTCTAGTACACACACCAGTCCGTGTTCTAAAAATAGGCATTTATAGGAACATTTGCATTACACAAACCGGTCCGTGTTCCAAAATAGGCATTTGTAGGAACATTTCCAGTATACAAACCAGTCCATGTTCTAAAACAGGCATTTATAGGAACATTTCCATCACAGAAACCCCCGTGTTCTAAAATAGGCATTTGTAGTAACATTCCTATTACACAAACCAGTCATTGCATGGTAAAATAGGCATTTATAGGAACATTTATTAAAACTGGCCAATCATTTAATAAACGAACCTGTATGCAATATTTCTTCATGCAAACAGACAATATAATGCAAATTCTAACTTTTTAGTGATAGGTGCATTCCTAGATAAAGAAATGCATGCAAGCGAGTAAGATTCACACAGCCTATGAATTCACCGCTGCGTACCCAGTCAGAAAACCTGTAGTACATGAGCGATAGAGCATGGATCATCGAAGCACTGCAGTAAAGGCGCGATAGAACATGGATAATCGAAGCACTGCAGTAAAGGCGCGATAGAACATGGATCATCGTGTCACTAGTATATCACTGTCGTGTTTTTAAACAAATCACATAAGCAACGAATTAGTATATCACTGTCGTGTTGTTAAACAAATCACATATCTAACCAATTAGCATATTACTGTCCGTTGACATGGTATTAGAAATGTTAATATTTTTCGTAGAAAATAGCCAAAATTTAAGAAGAATCCAAGTCTTTATTCACAGTCAATATGTCCCCCTCCCCTCACAGAGGAACGAAGTGGCGCACAAAAGTCTTACGCGCTGTCTAAAAAGATAATTGAAATCGTGTTTAATGATGTTAGATATGTTTTGCACACAAGAACTAGAAATTTTACTGTCTTCAATCGAGATCGAAAATTTTTTGCGAGCAAAGAAGCTGTCATATATTACTTTACACATTCAAAGACACCTAATCTGCATTTGCAAAATCTGTTCTCTTAACTTGTTGAAAGGTGTGTCAGGAAATCATGTGGTATAGAGCCCCAACCCCCCTTACGTTTTTTATCAGTTATTTGCTCTCCCTTAATTTACTCACTTTTAGGCACAAAATTTCCCCAAACTCGCTATATACAAAATTGAAACATGACGCTTCGTTTCAGTTTATGACTCAGCATCACACAATATCTGAGTAAAATCTATGTAACAGATACGTACAGTTAGCAGGGGGTCGGGGTTAAACGTCGCTACTTGCCAAATAAAGGCTGATGCGTTGGATTTAGTTACGTGGAAATATTGCAGAAAATTAGGAATTCGGCTTTGATGGCATTGGAGCACTTATTATACTTGGTAATTTGATACACGAAATACATTAACACGGAGGAGACAGACCTCGTAAATCTGCAAGATGTCACATTTTCTCCACCCGACACGTCACGCATCTGGCTGTGGATATAGCAGGGTAATGCCCGCAGATCTACAACAGGGTAATACCCACAGTCTACATCCGGGTAATACTATTGGTATAGTTTTCTTCACACTTCTGGAACACAATGATATGAGATCCTTACAAATAAATGCAAATATTAATATGGCATTCCTGCAAAAAGTTGTTCTTTGCTATCGCAGTTGCTGCGCCATCATGTTAACCCATACCTTATCTACGTGATATCACCCTGATATCAACCTGATAGTTTGTTTATTTGTTTGTTTATTGGTGTTTTAAGTCCCTTTCAGCGATCACACTGCTATATCACCCTGATATTACTTCAACGTGCAAATGACCTAACGATAAAAACCGCAAAAACGAAAACAACAGCAGCAGAACAAGTTATATGGCAGGCAGAAAAATGCTTGTCATTTCATGGACTATGTATCACATGACATAGCTCTTGAAAGACATTCTAAACCGCCACACGACCTTGAAACATTAAGATTTCGAATCGCCTTAATGTCAGTCTGCCCTGTGCTAAGTGACTCCAGCAATCACAGATCAGTACAAATAACTGCAATAGTATATAAGTACCACAAGTAATAACAGATCACTAGTAATGACTACAACAGTACATAAGTACCACCAGCAATCACAGATCACTACAAATAACCCCAGCAGTAAACAAATGCGGCCAGTAATCACAGATCACTACAAATAACCCCAGCAGTACACAAATACGGCCAGTAATCACAGATCACTGGAACTAACTGCACCAGTGCATCAGTACTGCCAGTAATCACAGACCAGTACACATAACTACAACAGTACATAAGCACCGCCAATAATCACAGACCACTAAAATAACCACAACAGTAAATACCTACCTCCAGTAATCACAGATTACTATAAATAACTACAACAGTACATAAATACCTTCATTGATCACAGATCAGTGCAAATAACTACAAGGTTGCTAACTAGTTTACAAATGTTCAACAAGGCAGGCAAATATTTGACTGGGAGAGAAAAAATACACTTACAGAACATCGGTTACCTGAAGAGATCAGTCCAACATTTTCAGCAAAAGAAGCGTCCAACACCAAATAAATACAAAAATCCGGCAGAACGGTCGATGTATTCCCATACTATAAACACGTATCCACCAACAGGCGAGAGAAGCATCTGGTGCCGGGGGAAACACGACCCCCCTCCTCGCCCAGCAACAGGTTAACAAAAGCATCCGCTGCCAGTGAAAGCACCCCGCCCCCGGCAACAGGTTAACACAAGCATCCGCTGTCGGTAAAAAGCACCCCGCCCCCGGCAACAGATTTACACAAGCATCCGCTGTCGGTAAAAGCACCCCGCCCCCGGCAACAGATTTACACAAGATTGTCCATGACCAACGCCCGAGGTCACGAATGCTGATGTCAAGATTTATGATATATAAGTATAAGACAGAAAGGGAGCGTCAGTCAAGATTTTAATGGAAAAATGGTTTGTCGCCAAAAAAGTATTAGTCACGTGTTTCGACCCATTTTTTCGAATGGTTTGTTTTTCGAATCGCCAAACAAACAAGTAATAGCCAGGTACATATATACAACTACTTCCAATCAAAATTTTAGGCCATTTCCATTTAAACCGTACGAGGAGATATGTTTTCATGAAAATTGTTCTTGGCTAATATTTCCACCAATTTCATTCGAATCACCAAGAAACGTAATAGCCAGGTAGGTAGAAAAGCCTGCCACCTTTGATAAGAATTTCAAGAGATTAAGGCCAAATACCTCGATCCAGTTGCGTTTTCAATATTGTTTTTGGCGAATACAACAACAAAAAATTATGGCCAGATAGGTACTAATTTTCGCTTCCATAATTCAAAATTTTAAAAAGGTTCCTAGCGTTAGTAACGATGTTAGTAGGAATTGGTTTTTCGCCAATATTTCCGCCATTTTTTCCATTTACGCAAAACCGCAGCAGCCAGGTAAGTACCAATGTCAACTATCTGTTATCAAAATTCCAAGAGAGTAAAGCCATTTCTACGGTGTCAGTTCAGATTTTACTGATTTTTTCCGTTTTTCGCCAATATTTGAGCTAATTTTTGGCCAATCACCAACAAATTAATTTACATGTACCCAATAAATCCTGCTACCTAGTACGTAAAGTTTCAAAACAAAAAGGCTATTTTTCGAAGTTGATTGAGATTTTACAATAAAAACGTTTTATTGCCAATATTTCAACCAATTTTTGGCGAACAGCCAAACAAGAATGTCCAGGGACATTGTGACCAGCCGAGATCTAGTAGATCTATGAATAAGCTTGTCTGATTGCCAAAAGTGGTAGTCAGATTGTACAAGTTTGTCCAAGGACAAAGCCCCAGCTTACGAAAAGGGATGACAAAATCCAGTGTGCATGAACAAGGGAATCTCCCTGAAAAATTTGGCTTCAAAAAAACGAGATGGTAATGAGCTAGCGAAATAATTAATTTAGCAACGGACCCGAACATAGACCGATATATACATGCAAAGATTTGTTTCCCAGAAAAATAACTTCGAAAAACGTATCGAAATTGTATCCATACACGTGTACTGTTGACATGTACTGTCGGACAATTCGTTCAAGCAGCAGAAACAGCCAGAAACGACCAAACACATGTGCCTTTTGAAAAGAAGAAAATGCCGCGTCTAAAACATCATTACTTAAGTTTTAATGTTTTGGTATGTATTATTTTGTGGGGTTTGCATTTTCGACCAGTGCGCATGTTTATTTAATTTGCGTTGATGTGCGGTTAGCATTTCGGAAAACTACGCATGTTTATTCAGCTTGCCGTTATGCTCTGTTGGCATTTCGGACCAGTACGCATGTTTATTTAGCTTGCGTTGATGTGCGGTTCGCAAAGTGAACCAGTGCGCGTGTTTATTTAATATGCATTGCTGCGCCTGTTTATTTAACTTGCTTTGATGCGCGGCTCGCATTTCAGACCAGTGATCATGTTTATTCAACTTACATTGATAAGCCGTTCGCATTTCGGACCACTGCGCATGTTTGTTTAGCTTGTGTTGATAAGTTGTTCACATTTCGGACCACTGCGCATGTTTATTTAAATTATATTGATGCGCAATTCTTATTTTAGACCGGTGCGCATGTTTATTTAACTTGCGTCGATGCGCAGTTGGCATTTCGGACCAGTGCGCATGTATATTCAACTTCCGTTGATGAGTGGTTCACAATTCGGAGAAGTGCGCATATTTATTTCGCTTGCGTTGATAAGTTGTTCACATTTCGGACCACTGCGCATGTTTATTTAACTTGCGTTGATCAGCGTTTCTTATTTTAGACCAGCGCGCATGTTTATTTAACTTGCGTTGATAAGCGGTTCGCATTTCGGACCACTGCGCAAGTTTATTTAACTTGCGTTGATAAGCAGTTCGCATTTCGGACCAGTGCGAATTTTTATTTAATTTGCATTGATGCGCGGTTATTATTTCGGACCACTACGCATGTTTATTTAACTTGCATTGACGCGCGGTTTGCATTTGTGACCAGTGCGCACATTTATTTAACTTGCGTCGATGCACGGTTCGATTTCGAACCACTGCGCATGTTTACCAAACTTGCGTCGATGCGCGGTCCGTATTTTGGACCAATGCGTATTACTTAGAAGTTTGGCGTATAACTTAGAAGTTTGGCGGATCGCCCAAAAATTAATTTTTCAAGAGGGGCCTAACTGGAGAAAAATTGTACAGAAGTGGAAAGGAATTCAATAAAAATTGTAGGAGAAGAAGTATTTTCAAAATTAAACGCCAATAAATAAAAAAAATACATCTCATATGGTAAATTTTTGGCGGATCGCCAAATTGAGTAATTTTTCAAAAAAGGACTACTTAGAGAATAATCGTACAAAATTTGAAGAAAATCTGATCAAAATTGTGTGAAAAAAAAAGCATTTTAAAAATTGGCAACCATAAAATCACAAATGTCCCCAATTTCGCCAATTTTTGGCAGATCGCCAAAAAGAGTAAATTTTCAAGATAGGCCTACCTGGAGAACAATCGTACAAAATTGGAAAGGAATCCGATCAAAATTGTGGGAGAAGAAGCATTTTGAAAATTAGGCACCAAAAAAATTAAAATGCCCCCCATTTGGCCAATTTTAGGGGAATCTCCTATAAAAGTAAAATTTCAAGGAAGGACCATGTTAAGAACATTCGTATATAAAATTTGAAGAAAAGTAACTTTTCAAGAGAGGCCTACCTAGAGAACAGGTGCTCAAAATTGGAAAGGAATCCGATCAAAATTGTGGGAAAAGAAGCATTTTGTAAATGAGACAACAAAAAATTAAAAAATATCCTCAACTTAGCCAATTTTTGGCGGATCGCCAAAAAAAGTAAATTTTCAAAGAAAAACTACGTTGAGAGCATTCGCACAAAATTTGAAGAAAATTTGATCAAAATTTTTCGAGAAGAAGCATTTTAAAAATTGGTGATAAAACATTTTAAAGGCCCCCTATTTAGCCAATTTTTGGCAGATCGCCAAAACAGTAATTTTTCATGAGGCCTACCTAGAACAACTGTTCAAAAGTGGAAACGAATCCGATCAAAAATGTGGAAGAAGCAGTTTGAAAATTAGATACCAAAAAATTAAAAAATGTCCCCCATTTAGCCAATTTTTGGCGGATCACCAAAATGACTAATTTTTCAAAAGAGGCCTACATAAAAAATATCCGTGCAAAATTTGAAGAAAATCTAATCAAAATTGTGGGAGATGAAGCATTTTGAAAATTGGCAACCAGGAAATTACAAATGTCCCCAATTTGGCCAATTTTTAATGGGTCGCCAAAAAGAGTACTTTTCAAGAGAGGTCTCCCTGGAAAACAACTACCCAAAATTGGAAAGGAATAAGAACAAAATTGTGGGAGAAGAAGCAATTTGAAAATTAGACACCACAAAATTAAAAAATGTCCGCCATTTAGCCAATTTTTGGCGGATCGCCAAAATGAGTAATTTTTCAGAAGAGGCTTACCTAGGAAATATTCGTGCAAAATTTGAAGAAAATGTGATCAAAATTGCGGGAGATGAAGCATTTTGAAAATTAGCAACCGAAAAGTTTCAAATGTCATCCATTTTGCCAATTTTTGGCAGATCGCCACAAAAAAATTAAAGAGAAGCCTACCTAGAGAACATTTGTGTAAAATTTGAGAGCAATCCGATCAAAACTGAAGGAGAAGAAGCATTTAAGTTAAAGTTTACACACGTACATACAGACGACGGATAGCCCTCTACTGATAGGATAAGACCGTCCTGACATAGTCGGCTGGTCTAAAAAGAGAGAACAGAAAGGTGGACACTTATGTACGCGTTTCCATTGAAGCCACGGGAGGATAAACGTTTAAATCGCATTTTGTTCAAAATTTCCGCAAATTTTTGGCGAATTAAAATAGTATTGTATGGTAAAAGTATAGTACGTAGTAACATGTGCCACTATTACATTAAAATTAAACGGGAATAAGGTTATTTTCCTGGCTTAAGTCACCATTTTTCAGAAAAAAATCTTTTTCGCCAATATTTCGGCCAATTTTGGGCGAATAACAAACAAAAGAGAGAGAGAGAAAATACCAACCTAGGGCCGAATATCCGGTTCCTTAATTCAAAATTTTAAGAAGATTAGACTATATAACTGGCGTGATTTAAGATTTTAGTAAGAAACTGTTCTTTTTGCCAGAATTACGAAAAACAGAAAGAGTCAGGTAAGCACTTATAGTTCTTGTCTTTATCCAAAACTGGAAGACAGCAATAGTCACTTGGCCAATTTTTGGCGGATCGCCAAAAAAAGTAAATTTTCAAAAGACCTACCTAGAGAACAATCACTCAGAATTTGAAAGGAATCCAATCAGAATCGTGGGAGAATAAGCATTTCAAAAATTGAAAGTCAAGGTTGTAATAAAATGCCCCCCACCCCATTTGGCACATTTTTTTCAAGAGAGGTATACCTAGAGAACAATCATTCAGAATTTGAACGGAGTCGATCAAAATCGTGGCAGAAGAAGCCTTTTGAAAATGGAAAGCCAAAAATTTAAAAATGCCCCCATTTAGCCAAGCTTTGGCGGATCGCCAAATAAAGTAATGTTTCAACAGAGGCCTAGCTACAGAATATTCGCACAGAATCTAAAAAAATTTTGACAAAATTGTGGGAGAAGCATTTTGAAAATTGGCAACCATAAAATTATAAATGCCCCCCATTTAGCCAATTTTTAACGGAAAAAGTAACTTCTCTAAAGAAGCCTACCTGGTAAATATTGGCGCGAAATTTAAAGAAATTCTGATAAATATTGTTGGAGAAGCCTTTTGAAAATTGGCATCTGCAAAATTTGAAATCCCCCATCCCCATTTGGCTAATTTTTGGCGGATCGCCAAGAAAGGTAATTTTTAAAGAGAACATTCATACAAAAGTTAAAAGGAATCCGATTAAAACTGAAGAAAAGAAGCAAGAAGTAAAGGCTTACACACGTACATACGCACAAACGTACATACAGACGACGGATACTGATGTGTTAAGACCTGCCCGACAAAGTCGGCTGGTCTAAAAAACCCAGTGTCCAACAACAAGTAAACGGAGTGGTCAAACACAAGGTCATTCCCAGCGAACCACGAGCAGAACCATATCCTTACAGCGCCAGGTAACAACAGCTTAAACAAAACAGATGACGAACGAACTCGTTTTCCTCACTTCTCTAATTAATTACACCTTGCTTTTAGACCCTTCCATGAATCAGTGTATATCAAAGCAACACTTTTATCCCAGTTTTAAATTTTGATTTGAAGTAGGAGAGCTGTTGAGAAAGTCATAATGTTCAACATTAGTCAGTCTTATTTTAATTCCAGGTGCATTTTGCACAACACTTGCAGAACATTTCTTTTTACTATTTATAACTCGGATGACAGTTATTACAGAATTATTGCTCCTTTGAACTACATCAATGCTTAAGTTGGCAGTAGAAAAAATGTTTTCAAATCCTTTTAAGCTGTTTTAATTTGTTAAAAGAAAGCCTCAACATCGTTTTCAGATCTTCTTGCGTGAGTTTAATTTGCCAGTTGACGAGCATCCTCGGGCTCCTCATGACCTAAAACATCACGACTGTTATTCACCGACTAAAAATAGAATTTTTTCGTGAGCTACGAATACTATACATTTTGAACAAAAAGCGTCGCTTTCAAAAATTTTAGCGTTTCTTCTTTTCCTGTACAATTTGTTCAAATTCATGGAATACCGTTTTAACATTTAATTATGGAAAACCATTTTCACATTTATTAGGGCATTGTTGATATCAAAAATTAAATGTTGAATAGATTGCTTGAGCGGATGAATGAGTATGAAGGTCTGACCATTCAGCAAAAAAGTGACTCCTAAAGATCAAGCCGTAGTGAATGCTGTATACAGTTTTAAATCAGAATATTCAGGCTGCGTTGTTTCTGGTTTCTCGGTATAGACCATGAAAAAGAGTCTCCGTCCCCTCGCTTGACTTTCTGCTTTTTCCACGTAACAGTGTACATATATGACTCCTCTTCCTATTTTGTTTACTTTCACCAAGCTATCCACCATCAGAATTTCATCAGACAAGAAATAGGGGCCTTGTTGCTCAGCCATTTGTTTTCTGGATGTTGGAATGAAAGATTGATACGTCTTACGTATTAGTGTAAACGAGTGAAGAATTATAGTGGACGGGCCATCATGTCCACATGCTCATAAAACTTCTCAAGCTTCTCCAGTGTAAACGAATGAATACGAGTGAAGAACTATAGCCAAACAAGGGTATGGTTCTGGACTCTTCTCAAGCTCACGAGTATACATGAGTGGATGGGTCAAGAGGTGCATATGCTCACCAACTTTGGACGGGTGAACCGTGAGAAAAAAGATCGAGTACAACCTGAATTGAGAAAGTTGATGATTGCCAAAAAGTTGACAGTAAATAATAGCAAACCTGAAGTGTTATTGGTGGGATCTCATCAAGCCTTCCGAAAGTTAGACTCCGTGAGTGTTATAATTGGTAAAGAAAGTGTAAGTTCTTCAGAGCTGATACTAATTTAGGGGCTACTTTTGACAAGAATTTGACTATGACAAAGTTTGTCCACCAAAAGGTTTGAACATTTGTGTATTACTTGAAAACTATCGGTAAAATACGCAAATATTTTACAAGAGATGCTACACAAGCATTAGTACGGTCTATGGTTATTTCACGATTAGACTACTGTAATTCTTTGGTAGTAGGAATTTCAAAAGAAAATCTAAGGAAACCCTGTACAATTCAAAATTATGCTGCAAAGCTTATATACAGACTTGATTACAGACAGAATAGCTTTCCTTTATTTTATCAATTACATTGGTTGCCGATCAAGTACCGGATTAAGTTTTGTCCTGGTTTTAGTGTTCAGTTCATTAAAAGGCAATGCACCATCGTACATTTCTGAGCTTATCAGTGTTAGGAAATGCAGACGCACTCTAAGGTCATCTTCAAAGCTTTTGTTAGTTGAGCAGAAACGTCGAACTTGTTATAGCTCAAAAGCGTTTAATAGTAAAGGACCTTCCCTATGGATCAGCTTCCAGAAAGTATAAAAAATGCTCCAACCATTATTGATCTTGGGAAGAAGCTTAAAACTCATTTTTTACCAAGACATCCAATTGTTGATTATCTCAGTATTAGTGATTTTATTCAATTTTTTAGGAATGTTTAATTCTAGTCACACTTTAGTAATGTTTTAAATCAATTTTGACTATTATGTGATCATTGTTATATATTGTAAAGCCCTTCGAACTAATATTGATGAACGGGCTATATGAATGTTTCTATAATAATAATAAAAAATAACGTTGTAATATATTATTATAAGTCTTTATCTTTGGGCATCCAAAATATTGTTTTAACAAGCTGCTTTGAAATGGCCATGTGAATATAGTGGAGAACTTCATGATATCTTCATCAAAGTTCAAGAAGCGATTCGCGCAAAACATGATTGAGACAAACAGATGGAACTGTTCCGGTGATGGTTGTAGTGGTGATTTATTTGTCGTTTAGAGACAGAAAACTAAAATATTTCAGCAGGTTTCAGGGCTATAATGCCATAAGAAATAAGCAAAATTGGTGTCTGAACACCTTACCTGAGGGTGCGTGAGTGTGAGTGTGTGCGCGTGTGTGTGGGCGAATGAAGAACTTTTTTTAGACATAGCAATTTCAAAAACTACTGGGTCTATTTCAACAATTTCGCAGAAAACCTTTGTCTTTTTAATCTCCCCATTCAGTTCTTTTATCTTTTAGAAACTATGGCCTATGCTCACGAGTGTAAACGATTGGATGGGTCATGATGTCGACATGCTCATAATCCCTCTCAAGCTTCTCCAGCGTAAACGAATGAATACGACAGAAGAATTATAACCAAATAAGAACATGATTTTACCTTCTCAAGCCGAGCAGCATAAACGAGTGAATAGGTATATATAAATAATATAAATAAATAATATAAATATAATATAAAGCCTGAAGTATAGCTTATCAAAGAATGACAAAGTCGTGATTATTTCCAACTTCATGTAGTTTCTGCAGTTTAATTTACAGCAGCAACTCCAAGAGATAAAACGCTTACTGGATCGTAATGAAGAAATTGAAATTCATCGGTTCGCTGGATCTGCAGCGGCCGCTGCCAAACGCTGCAAATCTAGTGAGGGGACCTCACATCCGCCTCAGAAGAGGAGAGAAGCACAACTAGAAGTGGTACAACCAGAAGTGGAGGTACAATAGCCTATACCATTTCCACCACTAACAAGCTCTTACGAGGGAGCACATTTTTTCAAGAAATACATCAGAACATAACAAAATCATAACAAAATAGTGTTTAAAACGGTACCCGAGTGTATGTATGTATATGTGTGAGGGCTCATAAGAGTAAAGACTTTTTTAGCCATAGCAACTTTAACCCCCCACCCAGGGCATATATAAGGAAATTGGCGGTTCACAGACATGATAACTACAAAGGTGCATCACTTCAAAACTACTGGGTCAATTTCAACCATATTTTCAGCAATGCTTCGCCTTTATTTAATTAATTAGACAGGCAGGAGATGAAGAATAACTTCAATATTAGCGGTACCTTAACCCTGAGGGTTGAAGAATCAGAATCAAACAAAATGAAAGATGCACTATCTGCTTCCCTACGGAAGATTGTGAATAACAACTGCGCAACTGAGAAACTGCGTAAGATCGGCTATCAGCTGCACTTAACAAAATATAAGCCCTAAAAGCTTCAATGATCAGAAATGGACAATTTTGCTGGGAACAACGTCACAAATAATCAGTGTTATTCGACCAACTTTTGCAGCAAGTGGGAGGTACTTAAAGTCTGCGAGGCGCAGTAGAAATGCATTTTCTCTCCGGTCGTTTATAAATGTGGTCTTGTACAAAAATGATCTTGTGCTTCAAACGGCCTATGTCATATTATCATTATTAAACATGCTTGCTTGCTATGGAACTGCAGAGACTTAAGCATACATATAATTCGATTCTGCGTTCTACTTTGCCTGCACTTATTTAGAGTGTACTATTGCGTGGTGAATTATTTAACGGATTGTTGCAAAGACGAAACTGAAAGCATAAGTCAACAATTTTCCAGATTCAACAGTTCTACTCAGATAAGGTAAGATAAAAGCCTCTTAGCAATTTTGAAACCAATTTGTAAACCATTTAAACGTTGAAGAGTAAACAGCTGCACTATTTTCTTTAATAAGTTTAATCTTATGTGAGTTGTTTCATAGTGAACAAAGAAAGAAAACAATCGGAGAATTGGCAGAAATTTTAAAAGAAGCCATATATGAACGTGCTTTGAAAATTCAAGTAATACATCTTCCTCGTATTTATATTACAGGAAGAAAAAGTGAAACATGTCAGCAAACGGAAGCATCTCAACCTTTTCTTGGCAGACGCACTCAGACATTGGATATAGCCAGTTGCAAAAACACTGAACACTGAAGTTTATATTTAAGATTGTAGTTAACACTTCCAATTCGTCGTTAAGCTTTGTTTGAAAGTTGGTTCTGAACTCTTACTTTGCTTGAAGTGAACACAGATATTTGTAAAAATGTTTGAAGAACATTAAAGTTTATATACATGTTCAATTTACTGAGGTGGTAGAGCACAACACAATCTTTTAACTGCCACTCATTCTTTTCAGTTTTCTCTCTGATTTGTAAAACATAGACTAAGTTATTAATATTTGCATATGAATAACAGTTTTGTTATGTGGATGATTGGTTTCATTTCAAGTTCATATGGCTATACCCCTTTGAAAAGAGCTACCCTTCTGCTTGGGAGTGAAAGGGTTTAACACAGCGAGACTAGTTCCTTGCCCTCCAATAGATAATCGCTAATGGATTTTTTTAATTACACGCTTGCTTTCCGTGCTGAAGCAGCTTGTCCTCTGACAGATCCCCTCTAAAGGATTTTAAAATATGTATATGCTTGCCCTCCCTCCCCCCCCCCCCCCATGCTAAAGGAGTTTGTTCTAAAGATTGCCCAGAGTAAACGCCACGTACTTTTAAGTTTTTAAATTTCCCAAGACAAGAAGGTGCCTGCTATATCCTCACAGATTGTGGAATGGGATAGAGGCTATATCCTCACAGATTGTGGAATGGGATAGAGATGATGAACGAATCCTTCTTTTTCTGTTGGTCTTTTCTCTAGTGAAACTGTAGGTTGCATTTACTATGAGCTGCTTCACGGTATTTTTTAACTGATGTGGTCACGATCTCGCACACGATCGTCTCAACGCATGGCAAAAGTAACAATGTGTAGCTTCAGCAAACTGCTTTTCACCCACGGCCCTCATCTTCATCGGTTCATCGGTTCATCACAATGCGATCACGAAACATCCATCATGTATTTCAGAAACATGTAGACAGCACCACCTCCACGGTAAAGCACTGGCTTACGCTGCTAATACTCACTGACAACTACATAAACAAAACTATTGAGTTTGTGATGTTGGTAACGATCACTCTCCTGTTTCTCTGTACAGCATTCAAAATCAGCATAAATGACAAAGGGTGACTTTCGCTGTTTTGCAATGTTCTTAAATAGAAGAGTCGCGCCCAGTGGGAAAGTTAGCCGCTGTGCTCCGTGCTTCCTACAGATTTCAGCATGTTTATCTGGCAGATCTTGCCTGAAGAAGCAATGTACACAGTTGCGACAATAGAAGCCAGCACATTTATTCTTTGATCGGTAAGCCATCAAGCTGCTGAAATGCTTGACAAGGCAATAGTGTCTCTTTCATCGTCGCTTATGAGTAGCAAGTCGATTTTAGTGTCACTATCATGTCGACTGATGTGGACGGGTACCACAACCTTCTTTTCCCAGCTGAAGACATTGATGAACTTCTTATTCACCTGTTCACATTTAGGAATTTGATGGAGTAGAGTTGCAAAATGATATGCCTTCTACGTTCAGCTCATTTTGAAACGGTCGACACTTGCATACTGAAATGTACTGTCTTCCATTCGTCACCATTTTCTTGAACTGAGCGTTAATGTTGATGTACTATTTTATGCCATGGTGGAATTTATCTGTAAAATGCTGTTTGATATGATTATATGATATGATTATATGATATGATTATATGATATGATTATATGATATGATTATATGATATGATTATATGATATGATTATATGATATGATTATATGACATGATTATCCTGCTGTTGCATTTCTTGTAGCAAGTCAAATTCATTTTCACCTTCAAAAAATTCCCGTTGCGCATGTCCAGCAAGACTTCTTCTTCTGCGTCTACAGACTTACACTGCATCAGACTTCTTTTGTTTCTTTGTTTCGTTTCATCAATTTTTCTTTCTGTGGGTTTGTTATGGTGTTTGTTATGGTGTTTGTCACAGGTATGACTTGCATTCTCATCACAATTGGAAAAGAAACAACAGCAAACACTACAAATCATAAATCTATGTCCTCTAAGAAAAGGAACCTTTGGTTTTTCCACAGTTCGAAGCTAGGTAACACTGCATTGCAAGATTTATAGATAATTTCATCACATTTGATCTCCATGCGCTTCACTTTTTTGCAGATGCAAATAGTCTAATGTTTCACCGTTTTTATAGTTAATATCGCCCTATGATTTGAATGGTAGTGATGATAATCGTCGCATCGTGTCGCAGAGGTCGATGTTCTTTCAAGTTTCCTTCTTTTTCTTTAAGTTTTATCACAGACGCTTTTAATTTCGATTAGATAGCTATTGCCTTTGTCATCAGAAGTTTCTTCTGCTGTTCTTGGTGTTTCCGATGCGCCTTTAATTTCGCGCTTACTTCTCCTTTTGATGAGTCTGTTGAACTCCTTTCCCCCCTTTTTTCAATTCTGTCGTAGCAGTGACTATTGTAGGTGTTGTGGCAGTGCGTCTTGTAGCAGTGCGTGTTGTAGCAGTGCTTGTTGTAGCAGTGCGTGTTGTGGCAGTGCGTGTTGTAGCACTGCGGGTTGTGGCAGTACGTGTTGTAGCAGTGCGCGTTGTAGCAGTGCGTGTTGTAGCAGTGCGCGTTGTAGCAGTGCGTGTTGTGGCAGTGCGTGTTGTAGCAGTGCGTGTTGTGGCAGTGCGTATTGTAGCAGTGCGTGTTGTAGCAGTGCGTGTTGTGGCAGTGCGTATTGTAGCAGTGCGTGTTGTGGCAGTGCGTGCTGTAGCAGTGCATGTTGTAGCAGTGCGTGTTGTAGCACTGCGTGTTGTAGCAGTGCGTGTTGTAGCAGTGCGTGTTGTAGCAGTGCTTGTTGTAGCAGTGCATGTTGTAGCAGTGCGTGTTGTAGCAGTGCGTGTTGTGGCAGTGCGTGTTGTAGCAGTGCGTGTTGTAGCAGTGCGTGTTGTAGCAGTGCTTGTTGTGGCAGTGCGTGTTGTGGCAGTGCGCGTTGTAGCAGTGCGTGTTGTGGCAGTGCGTGTTGTAACAGTGCGTGTTGTAGCACTGCGTATTGTAGCAGTGCGTGTTGTGGCAGTGCGTGTTGTAGCACTGCGTGTTGTGGCAGTACGTGTTGTAGCAGTGCGCGTTGTAGCAGTGCGTGTTGTAGCAGTGCGCGTTGTAGCAGTGCGTGTTGTAGCAGTGCGTGTTGTGGCAGTGCGTATTGTAGCAGTGCTTGTTGTAGCAGTGCGTGTTGTGGCAGTGCGTATTGTAGCAGTGCGTGTTGTGGCAGTGCGTGCTGTAGCAGTGCGTGTTGTGGCAGTGCGTGTTGTAGCAGTGCGCGTTGTAGCAGTGCGCGTTGTAGCAGTGCGCGTTGTAGCAGTGCGGGTTGTGGCAGTGCGTGTTGTAGCAGTGCTTGTTGTGGCAGTGCGTGTTGTAACAGTGCGTGTTGTAGCACTGCGTGTTGTAGAAGTGCGTGTTGTAGCAGTGCGTGTTGTGGCAGTGCGTGTTGTAGCAGTAGTTGTATCTGCAGATATCATCTCTTTAAATAGCTGTTCAGACAGCCATATAAGGTATTCACTGCTTTCTGGATCAGGTGCACCTACAGTTGCAATGCATGCTGCCAACTTATAGCCTAGTTGTACGTCTTGACTCTTCATTTCTTAGTCAAAAGACGAGGTCATGCTGAGCAATATGCTGAAAAAATGGCTGAAATCGATCCAGTAGTTTTGAAGTGACGCGTTTTTGGAGTTGTCATGTCTGTGAATCCAGCCGCTGCCTTATATACTATATAGCCGAAATGGGGTCTAGAAATGAAAAATGTTCCGAATGGTCTAAAACGCAAAACTACATCAAAATCTTATTTTCACGCCCTAAACGGAGGAAGGGGGGTCGGTCATCTATTTGGTATGTAAGGCAGTCTTCGGGCACAGTGTCGAACGTTTTTGAACGTGAAAGAGCAAAAAAAAAAAAAAAAAAAAAAATGGAAATGCCCCTTTTACAACATTTCGTCGCTCCACGACGACACTCTGTGAGGAAAACTGTATGACGTTTTCTGAGCCCGGGAACACTTTGACGACACAAACGACCCAACAGAGTCGTTTTTCTAGCATATATCCCAACGGTGTCCAGGGTTTCTAGACCTGCGTCCAGTGGGCGATAATAGGAGGTTTTTTTCGATCATTAATACCAACGCGTCCAGAATCACCCTGTGGGGTTCTAGACGTGTGTCCATTTTCCGCACTGTAACACCAATGGGTAAAAATCTTAACATGAGGTTTTTCTTGAAAGGTTAGATTTGCTGTCGGAGTTAAAATATTCATTGCCATGCCACTCGCAAAAAAGGTGGGTGTTGACCTCGATTTTCTTTTGTGTTTTCACAAAATAGAATCAGCAAAATAATTTAAAAAAAAAACCCAGCTAATTTGCAGTTTCGCAACAGGTGATTAATTGTTTGACGACAGAGCCATTATGTAAGGCGAGGGGCGTGTATTTATTACTCCTCCTGAATAACAAAGGTAAACGTGAACAGCTGAAGTGGCTCCGAGACCCATCAAACTTGATCAGTCTTTCTCAAAAGCATTAACACTGAATGGACATATCTGAGCTACTTCCGAAACGTGATTTAAAGAAAGGCAAGAAATTAAGAACTGGAAAAGTGAATAAAAATAATTGTGATGGATTTAGAGTTCATTGTGTCCTTAGTGTAATCCTTGCTCTTCCACTGCTAAAGAAGTTGACTGGTTGATTGGCTGCAGCCGATAATTTCTTATCTAGCGTTTCATTCGTGTCTTTTTACTGATATTAACTATCATTATTTCGAGCATCTCGATTTGCTTTTAAAGAGTCATTCCAAGTGGCGACCTGGCGAGTTCACGACAGCAATGCTTTTTTCAGTTTGATTAAATGAATTCATACTTCTGCTGGCATCGTAACGGGAGGATGCAGGCGCCATTTTGTGAGTCAAGTTTACCCATAAAAGAGAGAAAGTAAATGATCATTTTTTTTTTTCATCTAAGTCCTACAGAGGGTCTATTTGTCACAAAGTGAATTCTTGTAGGTAATACAAGGTTTTCTCAACTGGTAGTCTCAACAAAAGCATGCAACTTTGTGCGTTCAAGAAAAAGTTTATTTTCTTTTGGTGGCTCCATCGTTGCTTGTATTGTTTGACCAGAAAATGCCGGAAATGGGTTCAATATAAAAGGAAGTGACGTCATCTTGTTACCTTCATATCAAGATTTCAATTGATCAGTTCTAATATGAATGTTCTTCAGCTGAAAACATTGTTGTCGAGTTCATCTTTGATGTTTCCAATAAACTGTTTGATAAACTGCTTGATAAAATCTTGTGATTATGTGTCGTACACAACACAATAAAACACGCCAAATAAACGAACAAACCATTTCTGGAACCATTGTGTTGAATTTCCTTTCCACCATTTTCAGTCTTTTGACTAATGCTTCGAAACTAACCATAAGAAAAATAAATGTTTCTCTCGCTGGCTGTCGTGACCAGCAACGGCACAACCACGGAGGTGTATTAAGTACAAGCTTTGATATATTGCTTTTCATAGCGCAAACACTTTGGTAACTTCCTTCAGTATCATTTCCGCTAGATGTCTGAGGTCTGTACAGAGCTTCTTATTTCATTTCCGCTGCTAAAATGTAAAAAAATTAAAGAACGACAGAATGATTAAAAGAGACAAGGCTTCAGGGCAAGTGCCCAAGGTCAAAATAGTATGATGCCCTACTTATTTTCATCACCGTTCTCGTCATCTAAGGAAACCTTAACCCGATTTTTTTTCACCATTAATTTTTATCCAGTTCAAATTATCGCAAATAAAACTCAATGACAGCCATTAGGCAGCAAAATAAAAAAAAGAGAGAAAGGCTCAAGAAGGTTTCTTCTTCTCTTTATTGGAGTGATAATTTACACGCAATGTTAAAACAAACTGCGTACTGCAATGCCCAAGTTCATGGGGGCAAACCCTTAGGTGTTATGCATGGGAATGGATGGGGAGGGGGAGGGGTGGACGGGTTGCGGACTTGGACTTTCATCTATGAGGAGGAGGGATCTTATTTTTTTCCATACGCACCATACAAATGACCAATAAAGTTTTGACAGAAGTGTTCACACCGACAGACCTTGCCCAGATCTCCCTCCATCCCCATATTTGCATTCTTGTTGCCTGTTTTTTTCTTTCTGTCTGCGCAATTTACTATAGCCCGCACTGAATCGCACACGTAAACGAAATCACTTGCGACCTAATATGCTACAAGTAAAGCAAATTTCCACATAACAACAGGAAATAATCAAAACTTCAACGTTTTCCGAACACATATCGGAAACACTCTCAGTTTGACAGCCGCGTCTTTAGAAATAAAGACATTGGGGACCTTTTGCAAGAAATCAAACCTTCTCATTTTACTTCCCATTTTACTTCCTGTGCGTGCCGTGTGCAAAATGAAGCTTGTTTTCACGTTTTACCTAAGTATGCTTGAGAAGGAACAGAATATCTCCAATAATATATTTTTACAACAGCGAATTTAGTACAAAGATGCCAATAATGTTCATGAATACATTGTCTGCATGTTCAGTATATTTTTTCAGATTTAAATGAGAAAATTCAGTTCTAAAATATGACACAATAAACCTAGGGAACTCGAAAAAAACTGACTTTCTTGTGGCAGCTAAAACACACACCAGAGTCATGTCCAAGTTTTTGATGATTCACTCAAATTATCTCATGTTTGAAATAAGACCACAGCATGATCTAATTCACATTTCTTACCAAAAAAGATAATGAACATTTACTCATTGTTATTGAAAACAAATTTTACTTGATGCACTTTTTGCCGACAGGTTTTACCTCTCACTTCCGGAATTTCTTGTAAACGTAAAATTTGAGTAGTCACCTTCTTGTAAAAGATATTTGTTGTTATAAAGAAGCCCTTCGCTGAACCAGAGCTGATGTGGCCAAGAAGTTGTGCGTGGGGTTAAGAAGTTGTGCTTGGGGTTAAGAAGTTGTGCTTGGGGTTGGGGAATTTTGCTGGGTTTAGGAAATTGCGCTTGGGTTAAGAAGTTATGCTGGGGTTAAGAAGTTGTGCTTAGGGTTAGGAAATTGTCTTTGGGGTTAAGTAATTGTACTTGGGCTAAGAAGTTCTGCTTGTGGTTAAGAAGTAATTTTTTGCTAAAAAGTTGTGCTTGGGTTAAGAAGTTGTGCTTGAGGTTAGGAAACTTGACTACGTCTCGAGGAGTACGTCTATCCCCCGTGGGGGATATGGTTTGTGTAAGGCTGTTGCGTGTTGACTACGAAAAATTTAAAAGTGGAAGGATGGGTTGACGTAGTATCTAATTTTTAGACGAATCAGTCCATTAACCAGCAGGCCCGTGAGACTGTCGTAGGTACGCTAAGTACAGCGCCGATTTTGCAAAATCCGCCATTTTGTCAAGTCCATTCCAAAAATTCTTGGTTACTGAACTACGGAAGGGTCCAGAGAAGCCGTGTACAAAATTTGAAACGAATCCATGTACTAGTGTGGCCTTTAGACGCGTGAGACTGCCGTATATACGCTAAGTCCAGTGCCAATTTTCAAAAGTCCGCCATTTTGTCAATTTTTGCCCGATCCGGAAAATTCTTGGTCACTGCACTGCGGAAGGGTCCAGAGAAGCCGTGTACAAAATTTGAAACGAATCCATCTATTAATGTGGCCTGTAGGCGCGTGAGACTGAAGCGTGACAGACGGACAGACAGACGGAGGGACAGACGGACAGGCAGACGGACAGACCGAGAAGTTCAAAAATATATCCCTCCGTTTCACGGGGGATAATTGTACTTGGTTTAAAGAAGATTTGTTTGGGTTAGGAAATGTTGCTTGGGTTAAGAAGATGTGCCTGGGATTAGAAGGCTGTGTTTGTTGCTGGAACCTGACGCAGCCTAGCGACAGTCGACACGAAAAAAAACTGTGCTGGAGGGAAATGGTGACTACAGTTTCACGGTGTGCCATAAATCAAAAGCACAAAGAATAACTAGACAGAAACTAGATACTCGCTCTAAATAATTCTCTCATATGTTTGAAATCGTTATGACACCGCTGTATGCACCGAATATGCGCCACACACACACACACACACAAAATCCGGATCACTTTTTCTCAGACTTTGAGTATATCAGCCCTCTAGTGGATGACAAAAAACCAGTTCCATTATTTCAGCAGGTATGTCGTTGCTTATTCGGACAACACGTAGCAGGAGTGCCCTTTTTTAGACACAGGGAAGTCATTATTTTTTAGACAGCGTCTGCAAAAATTGTTATTAATCCAACGAATTGACACCGAAAGCCTTATCGCAGCTGTTACTTCTGGGCAATCTCGTGAGTGTCAACCAATCAAAGCACGAGTTAAACTGGGTTAGGTCGGAATTTCCCAAGAAATCTAGGTCAAATGGGTCGCAGGCAAATGAACACCATAAATAAGAAATATATATAAATACACTCGGACAATGGTTTTTTTTGCGGAGTTCTGACAAGTGTACACAGTTGTACCCTAGCAAAATTTTCTACTGTTTATCCCAGTTAACAAGGGATGTTAAAGGTCTGATTTAGCTTACAATCACGTAGGTGGATGCTTGCCGGTTCCCATGATGATATTTTTGGTACCAATTTATGTCTGTAATGTGAGGATAGGGCTTGCTGGTTCCCATGATGATATTTTTGGTACCAATTTATGTCTGCAATGTGAGGAAAGGGCTTGCTGGTTCTCAGACCGCCACAGATTCGCCCTGTGCAAGGCAGATAATGTCATAGCCATTAAGTGTATAGCTGAATGCTTTAACCACAGCCGCCCCCCCACCCCCCTTGCGATCTCTTTCTAACAATCTTTAAAGAACCATCTTGCATTGCGTTTACTTACTTACCATCTTGAGAAAACGTTTTTAACCTTGTTCATTGCACAGGCTCTTAAGTTTGAATGTAATTTTATGACACAGGATTTTTGTTTGTCGTCAGAGCCAGTTGCTATTTCCGCTCTACCAGTTGCAGAGAGCAACGCTCAGGTACAAATTGTCGGATCTTTTTCCTCATCTCAACCTTCTATATTCTAAGCTGTTGTTTATCTTGCACACTTGCTTTTCATTAGGTTTTGTTAGAATAAAAGAGATAAAGTCAGATCGGAGAAATAAGACTGGTTGGCCCTGAAAATGGGGCGAGAAAAGTGTCAATGGCGAGGCTATATTCGAGGTGGTTTCCTGCTGAATGGGAATAGGTGAAAAAAGCTTTGTTGGTAACTGCTTACGTCTGCGTCACCTCTCAATGTCGCTTCTTGCTTTGCGTATATTTTTACCTGTTGCTAAAACGTTGCTAAGGCCCAAGGGTCCTTTTTGTTTATTCAAGTTCTGAAGAAAAGGTATCCGTGCATTTCTTTGTAAACAACCTTGCAGGAACCATTGGTGTTGCTACCGTACAAAAATCCAAAAAGCTAGAACACAAACAAGGCGATTTTTTTTGCATTTTTTTTCTAAATCAGATCTGATCACCCGGCCTAGTTAGTTCAGCGCGTAGAGTCAAGAAGGTGTCAGTGCTGAATCACAGCACTGTGACATTGTTGTCACTGGTTGGCCCCTAACATGTATAAAGTAGCACACAAATACGTAGCCGATCCACCGGATAGCTGGCACCGCAGACAGTACGGACAGCTGAGGCATCACGCCGACACCACTGAGAGTGCACGGACAGCTAGGGCATCAAGTGGACACCACAGAGAATATGGACAGCTGAGGTATCAAGGGGACACGGCAGAGCGTAAGACAGCTGGGGATATCACGCAGACATTGCAGAGAGTACGGACAGCTGAGGCATCAAATGGACACCGCAGAGAGCACGGACAGCTGAGGTATCAAGTGGACATCGCAGAAAGTACAGACAGCTGGGGCATCAGGAGGACACTGCAGAGGGTACAGATAGCTGGACTATCAAGCAGATATTGAAGAGAGCACGGACCGCTGAGGTCTCAAGCGGACACCGCAGAAAGTACAGACAGCTGGGGCATCAGGAGGACACTGCAGAGGGTACAGATAGCTGGACTCTCAAGCAGATATTGCAGAGAGCACGGACCGCTGGGGTCTCAAGCGGACACCGCAGAAAGTACAGACAGCTGGGGCATCAGGAGGACACTGCAGAGGGTACAGATAGCTGGACTATCAAGCATATATTGCAGAGAGCACGGACCGCTGGGGTCTCAAGCGGATACCGCAGAAAGTACGGACAGCTGAGGTATCAAGGGGACACGGCAGAGCGTAAGACAGCTGGGGGTATCACGCAGACATTGCAGAGAGTACGGACAGCTGAGGCATCAAATGGACACCGCAGAGAGTACGGACAGCTGAGGTATCAAGTGGACATCGCAGAGCGTACAGACAGCTGGGGGTATCACGCAGACATTGCAGAGAGTACGGACAGATGAGGCATCAAATGGACACCGCAGAGAGTACGGACAGCTGAGGTATCAAGTGGACATCGCAGAGCGTACAGACAGCTGGACTATCAAGCAGATATTGCAGAGAGCACGGACCGCTGGGGTCTCAAGCGGACACCGCAGAAAGTACAGACAGCTGGGGCATCAGGAGGACACTGCAGAGGGTACAGATAGCTGGGCTATCAAGCAGACATTGCAGAGAGCACGGACTGCTGGGGTATCAACTGAACATCGGAGAAAGTTCATACAACTGGGGTGTCAGGCGGACACCGCAGAAAGTACAGACAGCTGGGGCATCAAGCGGACACCGCAGAAAGTACAGACAGCTGGGATATAAGCGCCAAGATATCATAATGCAGGAAAGCGGATGTAAATGAGACGATAAGTGAAGGAAGAACAGGTAGCTGAAGTCGACAATTACAGGGCAAGGTAGTGGGGAGGGAAAACAGCCAGTGAATAACAGCGGCAATGGGTAACAGCGGCAATGGGTAACATACACAGTCACAGAGGCAACATATAGCAAAGCAATGAGCTACAGAGAGAGAGAGAGGGTAACAGAGCTAGCAACAGACAGCAACAGAGGCAGTGGTAACACATGCAGTAACAGAGATCGTGGCTAACACAACCCATAAAAGAGGCATTGGGTACCAGAGGCAGTGCATAACAAACGCAGTGGAAAACAGAGGCAGTGGGTAAGATGCAGTAACAGAGGCAGTAGATAACAAAGCAATGCATGACAGAGGCAGTGGGTAACACAGTCAGCTGCAAAGACAGCCAATACGTAACGGGGCAGTGGGTAACACAGTCAGCTGCAAAGACAGCCAATATGTAACGGGGCAGTGGGTAACACAGTCAGCTGCAGACAGCCAATATGAACGGGGCAGTGGGTAACAGTCAGCTGCAAAGACAGCCAATACGTAACGGGGCAGTGGGTAACACAGCCAGCTGCAAAGATAGCCCATGGGTAACGGGACAGTGGGTAACACAGCCAGCTGCAAAGACAGCCGATGGGTAACGGGACAGTGGGTAACACAGCCAGCTGAAAAGACAGCCGATGGGTAACGGGACAGTGGATGACACAGCCAGCTGCAAAGACAGCCAATACGTAACGGGGTAGTGGGTAACACTGTCAGCTGCAAAGACAGCCAATACGTAACGGGGTAGTGGGTAACACAGTCAGCTGCAAAGACAGCCAATATGTAACGGGGCAGTGGGTAACACAGTCAGCTGCAAAGACAGCCGATGGGTAACGGGACAATGGGTAACACAGCCAGCTGCACAGACAGCCGATGGGTAACGGGACAGTGGGTAACACAGCCAGCTGCAAAGACAGCCGATGGGTAACGGGACAGTGGGTAACACAGCCAGCTGCAAAGACAGCCGATGGGTAACGGGACAGTGGGTAACACAGCCAGCTGCAAAGACAGCCAATACGTAACGGGGCAGTGGGTAACACAGTCAGCTGCAAAGACAGCCAATACGTAACGGGGTAGTGGGTAACACTGTCAGCTGCAAAGACAGCCGATGGGTAACGGAACAGTGGGTAACACAACCAGCACATAAAGCCGCTTTTGACTTGTCGTTGTGGATGAACCAAAGTCGCCACATCCGACAGACGAAGAACAAACGTCTGAATGCAAGCTTAAATCTGGTTTCGTTTTATGGGTTAATACCAATAAAAGAAGTGCGTTGGGAAGAGGGATAAAAACACAGCATGGAGCCGTTAGAGAAAACCGGCTTTATTGGCACAAAGCAGTTAGTTCTTATTTATGATATTACACAGATTACTGCTCATATTCATACAGGCTTTTCTGTTAAGCAATTTTGTTTCTGAAGCATAATTCAGATGGCAATGCCGCGGCACCAGTACGGGTGGGGAACGGGGGGGGGGGGCGGGTGAGGCGATGAGAATCTGTGGGTGCGACGTTGGCCATAAGGAAAGGGCCATGCGGTAGTAAGGAGAAGAGGTCAATAGACGCGGTGTAGATAAAGGGTGGAAAGGGGCTGCAGACACTCTGCAGATACGGTGTTGTAGGAAGGGGGCTACAGGCACGATGTAGGCATGAGGTGTTGTTAGGGGGGCTACAGGCACGCTGTAGGTATGAGGTGTTGTTAGGGGGGCTGCAGGCACGCTGTAGGTATGAGGTGTTGTTAAGGGGGCTGCAGGCACGCTGTAGGTATGAGGTGTTGTATGAGGCGGGGGACGGGGATGGGGGGGCTGCAGGCACGCTGTAGGCATGAGGTGTTGTATGGGGGGCCGCAGGCACGCTGTAGGTATGAGGTGTTGTATGAGGCGGGGGGAGGGGGGCTGCAGATACGCTGTAGGTATAAGGTGTTGTAGGAAGGGGGCTGCAGGCACGCTCTAGGTAAGAGGAGTTGTATGGGGGGCCGCAGGCACGCCGTAGGTATGAGGTGTTGCAGGCAGAGTTTTGGGGCACACTGTAGATCTAATCATTTGTGTTTGAAATGTACGAACAATTTCTTTATTTTTGTCCACAAAATCTACTTGTACTTCAGTTAAATTCTGAAAAAGGGGTGCTAGGAGTGTCACTTAGATATGGAAAGGTACTCAACTAATCGAAAAACCAATATCCATTTTTCAAACCAAATTTATCCATGAACTGTCGGTCTGTAATTTGTCTACAAACATGTAGGCTTGTCCATAGACGCCGGAATGTTGACGTTATGTTGACGTCATGTTGACGTCATGTATGCCCGTTGTCACTCAAAGCAAAAGCCAGCTTCAAAGCGGATACAACTACAATATATATTGCTTCACTGTGCAAGGTTTCAAAAGACTCCCCCCCCCCCTTCCCCGGATAATAGTGTAGGAAATGGCTCGAAATGGATTTCAAATTTCATAAAAATTTCTTCATTTTTATTCAAGCCCTGTTGGCCCGTTTTGGACGTACACATAAAGTGATACTCAGGCGCACAACTACAATATATATTCTTTCGCTGTGAAAGGTTTCACAACCCTCCCCCCCCCCTCCAACAGCGCTGGTCGTCTAGCTTGGAATAGACACACACCCAAAATGGAGACGCCAGCCGGACTGACGGACAGAAGCCTTTCCTAAAGCCCCCCCCCCCTCGGGGGGGGGGGGTATGGGCCTAAAAACACGTAATTGTTGAATTACATGACTGGCTAGTGGAAACCCAATTCTGTGACGTGCCCCCTCCCCCCCCCCACCCCGCCCAGATACTACCACACATGATCACGGCCACATGGCAATCAAATTTGTTAGGGGTTTGCATTTATATGCCGCAATAATGAGAAATTACGCAGTTTTGTCATGTGTGGAATTGGTTCCTTGATTGCATATGACAGAAGACTGGAAAGATTCCTAATTACTCATTGCTTTAGCATTTTTTATTTATTTTTTAACTCAAAACAACTCCATGAAATAAGTTTTTCAGGCATAAGATGGGTTAATGCGCTGGTGAAACTGGTAAATGCGTGTGCGGCGCCATGGGAAAGCAACATGGATGCTACGAACTTTGATGATTTTTATATTTATTTATACCTATCCACCTACAGAGGTATATATAACACCGTACATGTATGTATTTTATGAATGCACCCCCCCCCCCCACCTCTTTCCCCTTGCAGCTATCTTTACTTGTTTGTTGTTGTATTAGAAACCAACAGTTGCCGTATTCCCAAAAGTTAACTATACACGTAACAGATTCCGTTAAATGCTCCAGAACTTTTGCAGCTTGGTTGAGAAATCTAATTTTTATATTAAGACAAATTCTTACAGAAATTGTTTGCATACTTTAGCTAAATCAGTTGAATTCCCTTGCGTGGGGCACAGTTAGCTGCACAGTTAACCTTGTGAATACCAGGGGGTGGTGTTGGGGGCGTGGTGACTGCATTCTAAATGTGAAAGCGGAGAGAACTTCTACTGTAACGCGAAGGCAAGCAGTACGTCTCTCATTCCTCAATGGCTCGTATTATGACATTTTATTAATATATGGTCAGTCTAACTTCGCACATGAGCAACTTCGCAGTTGTTTCCTTCATTTCAGCTTCGATTCCCTGTCATATTATTTGCATCCAGATAATTGAAACAAAAGCTATTCATGTAAATAGTGATTGATCCCTTTAATACACCCCCCTGATCACCCCCTCCCGCCCGCCCCCACCCCCTTCCTCTCATTCGCGGCTAATGGCTTGATTTTGCCATATTATCTCTTCTTTTCATTTTCATAGGTTTGCACATGAAAAGGGCCAATTTTGCCACAGATGACCATCCAAGCGTCATCTAAGCACTGTTTTCATTCTCCGACCAGCATCCCTCTGAAGTAACACTGGTCAATCGATAGCGTCATTTTGACCAGACCATTACTCAAGGAACACTGATACACATGCAACAAATGACCCCATATCGTAATTTGACGACACGCATCAGGGACAATGCAGTAAGTGTTTTCAAACGTGCTTTAGTCATGTTTGTGAAGAAATATTAATCTGGTACTATTGTAAATAATATACAGGGGAGCCATGTCACAGACCACTTCACAAATGGGCTCACCTCACAAATAGGACCACCTCACAAATAGGACCCCTCACAAATAGGACTATTTTACAAATAGGACCACCCCAGCAATGAGACCATTTCACAAACAGAACCACCTTACAAATAGTACCACCTCACAAATGGTACCACCTCACGAATAGGACCACCTCACGATCCTACGACTATGCTACAAATGGGACCAACCTGAAATCGGAGCACTTTAGTCAGTCCCATTGGTGGTCTTATTTGTGAGATTCCACTGTATTTCGGCGCGACAAATCCCCTGCTGTCTTTAGGCCTACCTGAAACAAGCCATGAGATGTGCTTGTACGCGATCCGAAAGATACTTTCTAAACTTAGGATCAGTTACTGTCGCCGTTGTCATATATTTTGGGTCGAGTATTTTACATTTTTCTTCTCTCGGGAAGTAAATTTCTACTGGCTGTGCATGTGAAGTGGATTATGTTTGTTTTTTTTTTAATGAAAGTGGACAAATCATTTTCCAAATAGTCGATCGTGGATGCATTTCATGTGTGTGGTGATACGAATGCGCGCGGCTGCACGCGGCTGGTTGTGCTGCTGGTCTGCTGCACTCCGCGTGAAGCGCGTCTAACATGTGGTTTCTTTAACCTGCACGCAGTTCCGACCCTGACGCTACAGGGGGGGGGGGCTGTTTCTGTTCAACTATCAACGTAGGGGCCGGGAAAATTTGCCACGGACATTTAGTTCCCCTCTTTGGGGCCGGGACAATCCGCCACGAACATTTAGCTTCCCTGTTCGGGGCCGGGACAATCCACCACGGACATTTAATTTCCCTGGTTGGGGCCGGAACAATCCGCTACGGACATTTAACTCCCTGGTTGAGGCCGGGACAATCCGCTACAGACATTTAGCTTCCCTGTTCGGGGCCGGGACAATCCACCACGGACATTTAATTCCCCTGTTCGGGGACGGGACAATCCATCACGGACATTTAATTCCCCTGGTTGGGGCCGGAACAATCCGCTACGGACATTTAGCTTCCCTGTTCGGGGCCGGAACAATCCGCTACGGACATTTAGCTTTCCTGGTCGGAGCCGGGACAATCAGTCACGGACATTTAGCTCCCCTGGTTGGGACCGGGAGAATCCACCATGGACATTTAGCTCCCCTGGTTGAGGATTTTTTGACCGGTTGTATTCTGACAGTGTACCATTTGATTCGTAATCATACTAACCATTACTGCACTGACCACTGCACATCGGTGCAGATCTTTCAGTCATTTTCTGTCGAGATATCTGAGCGGCTGTTTGCCAGACTGCGGAGAAAGCTACATGCAATTTTTTTTGCTAAATGTTCTTAGCAACATTAGTGTCTAAGTGGGGACTAGCAGTTAATATTGTGTCGCCTTCACGGAATAATTAGGCCAATCTCCGTCAACGCACTGGGCAAGCCAGCTTTCTGCGTGTAGTCAACGATAAATTATCAGTAGAAACTTGTCGATACACCAGTGCTTGGAGTGATTGTTTCTGGAAACAGTAACAGAGCACTGAATTTAAAAGCCTAAGGTGGTGGATAAGGGCTTGAAACGAGGGAAGACGGTTGGAGCGAAAATTACAATTCCTTGATATAATGTCCAAAACTCTAATGTTGATTTTAAGAAAGGCAATGGTTCAGTGATTCACGATAGCTCCAGATGGTATGAAAATTTAACGAACTACACGAACAAGAGCGTATTCAGAACGAAAACATAGCCTCAGAACTGTTACCAATCAGAGAAACTCTCCTAAAGTAATCAAGTTTTTTCTGAGGGGAGAGAGAGGGAGTATCTTTTCTATTTCTCACAAACTCAGATATTTTTCTCAGTTTAACCTGCTAAGAACACTAAATTTCTTTATAGCCCGCTGAAAGATAAAAAAACCAGATAGAAGTGGAGATTTTACAGAAAGCTCATTGGATTCTTGTCATTTGACAGAATCCCTGAGCGCAGGAGACAGCGAGAGAGACAGCGAGAGAGAGAAGCAGTCCTAAAGGTTTCCATGCCTACCTGTGACGCCCCCAGTAGTCTACAGTTCGTGATGACTGCTTTTCAAGTGACATTTTTACATCTGGCTTTCGTTCACAATTCAAAATAAAGCGGCATCTCCATTCCAGCTTCTTATATATCATATGTGCATACATTGGATTGCAATTAATGAGTCAAGTTAACAGAATTATCAATGAACAAATTATATAGCGTTATGAAAACCTGACAATCTTGTCGGAGTGCGCTTAAATCACGGAGATCACCAAACGCACCTTGCTTTCCGGTTGCGTTCGAACATTTTACCGGAAAAGACTGGCGGGGACGAGGCAGACGACATAATTGTGAGTACAGTTGTCCCCATTCTGCGTTTCAATTTGTAATACTTTCTCTCAGCTTATTTTTCTTGGAGATTTGTTGCCAATAAATTAAAAAATTCCTTTCGCAGCTCTCTCTCTCTCTCTCTCTCTCTCTCTCTCTCTCTCTCTCTCACTCACTCTCTCTCTCTATCTCTCTCTCTGTCTCTCTCTCTCTCTCTCTCTCTGTCTCTCTCTCTCTCTCTCTCTCTGTCTCTCTCTCTCTCTCTCACTCACTCTATCTCTCTCTCTCTCTCTCTCTCTCTCTCTCTCTGTCTCTCTCTCTCTCTGTCTGTCTGTCTC
Organism: Protula sp. h YS-2021; assembly: GCA_949752745.1. NCBI lineage: Eukaryota > Metazoa > Annelida > Polychaeta > Sabellida > Serpulidae > Protula > Protula sp. h YS-2021. The sequence continues at coordinate 6,094,802 of OX457034.1, forward strand.
TCTCTCTCACTCACTCACTCTCTCTCACTCTCTCTCTCTCTCACTCACTCACTCACTCTCTCTCTCTCACTCTCTCTCTCTCACTCACTCACTCTCTCTCTCTCTCTCACTCTCTCTCTCTCTCTCTCTCTCTCTCTCTCTCTCTCTGCTTTCTCTTTTTTCTCCTTTGTCTCTGTCTTTCTTTCTTTTTTTTTTTTTTGGCTACCTTTTCTCGAAGTTTCAATGTATATTAAGAAAAAATACAGTGCTCAGTCATTAGACAAATCGTCACGATTTGGATATTTTTGAATCCGGGTTATTCAGATTTAAATGTTCCGGTATTTTGGGGGAACTTTCCATTGTATGACTACAAACATAGGATAGCTTTGGGATATAATTCGCCATGCGGAAGGCCATATTAGAATACCAAAACTGGTATCAAAACTGATAAGCTTTTAAAAAGAAATTGATGTTTTTTTAATGAACGAAACTGTAAAAACTTCATATACTGTCGTACGTTTCTGCAAAACAGCACGTTTCATTCACGTAAAAATGTATAAATGTAAAACGTGCAAACCATTTCAAACGCTTGATTGCTTTTCTCTCTTTAAAAAGGGATTTTTTTCAGTGCGTTTAATACTTCCATATCCAGCACGTTTTGTGCGTTTAATACTTCCACACCCAGCACGTTTTGTGCGTTTAATACTTCCACACCCAGCACGTTTTGTGCGTTTAATACTTCCACACCCAGCACGTCTTGTGCGTTTAATAATTCCACACCCAGCACGTTTTGTGCGTTTAATACTTCCACATCCGGCACGTTTTGTGCGTTTAATACTTCCACATCCAGCACGTTTTGCGCGATTAAAACTTCCACACCCAGCACGTTTTGTGCGTTTAATACTTCAACATCCAGCACGTTTTGTGCGTTTAATACTTCCACATCCAGCACGTTTTGCGCGTTTAATACTTCAACACCCAGCACGTTTTGTGCGTTTAATACTTCAACATCCAGCACGTTTTGTGCGACTAATACTACAACATCCAGCACGTTTTGTGCGATTAATACTTCAACATCCAGCACGTTTTGTGCGTTTAATACTTCAACACCCAGCACGTTTTGTGCGTTTAATACTTCCACACCCAGCACGTTTTGTGCGTTTAATACTTCCACATCCAGCACGTTTTGCGCGTTTAATACTTCAACACCCAGCACGTTTTGTGCGTTTAATACTACCACACCCAGCACGTTTTGTGCGTTTAATACTTCAACACCCAGCACGTTTTGTGCGATTAATACTTCAACATCCAGCACGTTTTGTGCGTTTAATATTTCAACATCCAGCAAGTTTTCAAAACTATCGCACAAAATAGTCATCTTACCAATTACTTAAACAAACTGAACTGTGTATTTTAAAATTTCTCATCTACCAAACAACAAACACGTGAGACAATTTATGAAGTATTTCAATCTAAGTAGCCTATTTGGGGAACTCTGCAAGGGCTTGTTGCAAAACGTAAACAAACTAAAAATTTCTACCATTTAAACTCATATGTCAGAAGATTGGTGAAATGAGAGAAGTAAAAGTTTCAATGATTTAAGATGCTTTTTTTCTTAAATAAAATGTCAAAAGACAAATGACCAGCTGAGTATACGTTTAGCTGTTACTCCAGAAAATTAAATCGAAATCATATTTCTTTTCCTATGAAAACGCGAAGATTTCTTTCACTATCGAAACCATGTCTTTGCATCGGGTAACAAAGCAACAATTTATTCAAAATGTGTAAGGCAGAACCTTCGTCAAACGAACAATAAGCTGGTGACCATTGATGCTTCAAAATCCTAACCGAGTTCAGTGGCGGATGCAGGGGTCAGCTTCAAAAAAATCACTTATGGTACCGAATTTACCAGCCAAACTGTTTTGCGAAAACACGAAGTTTAATTGCTTTTTTTTCTAATTTAGGAGGTGGGGGTGGTGGAGAAGGGGTGGGGAAGGGGGCAGCAACCTCCTTGGGTTCATCGCTGCATTTGTGCTAGAGGACACAGGCTTTGAAACCCTCGTCTAATTCTGACGTCAAACCGTGCGGTCTCGGTCTAATTGTGACTTAAGGCGATATAACAGTGTCTCGTTGTGACGTGAGGCAAAAAGACACTTGTCTCGTTGTGACGTAAGACGACGTGACACTTGTCTCGTTGTGACGCAAGACTACGCTACACTTGTCTGTTGTGACGTAAGGCGATGCTACACTTCTCTTATTGTGACGTAAGGCGATGCTACACATGTCTTGTTGTGACGTAAGGCGATGCTACACTTGTCTAATTGTGACGTAAGACGACGTGATACTTGTCCCGTTGTGACATAAGACGACGTAACACTTGTCTAATTGTGACGTAAGACGACGTAACACTTGTCTCGTTGTGACGTAAGACGACGTGGCGCTTATCTCGTTGCCACCTTAGGTGTTGGGGAACTTGTCTAATCGTGCGATCAGCGTATGGGACCATTGTCTCATTGTGACGTTGGTACCGTGACCTGGAGTAAAGTGATGTCAACCGTTATCTCACGCTTATGTCACTTTTCTCATCAGTGGAGAGGCTATGCGCGCCCTGCTTTTTTTCAATAAAATAATGGGCAGACCAGGCGATATCGGAAATGAACGACCACTGCTCACAACGTAGTATTCATTTCCTTGCAATTTGACACCAGTTTTTTTGTTTTTTTTTTGTTTTTTTTTGGGAGTTCCAGGAGTAAAACATGACACAATCAACTAGTCTTATTTTCTCTCTCCAGTGCATTAGGGGCGGGTGGGGGTGGGGTGGTGATGCGGGAGACCCATTAGTCTTGTTTTCATCGCCATAATACAGAATCTCCTTAGAGCCATCAAGATTCTATGACTGTCTAGAAGTTTCAAATGATGTGGCTCTAAGGGAAGGGGCCGCTCATTAAGTCTGTACGTACGGGGGGTGGGGGAGATGGGGTCTGCCGTTTAGCTTCTGCTAATTATGTGTCTCAAACCTAATTTTTTAACTTGGGTGGGGGTGGGGCTTTCATGCAATTTTTCACTTTGTGCAGGCGATATATCTGAAACGGTCGCTTGGATTTTTCTCAAACGTTGCGAGAAGAACACACATATAGTGCAAATGTTCACTGCTGTTCTATTTTTCATTTTGGCTAAAAATTGTATTTTTGGCGATTTTTAAAATTTTTTACTTGTGTGTGTTTTTGACTCCGTGTATTCGATATCTCGAAAAGTATTCACTGCATTTTGCTCAAAACTTGAAAGAAGAACGGTCATAGAATGCGATTGTACACTGAGGGGTTATAGTGTGTTTTCGTCAAAACTGAATTTTTGCGACTTTTCGAAATTTTTATTTCTGCTTTATTAAAACTTAGAGTCATAATTAAGAAACGGCCTGTCGGATCTTCACTATACCTTGCACAGTAAAAGAAAATGTCTTGGAGGTGTACAGTCTATTTATTGTTTTTATTCGAATTTTATTTAAATTGTCAACTTCTGGCAAATTTTTGAAAAAAAAAGTGTCGTTGTACCGTGCAGCCAACATACCCGTGACGTAATGGCTAGCGCCTTAGACTTTAAATCGTGAGGCCATGGATTCGATTCCCGACTGGGGCGCTAAATATTTTTTTGCCGGATTGAATTGATTTTTGGCAGAAAACATCCCTTGGTGGTCCTGTATGCCACTTTTTATTTTTTCAGTCGATTTTTTTTAAATTTTAACGAAATTTTTAAATTTAAAAAATAATTGTATGCATGATGTAGAAAAAGTGTACTTCACAATGGTAGAGGCGGGAGATCGATTTCAGGCATCCAAGACAGTTCTTCCGGGCTCACTGCGAGTGTGGCTTTTCCTTTTTCTTGGAACGGCTCCGACATTTTAATTTTTCTGCCTATGACGTCATAAATTACGCGTTATATGACGGCATTTATGTTTTAAAGCTCAATAACTCAAAAACTAATGAAACGTCCTTTTCACAAGAGAATACTCACTGGTAAGCAAGATAATCTTGTTGGCATGTTTAGTTCTGTTTTCGTTCTGTTCAAAGTGACTGATTGTGAGCTGGGGAGACTTATCCGTTTTTGTTTTAACAAAAACACTGGCCGCTCTAATTAAGTTACAGTCGATGGTGGTATCACAAATTCTATACAGAGGAGAGTGCGGGGGTCAAAAAGTCAATTTTTGCGCACAAACTTTATACATTCCCTTTTGCAGATATTTCGTAATATGACGTCACTGCAACATCTCTCTGTCGCGTCAGGTCATCAAGAAAGACACGGCAGTATATATATATATATATATATATATATATATATATATATATATATATATATATATATAATATATATATATATATATATATATATATATATATATATATGTATATATATATATATACTTCCGACTTTGGAAACTGGTCAGGGATGCATGAAAACGAAATGACTGCACGCAATCAATCAATCAATCAATCAATAAGTTTATTTTCTGAAAATTATAAAAACAATTTTAATAAAATGTTTTAATAAAAAGATAGTTACTAAATAGTAACTTAATTCGAAAGAACAAAATCAGTAATTTGGTCGTCAGTCCAAAAGAATGGGTGATAAGGGGGCTGGTACCTAGCCCATGTGTGGCGGGCACTTTTTAATCTTTTAGTTTGAGCTGAGTCAACAATCATCAAGTCCGTAATTTTATTTGTTAAACAGAAATTAAACTTGACTACGTCTCGAGGAGTACGTCTATCCCCCGTGGGGGGATATGGTTTGTGTAAGGCTGTTGCGTGTTGACTACGCAAAAAAAATTACAAGTGGGAGGATATAGGTCGACGTAGTGTCTAACATTTAGACGAATCAATCCATTAACCAGTATTCGCGTGAGAATGTCGTAGGTACGCTAAGTACAGCGCCGATTTTAAAAAAAACCCGCCATTTTGTCAAGTCCCATCCGGAAAATGCTTGATCGCTGCACTGCGGAAGGTGCCAGGGAACCCGTGTGCAGAATTTGAAACGAATTTGTCTATTAATGTAGCCTGTAGACGCGTGAGACTGCCGTATATATAAAGTCCAGTGCCAATTTTCAAAAGTCCGCCATTTTGTCAAATTTTGGCCGATCCGGAAAGTTCTTGGTCACTGCACTGCGGAAGGTTCGACAGAAGCCGTGTACAAAATTTGAAACGAATCCGTCTATTAATGTGGCCTGTAGACGCGTGAGACTGCCGTATATATAAAGTCCAGTGCCAATTTTCAAAAGTCCGCCATTTTGTCAATTTTTGGCCGATCCGGAAAATTCTTGGTCACTGCACTGCGGAAGATTCCAGAGAAGCAGTGTACAAAATTTGAAACGAATTTGTCTATTAATGTGGCCTGTAGACGCGTGAGACTGCCGTATATATAAAGTCCAGTGCCAATTTTCAAAAGTCCGCCATTTTGTCAAATTTTGGCCGATCCGGAAAGTTCTTGGTCACTGCACTGCGGAAGGTTCGACAGAAGCCGTGTACAAAATTTGAAACGAATCCGTCTATTAATGTGGCCTGTAGACGCGTGAGACTGCCGTATATACGCTAAGTCCAGGGTCGATTTTCAAAAGTCCGCCATTTTGTCAATTTTTGGTCGATCCGGAAAATTCCTGGTCACTGCACTGCGGAAGGGTCCAGAGAAGCCGTGTACAAAAGTTGAACCGAATCCATGTATTAATGTGACCTGTAGGCGCGTGAGACTGAAGCGTGACAGACGGACAGACAGACGGACGGACAGACGGACGGACAGACGGACAGACCGAAAAGTTCAAAACTATATCCCTCCGTTTCACGGGGGATAATGAATTTGAAACGCTCTCAGACAAAGGCATTTGTTTATTTGTTTCACAACATGTGCGTATAAAATGTAGAGAACATGAGCGGTGAGTGTGTACTGAGCCGCCCCGCTGATCGTGAACTGGACATCTACACACCTGAGCTGACCGGCCATCAAGCACTGACAGGAAATTGGTGGGCACACCTCTGGCCTAAGACCACAGTTAATTTACTTACATGTTTCTTTATAGAATTTCAAAATCTGACTTCTTCTACAACATTGCTGGGGAATCAAGCTTTATTAAATCCTTCAAACTAACCCTTGAGAAGGCAAAAAACACCAAAATATTTGGGGGTTGACCAATTGGATTTTTTGCTATCTCGCATCAAATAGGGGAAACCATGGATCTCGAGGTCGCTCGATCACATGAATAAATTACTGAACTTTGACGTCATATTTCTCACAAACAATACGCTTGATTGCAAGGAGTTTAAGCATGTCTCTGGTACAACCCTCTGGGAACATAAGCATGCCACAAGTTTATTACTAATTGCCCGGAACAATCATAACATTATCGAAAAAGTACAGCTGCCATGCTAATAGTCTTCCTGTTATTGGGCAATGAAGGCGGAAGTAAAAGCGAACCAGCCAACCCGATGTGACCCCGATATGACTCCGGTATCACTGGTTCACTGCTTTTAAAAAAGTTAAGCCATAGTCGTTCTCCCTCCGCTGGGATCCAATTCAATTACGGAGTTTGAGACTTCCCGGTAAGTGGCAATGTATTTGATTATCAGCCTGTGGTTTTGAAAGCAGAGTGGTCCACACGTAAATTAAATGTCGATCTACCCAATCACCCCATCAGCCTAATGGCCCCAAGTCTCGTGTATTAATTAAAGACAAGGTTTGGAAGAAAGCACTATGTTGCTTACGCTGACAAGTTTCTTTTTCTCTTTCTTTTAAAATTTAGATGGTTTAATTAGCCTTTGTTTACAAAGTTCGCATGACTTTCAGAATGAAGGGTTAAAAAAAAGCATCACTTTGAAATGCAGACCAAGGGAAGTGTACAGGAAACCGTCTCATATCGCCCACAGAAGAGCTTTCTTCCTTTAAATCAGACAGAGGGGTGCTGGAATTGACGGCATGTAACATAAGGGACTCTCAACCGCTGACCAGCTGCAAGTGGCACTTTAAGATGCCCCCAATGGAACATCGGTGAGTTTATAAAGATCTTAAACCAGTACTTTTCTCTTGGGAACGAATGTATACTGGTACTGAAGATCCTGTACTCCCTGCTGCAACACAATGCCAAACGTCATGACGTCACGCGCAGTTTCCATGGCGCCTCGTGACGTCACGGCGCAGAGGGGTGCTTTACGTCAGCTGTCAGAGCACAACCCTCTCGCCTGCTATCAGAGGCGGGGCCACAGCGACAGAGTTTTTTCTGTGTAATTCGATAATAACGCCCCATGCGATAATAACACACAATCGGGCCAGATGATAACCAGCACTGGAGCCCTGGCAATGGGGAAACGATTTTGTTAGGAGAATGACAGATCAATTTGGTATAATGGAAGCGAGCAGTCAATGGGAGCTGCAGTCACCTCTGTGATGGAGGAAGCCGCAGTCACAACTGTGTTGAAGGGAGATGCAGTCACAGCTGTGATGCAGCAGTCACAAAACTGTTGGCGAAAGCAGCAGTCACAACTATTACTGGAGTCAGCGCAAATGAGGACTGTGCTGGAGGACCGGCGATCATATCTGGGCTGGAGGCAGCGGCAGTCACAACTGCGCTGGGGGGGGGGGGAGGGAGGAAGCGGCGCTGGGAGTCATAACTGTGCCCTAGGGAGCGGCGATCACAGCCGTGCTGAAGCTGGAGGTGTTCACAGATATACTTACCTTGAGCAGTGGTTTTAATCGCGCACGGGGACGCAGCGGGTCCTTTAGGAGGACCCCGAGTCATAACGCACTTACAGCCGCAGCGGTCTTAGTACACTTAGGACCTCGGCAATCGTACCTCACTTATGGCCTCGACGACCAAGATTCACTTAGGGCTTGATTGTCATAGCTCACTTGAGACCTCGGCAGTCACGGCCATGGATTACTTAGGCCAAGGCTCACTTAAGGTGCCATGGTCACAGCTCACTTAGGACCTCAACGGTCACAGTTCACTTTGGGCTTGTTGGTCATAACTCGCTTAGGGCTTCGGCAGTCAAAGCTCACTTAGGACCCCAGCGGTCAGAGCTCACTTAGGACCTCGGCGGTCATGACTCACTTAGGACCTCGGCGGTCATAACTCACTTAGGATTCGGCGATCATGACTCACTTAGGACCTTGGCGACCATGACTCACTTAGGACCTCGGCAGTAATGACTCACTTAGGACCTCGGCGACCATGACTCACTTAGGACCTCGCCGGTCATAACTCACTTAGGACCTCGCCGGTCATAACTCACTTAGAATCTCGGCGGTCATAACTCACTTAGGACCTCGGCGGTCATAACTCACTTAAGACCTCGGCGGTCATAACTCACTGAGGACCTCGGCGGTCATAACTCACTTAGGACCTCGGCGGTCATAACTAACTGAGGACCTCGCCGGTCATAACTCACTGAGGACCTCGGCGGTCATAACTAACTGAGGACCTCGGCGGTCATAACTCACTTAAGACCTCGGCGGTCATAACTCACTTAAGACCTCGGCGGTCATAACTCACTTAGGACCTCGGCGGTCATAACTCACTTAAGACCTCGGCGGTCATAACTAACTGAGGACCTCGGCGGTCATAACTCACTGAGGACCTCCGCGGTCATAACTAACTGAGGACCTCGGCAGTCATAACTCACTTAAGACCTCGGCGGTCATAACTCACTGAGGACCTCGCCGGTCCTAGCTCGTTCAGTTAACTGCGATGTTACTTGCGATACGGTTTGTTTGAATGTTTTACAGTATTCGACCGGGTTTCACATCAATTTCAGTCTTAGTAACAAAGTCGCCTGAGTACGTGTTGCGAAGAGACGCTAGTAATTTTATGCATAAAGAAACAAATATCTCGTTTTCCATTCAAAATTTCCCCAAAATAAAACAGACCCAGTCGACATGAAGTTTTTTTAGTTTCTGGTATCCCGTACTGGTCATTTCAGACTTTTCCATAATTTACTAAAAATTCCATTTACCAACCACTTTATGAATGTCTAGGCTGTGGCCACTTAATTCTTCTCTGTCAGACAAATGAAAAAAAAAAGAAGTCCAAGATTCAGACTAGAAAACCAGGAGCTACCATTTAATTTTCATAACAATTAAAAGCACAAAGAACCTACATGAAATGCTTTTATTTGTTTTTGGTGTTATTACTTCCATTGTTTCTGCAATTTTTTGTTGGAAAATTTTAATTCAAGAGAGTAGTTAATCCGTCTGTAAGACACCTCCAGCGAATGTCACCTTAATAAGAATTTATGGGCAAAAAAAAAACGTGTATAGAAATGGGATTTTTATGCCACAAACTCATCAAATCATTTTCACAGCGTCATTCTCTGGCAAATAATGTCGCAATAACGTTATGTCTTAATAGAGTCAATGCTTAATATAATGGAAGTTAACAACGCTGGTCCTAACGATGCCAAATGAAAAAGACTGGGAAAAACTAAAAGGAAATGCGCGGCTCGCTTGAAGGCTTCTCATTTTGGTTTATCGCATGGCGCAAACAAATGCCAAATGTTACACCTGGAGATATCAATAAAAAAATCGTGGTTAGTGAGCATGCATTGGTGCTGCTTTCGTCGGGGGGGGGGGGGGGGGGGGCACTCATGTACCAACTATTTACTAAGTAGCCCCCTCACCCCCCCCCCCCCCGAAGCGCTGTAAAAACAAAAACAAAAAAATGGTCGCTGGTAAACTGGTCTGCAGCCATTCTGGAGTCCGCTACCTTTGTTGACACGTGCGATCACTTCGCAAACTCAATCATTTAATTGTGCTGTTAATGTTGTTAAAATACATGCTAATAACGGGATATAAATGATATGTTTACGAAATAATTCTTATGTCAAATTACAAAGTAAGCCTCTGACTGTCGCTGAGACAAATTAAAATTTGTTTTGTTAGGGTTTTTAGCGATCAATGGTGATCAAGCGTAAAATCGTTGTACCTATCGCGTGAAAACGAAACCGAGCCCAATAGGTTCATATGAGGGCAAGGTCACAACAACCAAATATTGTCCAATAACAATTTCCCAAACACAAATATGCCAAATCTGATTGGTCAGCACTTGATGTGTCATTATCCCCCGTGTAACGAGGGGATATAGGTTTCAGCTTGTCCTTCTGTCTTGTCTTTCGCATACGGTTAGAACATATATTGAAGGTGCGCAACGTCGTGTTATTTTTGAAATTGGCCAAAAATTCTAAAACAATACGACTTGTCAAAAATGGCTGTTTTTCAGGAAGTTTGTTAGTACAGAGATAGGTTTTGTCCAGACGAGTTACCCACAACTATTCGATCCAGCGTTCTGAAATTTTATGCAGTGAAAATATATATATTATGCACAACGCGCACCAACGAACGTTAACCAAATATGCGCACTGGTCCGAAATAAATGCCAACTGCGCATCGACGAAAGTTAACATGCGCTCTGGTCCGAAATTCCAACCGCGTATTAATGCAAGTTAAATAAACATGCGCACTGGTCTAAAATAAGCACCATGCATCAAAGCAAGTTAAATAAACATGCGCAATGGTCCGAAATGCGAACCGTGCATCAACGCACGGTGTTATCGCTTTTCGTAAGCTGGGACTTACTCCTTGGACAAACTTGTTTCTGTAAACCTGTTTGCACGGAGATAGATTTTGTCCAGACGCGTTCTCCGAAACTATTTGATCCAGCGTTCTGAAATTTTTTGCATATATATATATATATATATATATATATATATATATATATATATATATATATATATATATATATATATATATATATATATATATATATATATATATATATATTGTAGATGTGCAACACCGTCTTATTTTTTAAATCAACCAAAAATTGTTAGGCAATGTAGGGTTTTCAATTTCATTGAATTAACCAACATCCAGTGACATTATGTGTTACACGGGGGATCCTGCCTCACTGATGTTCTGGTTCTAATCGAACTGCTCTTGTAGAATGTTACGTGGTATCGAGATCTCCGAGAGCTCCCACTCCCCCCCCCCCCCAACTCCCTACATGTATTCAGGACAAGCAGTTGTGACAACAGACGTGTGTGTGTGTGTGTGTGTGTGTGCGTGTGTGTGTGTGTGTGTGTGTGTATGTGTGTGGTTTTATCGCTACAAAGTTTTCCTGCCTTTCCCTCAAATGAAAAGTGTTGCGTGGGTTGAGGAAAAATATCGAGAACTATACCATAATATTACATGAGCTCAATACCAAAAATATATCGTCTTAAATTTATTCAATTTTTTATACTTTTAATTCATTTGCCGAAATAAAAAGTCACACGTAACTGAAGACGTTCGGTCTGATATTATATCTAATAATTCCAATATTTCATGTCATTCTTTTTGTTGAGGTTTTCTTTTTGTTTATTCATTTTTTTTGGTGATCACACAGACGGTAGGCGTTTTGGATTTCTATATGAAAGCATCGCATCTCCACTAATTTACATTGATTCCAAAGTCTTGCTGGTTTTGTGGATAGAATTCCATCCGTTTTCAAAAACAAGGACGAGAGCTGAGGGGGGAAGGGGGAGGCATTCATCATCGTGTTTTATTTCATACGCCGAGCAGGTCAGCTAATTGCCCTATGACTCAGCTTGTCTTTAACACTCTTTCCATTTACTTTTTTTTACTTAAGACATTTTCTGTAAACCCTTTTGTCAGTGAGGTCAGTAGGAAAGCTAGTCTCTTTTATTATTTTCAATTTAATACAATTGAATTGACAAGTTTCGGGGCGGAACTTTTTATTTTATTTTTAGAAATTTCGTTGGAGCGGCATCAGCAAATACATCAATATATTTTTACATTAAAAACACTTTCTGCAAAACATACTTCCTGTGAGATCAGAAAAGAAAACAATCTCGTTTATCATTCTAATTTTTTCATCATTCTATTTTTTTTCCGAGAAAATTAGTCCGACCGTGGCCTACTTTATTTATTTTTGTTGTTTTTATACATTTCGTTAGCATTGCATTAACTGCTATTTTTTCGATAAGTAGGGTTAATTAATTTAATAAATCATTATATCACATCGCAGCATAACATTTTTTCTTTACTTTGCTCTTATTTTGTTGCCCTCAAGTGTTTCTGGTATGAAAATGCCGGCGCCGAAATCGCAGCCCCCCCCCCCCCTCCACCCCCAAACTCCCACGATAACTTTGTGAGCAGAAGGCCAAATTTGGTCTTTCGAACTGCAGGTTTTTAACGTCGTTTTTCTTGGCCTCGACCTCAACGATGATTTTTCACTGACAATTTCCTAACACTCTCATTGGTCAATTGATTTTTTGTCTCCAATATGTGGTTATATTAACCCGAGAGAAAGCTGAAAAACAACGGTTATTTTTTCCCTGGCCTAATGTAGTAAAGCTGTTAATGAATCCGATTTTGAAAGGCCAGAGTGTCGGTAAATGCCTTACCATGAGAACGCGTCGGTGGTCCGGTTTTCATCGGTGCCAAGAACTTCTAAAAAAAGAATGTGAAATAGGATTCCCAGGCAGCTTGGGCCTTTTACGTGGGTCGCGGAATTCTAATGAAAAGACCCCGCTGCGTAAGAGGGTTAAGGAGGCTCAACAGTATTCCGGCAATTTCCTATCTGCTGAATATAGCCTTTGTAAATAGCCCACTGATAAGGATATCTGCCAAGGAATGTGGGCCGAAAAAATGGACAAGCAGTTCGTGTCTTACATCCCTTTACTGTGCTGTGAAAAGTGTTTTAACCGTTATTCAACTATGTCCCCGTGGGGCTAATATTTTAACACTTGACAAGCCTCTGGCTTGCAAGGGGTTTTTGAATTTGTGCCAGCAGCCGTTGATATATTTTTTTCTCGACAGTGATCGGATTTCTTCTGTCATCTCCTATGGGCCCTAGGGCCACAAAACTTGGGACTTAGGTAGAACTTGATATGAACGTGTGCATGATACTTTTTATTTTCGCCTTCGATTTCGTTTTCTTGTTTAAAACGCCATTTGAAAAGAGTGTATTTTTTGCAAGTAAATGTGCAACATTTAACGCGCAGCACAGAACACACAGTTGCTCAGCTTTGTGCGAGCTCTCACTACGTAAATAGATAACATGGCGTATGCCTGATCAGTCAATAAAACATTCAACAAAAACCAAACACTACTCGGCTTATAAGACTATTCAAGCTGTGCTGTTTGCAATACGTGTATATTATTCAAGAAATAACCCACTGAAGGGAGTATTTTTGCATTTTAATTTTTGTCAGTGTTTAACATATCGCTAGCGAAATGAGGTTCTAGTATCATATCTGTTACCATGTGTTACCATGTGTACTCAAAATGTAAAAAAAAATATGCGGAGGGGGGGGGGGGGTAATGTTGAGACCAGACGTGGTCTGCGCGGAGTGTCAATTTCGTCAAAAAGGGGGTAATTTTCACTCAGTACTCTGCAATTCCTCACAAAACGGGAAACAGTCCGCGTTTGGTTAAAAAAGAGGTATTATTTCGAACTCAGTACTTCGCATTTAACGGTCGTTTTAGAGCGAATTTGACGCGCATGGTAACTAATTTGTACGTGAGTGCCAACCTCCCCCCCACCCCCCCCCCGCAAAAGAAATGTCGATGATTTCTAGTGCTATAGCTGTGCGGAGCAGCCATCGCTAGATAACAGATCGATAGGTAACAGGTCAATAGATAACAGATCAACAGATCGATAATCGAAGATTGACATTCTTGGGCCAGTTCATTTTGAATCTCTTGTGGTGGATAATGAGTCACAAACAATTTTTGGTTCATCTGGTTATATAATGCTTTAGAATTATTAAGCACCATCTGGTGAACGATTTACAGTTACCAAGGAATTTACATAACCAATTAAAATGTTTCAAAAGAACAAGTCTTCCACTCCATCCCCCCTTTTTTGTCAAGTGACACAAATGCAAGGACATTATTTTGGCTGGGGTTTTTTTCATTATGAAACTAAAAATGTATGGCTGCAAAAATGAAAAAAAAAACGTTTATTTTTTATAAACGTTTTTTTTTTTTTTCATTTTTGCAGCCATCCATTGGGTCTTGGGAGCTGTTAAATGTCTACATCAAATTTAAAGTGGAGAAAAGCTTTTGACAGGTTTTCTGTTGTTGATATTGTTGCTAAAATAGCAACAGGAAAATCAAATTTAAATTTAAACCGTAACCTCCTTGGAAAACATTGAGATCCGCGAATGAAGTTAATAAAATCTTGGTTGGAATCATGTTCTTAACTGTGGTAGCTATGACTGCGATCACATGACATGAACACTGCAGGAAACAATTACTGCAGACTTCACAAAATTAGAAGAAAACAGCGGGCGATTTTAAGACAGAAAGGTTCCAGACATAAAGAGTTTTAATAAGATATTCACCATCTCTTTTGAAAATAAAATACACAGATTTGAAGGCGAGTAATATCCCTTGTCAAACCGGAAAATAGCAGTCACGTTTTGCAAGGTCTATTGCCCGTAGTCAAGTCTTTGCACGCGTCTAAGGAAAGCACGACATCTTCTAAATTGCGATGTTGCGTTCCGTCAACAAAGACCAAGGAAAACGGCTGTAAGCTGACACGGAAATAAAAGAGGCGCAAGTACACGCTTCTGCTGAAAGCGGCAAAGGATTTTGGAAGAAGGTCATATGAATGGGGCTGCTAATTGCTTTATTATCTCTCGATTCCTGCTTTGATATCTCATGACGCAATTAAGGTGCTGACCAATGAGAAGGCAGCCTTTATAATCTGACTCCCATCCGGCAAACTGCTGGCTGTCTTTAACAATAAACATAACAGAAACGTAACAAGCCAGTGACTCTTGAGATTGTTGATCATATTTGAGACAAGCCACGGACTCCTGAGATTGGTGACCGCATGTGAGATAAGCCACGGATTCCTGAGATTGGTGACCATATTTGAGACAAGCCAGTGACTCTTGAGATTGCTGATCATATTTGAGACAAGCCAGTGACTCTTGAGATTGTTGATCATATTTGAGACAAGCCACGGACTCCTGAGATTGGTGACCGCATGTGAGATAAGCCACGGATTCCTGAGATTGGTGACCATATTTGAGACAAGCCACGAACTCCTGAGATTGGTGACCGCATGTGAGATAAGCCACGGATTCCTGAGATTGGTGACCATATTTGAGACAAGCAAGTGACTCTTGAGATTGTTGATCATATTTCAGACAAGCCACGGACTCCTGAGATTGGTGACCGCATGTGAGATAAGCCAAGGATTCCTGAGATTGGTGACCATATTTGAGACAAGCAAGTGACTCTTGAGATTGTTGATCATATTTGAGACAAGCCACGGACTCCTGAGATAGGGGACCATATTTGAGACAAGCCACGAACTCCTTAGATTGGTGACCATATTTGGGACGAGCCTAGAAAATCCCGAGATTGGTGACCAAAAACTGAACACACTTCTGAACAGACAGTGACCACACACCAGATTAACAGAAATTAGACCACCGGACTTTTCCGTAACAGAATTGAATTGGAACGGGACCAAAGAACGGTGACCTTAATTCAGGGGTGGTTTCATCCCGGCGTTCTAACGTGTTATGAATCGCACATATACTGGCATGTAGAACCAGAGAAAATGTAACTTAATGGGAAATAATAACCTTTTGATCCTTAGGAAGTAATTACCGTTATTGAAGTCAGTAGTAAGGTGTTGTCCTATTCCCATGGCAACGTTTGTGTAAGCTAGAGCTACCTCAATAATTAACATACGCCAAATCCCAGTCTGAATGTCAAGGTCAATGGTTATAGATGATAACAGCATTAGGTGCTCAGGAGAAGTCGGATGCTAATCGGTATAAAAGTGACTACTTAATTCTGCGGGTAAAATTGTAGAAATCCTTATTCACTTCCGGTTGAGATTGCAGCTGCACGACACATGCACAATAACAAAGCACCTGTAGCCGATAATAGAGGTTTATTGATTCAAAGGTATATAACAATTCGTGTTATAAACATTTACTGAGATGAGATTTTTAGACCAAAATAATGGTATTCTTGTGAGATATACTCCAGAGAAATGGGGGAGGATTCTGATAAAAGGTTAACGTTTTTCGAAACAAAATTCTATTTAGCAGAATCTGATTGGTCCACCTCCACTACGAAGGAGTTCGATAAAAGTGTGAAACTAAACAGATCACAGACAAAGTTTCTGAATGTTTCTGAATTCTGTTTGGTACTCGGCGACCTCTACGTTATTCCAAAAATGACTATGAATCTTATCAGTCCACAATTTTGGTGAAAGCGTTTCCTGAATAACTACACTAAATGGTTATTTTCATTCTGTCACCTGTATATCGGGACTACCTGTTTTTAAAATGAGTTAGATAAAAAAAATATGATTGCTTCTTCGAATTATATATGTCTGAAATATTCCAGAAAACTGAGATAAAAAATATATAGTTCTAATATTTAGAAAGTTTACTTCTGAGTGTCAGCCAATGATTGTATAGAAAAATGCACTATTTCTAAAACATCTGAATGCCTTTGCAGCATTATGTAAAGGAGTGATAAGTACAGAAGGGAGTAATTGGTATGCATCAAGTCAGAGTCCCTCCAGCAAGAGGACAAATTGTGTAAGACCGATGCCATCGCAAGAACAGCTGAAAAGAATAAGATGCCTCAAGCAAAGGCGGGCGGGTAGGGGGTGGGGTTGGGCAAGGGGGCGGAGCATTCGATTTGCAGGCGTGACATATATCTTGAGCTGTTTCTACATTTATTTTTATCCCAAAAAACCACATGTTTTGAAAAAATTAAAATACTGTAGAAGTCCAATACTATGAATAACTGTTTCAACGACTGAGGGAAATGTATTAGTGTCAAATGGGGAACTAGAATTCCCGTGTTGGCAAGCTCTTACTCGGGTGAGCACAGGAATACCAAATAGCTGCGCTGGGATTCGTACAAAAGTTCTGCTCTGCTTAATGCTTGGCAGCGTACCCCCTATTAACCTCGATATTTCTTTTATTTTCATTTTTTTATTAAAGAATTAATTTTTTATCAGTGAAGAGAAGTGCACATTGACGTGATTTGAATAATACACCACAGTCATAAACTACATCAACATCTACGCACACTATCACACACTACCCCAAAACATCTACTCACATCGCCACACACTGCTCTAAAACATCTACTCACATCCCCACACACTGCCATAAAAACGTCTACTCACATCGCCACACACTGCCATAAAACATCTACTCACATCCCCACACACTGCTCTAAAACATCTACTCACATCCCGACACACTGCCATAAAACATCTACTCACATCGCAACACACTGCCCTAAAACATATCATCACATCGCCACGCACTACCATAAAACATTTACTTACATCGCCACACACTGCCCTAAAACATGTACTCACATCGCCACACACTGCCAAAAATGGTCTACTCACATCGCCACACACTGACATAAAATATCCACTCACATCGCCACACACTGCGCTAACACATCCAATCACATCGCCACACACTTCCCTAAAACATCTACCCACATCGCCACACACTGCCCTAACACATCCAATCACATCGCCACACACTGCCATAAAATATCTACTCACATCGCCACACACTTTTATAAAACATCAGAAAATGTTTTCTGGCCTGATAACAGCCCAAAAAGATGTTAGCTTAAAGTGCTTTTTTGTTAAATAGAAACCTGAAGATCGAGTATTCCAGATGTATGTTTCTATTTTTATAAACAGTAGGAAAGGTGATTTTAAAAAAAAATAACCAAATCGCTCCGACTGACTGACTAGTAAAATATGCTCGCGAACATTTGTGCTCCAAGGATGTTTTATTGCATAAAGCGTAGATAACAAGCATTCTGCTACACCAGCTAACGGGCCGTGTTGTGGTGAGCAGTGCTGGGAGAACAAGAACGAAGCCAAAGGCGGTCTACGGCAATGCTGTCGCCGAGCAGGTTTTACTTCGATGCTGTGTCTGTATAATCCGTGATTAAAATGCGAATAGAGTGTTGTATGTTTTGTCTTGACTCGTTATTTAGTCGACATTACACGGATCAAACCTATCAACACAAACACGTCCTGGCAGCGATGCCGTGACGAGGAAAGTCTTGACCTGTGAACGAACACAAAATAGGCACGCGCATATGCTCATGTCTTCGGAACGAACTCAAAATAGTCACACACACATATGCTCATTCTTCTGAACGAACACAAAATAGGCACACGCATATGCTCATGTCTTCTGAACGAACACAAAATAGGCACACACACACATATGCTCATCTCTTCTGAACGAACACAAAAAAGGCACACACATATGTTCGTGTCTTCTGAATGAACACAAAATAGGCACACACAAATGCTCATGTCGTCTCACAAGGATGTGACCAATACATGCGTCATAATGTTATTCAAATCCCTCAAGAATGAATTACAAAAGGAGACTGCGATATAACTAAATAGAAGACACAAGGCGGTATTGTCTCACTACAATCGTCACCTTAAAACCGTTGTCCAATACACCACCGCTATGCAAATACCCACAGCTATTCGTATTTAGAAAAACAATTATAAATCGAATATTTATTTCCCAATTTATTCATTTTACAAGAGACCATATAACTTCTACACATGTGCACAATTGTTTTATCATTTAAGCATTAAAAATTGCAGAAAATGTTCGTTCACGTTTTTAAAAGATACATTGTTGGATCAGACCCTTGAAAGGCCCTAAAGTGTAGTCAATATTGAGATAAATACAGAGCATCAGCAAAGAAACATCAGACGAAAAAAATTACAATGCATAAATAAAAGGACATTCAACAAGAAAAATATTGATTGTTTTCTCGTCTGATTTTTCCAATTATATAACATGTATTTGTCACAGCTACTAAAATAGAGGCAATTTCCCGTCTATGTGAAATACAGCTCAATGGTGGACTTCCTGTCTCCTCTATGGTTCTAAATATGCCAAACCCATCACCTTCGGTTTCATGTTATTCATGACGCAAAACGGTGTTCAACAAGGAACTACATTATCGCTCCATGTCGACATGACATAACTCTTTTCTAAGCTTCCACTGCAGTGTTCCTTGCTAAGTCACGTTAACTGTTACTTCACTATTTTCGAAATGACGCACTGCATTAGTAGTAAACATTTGTGAGTTTTAAAACCACTAGCCCTTGACATCAGCTTCTATTTTCGTTCGGCTGAGGCAATCAGAGCAAAAGTCAAGGTGCTAAAAATTAAACCATACTGTTTCGTTTGATCATTTCAAATGTTTGTTTGTTTATCGGTGTTTTAAGTCCCTTTCAGCGATCACAGCGCTATATCAGGACTACCCTGCCACATTATACTGAAATGGGCCATTCCAGTTTGAATCGCTAGGGGGATCATCATTTCAAACGGATTAAATGACTATTTTACATTAAATATTTGAATGAATTTCAAGTTGTCCAGTCAAATATGTGGGACTCTAATGCCATAAAGCATTATGCCTCTTTAAATCGAATTTAACAATAAAAATGGATTTTCGTTTCTTATTGTCTATGTGTGTTTGCATACTTTATCGGTCAAAAATTTACTTCTAAACTGAATAAGATAATTTGAACTGCAAAGAAATATTACGAAATTAAAATATCATGCGATATACAGAATTTCCAGTATATCTGACCCACATACGTCAATTATTTATAAAAACAACTGTGAAATCAAGGTAGTGTTGTAGTCATAGTAATTATATCAGGGATCATGGGAACTTTTACGGATTAGGAACAGCTGCAGGACAGTCACCAAAATGAACATTCGAAATGCTCACTTTTCTAAGAGTTAATTTGATGGGATTAGCATATGTTCAAGCAGAATTTAGGAATTAGGAACAAATTCAGGACAGTCATCAAAATGTAAGTATTAAATCTCCACTTTTTCTAAGGGTTATTCCGATTGGATTAGCATATATTTAAGCAGAACTGTTAAGGATTAGGAACAGCTTCAGGACAGTCACCAAAATGAACACTCTAAATACCCATTTTTTTCTGAGAGGTAATCCACGGGGATTAGCATCTGTTGAAGCAGCATCGACCAAGTGAAATGAAGTGCGTAATATATTTCGTAGTGACCCGAGAAGAAAAATTCAAAGCACATTTCATGTCAAATAAGATGCAAAGCCAATCGTTTGTCATTTGTATTCCTGTTCATTTTTGTTTATTCCGATTCAAGAAAAGCGCGACATGGCGTACATAACTGATGCTGTAACCATTTTAGTCTGCTCTATTTATAAGCACATTCCGGAAAACTCGCGATAAAACAAGACAGTTTTTAGACATGTTTTAAAGATATTAACTGTAACAGCTAAGAAAAAGCGAATCTGGCGACGACTTTGTTTTGCCATTGAAATGTGATCATAATAAAATAGCACGTCAGCGTGATATTACCATGTGATACACATGACAAAAGATCAAAATACCCCAAAGCTCAAGCTAGTCTTTACTTAACAATAATTGTGATTCAGATATTGACGCTTGGTGGTCTTGAAAATAACTTTCATCGATAATTATATATATTATCTACACGTTTATTACATGCAATTATGTGTCAATGTGTAATATATTACATGCAATTACGCGTACATGTGCGTATATTGCACGCAAGTATATACACATGTATACCTATATTACAGACAATTATGTACACATGTATACAGATATTACATGCAATTATGTTCACATCTACACGTATGGAAATATACGTATATGTACATCTAGACGTATACATAGATGTATACATATATGCACATATATATGCATTATATGCATACGTGTACGTGTATGTCCGAATAATGATATATATGTAACAGGCTAGGATTACAACCTGTATACATTTCCTAAAATGATCGGGCTATGTCTACAATTCCTGACTCAATCAGGCAATGTATACATTTCCTAGAAAAGACCAGGAAATGTACACATTGCCTGGTTTTGCAGTTAAAAATTTGTAATCTTTGCCTGAAACTTGAAATGTCATTTTTTAATTAATATTTATTGAGATTCATTGCGTACATATCTAAATTCACAATTTCAATCACTGTTAATCCCTATGAAGCTAAATCGCCTACCTGTAATCTCGCGTTCCGCGTGTCTGCTGCTATGAATTACCTTTAAATTGCAATTGGAAATTACTGCCAAAATTTCAATTCATTATATACAATTAAATTGCAATATTTTTTAAATTGCAATGTTTTTAACAAGAACGCAGAGATTTTACAACATTACTCAGCATCGCATGACTACTCTGGTGTTTGGTTTGAGAATTTTTATTGCATCCTGCATTTTATCCAACCTCCCTCGTGCCAATACCTCAAGCTCATTCAAAATCAAATGACAACTCCGGGGTTTGATGGGATAATTTTATTGTGTCCTGTATTTAATCCAACCCCCTTCCCCGTGCCCGTACCCTATCTTTCCTAAGCAAAATAGTGATAACAAAAACAATTTACTATGAAATGGTCAGAGTTTTTGGTTAATAAGATTAAAACCAAGTGAAACTACTCCAGTGGGTAGCAAAATTGCAGTTATGTGAGTAAATTGAAATTATAAACCTTTAAAACCAATCATTGAGCAATTTTTCTTTTTATTAGCTTTCAAGTGTAGATCACATGAAGTTAGTTATTGCAGTAAACTGCCCATCTATTAGCCTGTATAGCAAATTGCATGGGCATGACTTTGCTTTGAATATCTTTTAACTGAAAATCACTCAAATTTACTACCGAATCTTAAACTACCTAACTGACCAACATATTGAAAATAAGTTCTGAATATTCTTTTTGGGTGGGGGGTATTGGCACGGGGTTATGGTTCTACGGAATGTGTTTTCTCAGGTGTTTTCTTCTTTTTAACTTTATCAGAGAAAGAAAATTAAATATCAATGGGAGATAACTTTAACGCACAAAGTTTAAGGCAAAGACTACAATTTTTTAGTAGGAAAACCAGGCAATGTGTACATTTCCTGGTCTTTTCTAGGAAGTGTATACATTGCCTGATTGAGTCAGGAATTGTATACATAGCCTGATCGTTTTAGGAAATGTATACATTTGATGGTTGTAATCATAGCCTGTAACATATACGTGTACTGTAAAATATTTTAATTCCAGAAAAATGTTTAAAAAACCAAATCGATACTTAAGTTCACACAGAAAATATGCAAATATATAGGAACTCTCATAGGATCTCTTTCGAAGTTGCAATTACTCGCAACAGTTTCCTTCAAGGAGGAATTCACACAAAAAATCGCAAAACAGATTTTCAGACTATCGTTTCCACACAGGGCAATGATGCTAATTTAATACATTTTAAAGCCTAAAAATTGTAAACTGAGCTAATTCGTCGGTTATTATTATTATTATTATTATTATTATTATTATTATTATTATTATTATTATTATTATTATTATTATTATCATCATTCCTCATAAATAGTAGAACTATCCTCCAGTTCGAAAAAGAAAAAGAAAACAAAACAAAATTCTGGATGTGACAGTACTAATCGTCTGGCTCGTTGCTTGATGCCACAGTACTAGTGGTCGAGATTTTTGCTGGATGTCATTGTGCTATCCGTTCAGCTTGTTTCTGGATGTCACAGCACCAGTGGTAGAGCTTGTTGCTGGATGTCACAGTACTAGTGGTCGAGCTTGTTTCTGGATGTCACAGTACCAGTGGTCCAGCAATGACACAGTTCTTGTTGTCTGGCTTGTTCAATGATAAAATTCTTACCACAATGTTTCTTAAAAGGTTCTTTCCCACCGCTAAAATTGACCAAAATGCAACTGGGAGTGCGACTTCTAACGTTCTAAATCCTCTGTTGCCTTCGAAAACACGGATGCATCACTGTGATATATTGCACGCATAAATAAATTGACATTTGATATGACTTTGCTGTTTTGCAGCACGTCACCTATGGCAGTTACTTGCTTGGCTTGGGAGATCACAGTGGCGGCATCCAGGGAGAGGAGGGACGGATTTAACTTTTAAAAAACATCTGAAGTAGCGAGATAAACCGTTTTACGTGAAGACACAAAGTTTAAAGTGCATTTTTTTTAATCTAAGGGCGGGTATTCCAGCCTGACCCCTCCCGTTGAATCAGTCACTTACACCACTGTGACGTAAGCCGTGATTCAGCTTCACCATGCTTCCGCTTACCAAGAAATGTGCATGTTACATCAAACGAGCAATCCAACAGAAATAAGGGGTCTGTTTTACCTTCCCACCCTTACCATTCAATCACAATTGAGGTACGGGTCTGACAGGAGGGTCTGCATGTTTTTAGAAATGTCCATACCTTCCATATTATGTTCCTATTTCAATACTCAACGACAGAATACGCACCAGAAAATGAGACATGTTTGTCTGCTTCATAACACGAATGCAAACAGCCAGGGCACACGTGGGGATAGCCAAGAGGTGGCTAATTATTACTCAATCATTTAGGAGACAAAACAACGCATGACAGATATCAATTAGAGACATGTGCATTGCATTAAAGTCCTGGAGCGGCACTCACGTACCAACTCGTTACTATAGGAGTCCATGACTTTATATAACAACCACTAAACGCGGAGTTCTAATTTGAAATAATACCATTTTTATCCAAACACGAAGTGCAGCTCTGAAAGGGCTGCCCAACCTTTTTATGAGAAACTGCATGAAAATTACCTCCCTCTCCGCTTTTTTAACGAAAATGGTGACACATGTGATAATAACTAACATAAGCCACTTCAGTAATTTCGATAAACGGTATTAATTTTTCGGCAATTCTAGAGAATGCGAAAAACAGGAACATTTAAACAAAACATGCATAAATTATCCTAAGATAATTCTAATAATCATACAAGAATAATTTAAAGCAATAACAAGTTTCACGTAATAATTAAAAGCTTCATACAAAGACACTCACAGGAGATGTGTATTATTAAAGTAAGATATGCAATCGTAAAAATATTTACCTCTTTGTTTTTTTTATAAAATTATGAACAGTGTCAACTTCAAACAAAATGTTATGAGCCGAATTTCAAATCCTTACATCTACAACAATTAAGATAATATCATAGATACTAAAATAGATATGTTATTATAACATTACGCCCGATGCATTAAAACTATGATGATACTGCGATATTAAAACGATTACATAACCTCAGCACTGACCAAAGTTAAAATAATAACTCACAGGGTACACATACCACTCTCACAAAAATTTTCACATTATGACGTCTTGATCAGTACATGTACACAACTCTCGCAAAACATGGTCTTGTCGCCAGTAGTTTGCATAGAATTCTTAGAAGTACTGCCAACAGTATCTTAACTCTCATAGAATAAGTAGTCTCCATTGTCCTTTAACTCTTGCAAAGCATGTCTTTTTATCAGTACTGTCCATACTATCTTAAAACTCGTAAGATATGGTCTTATTACAAGTACTCTCCATAGCATCTTCTAAAATGGTCTTGTTACCAATACTCGTCATAACATTTGAATTCTCACAGGATCTGCCAGAATAGGGTATCGTTACTGACACTCTTAATTTTACTGATCCTATACACAGTATCGTAATTCTCTTGATACGTGTCATAGTATCTAATTTTCTTGATGCGCTTCACAGTATCGTAATGCTCTTGATACTCTTTACAGCATCATAAGTATTTTTATGCTCTTTACTAATAACAGCTAATAAAAACCATATCAAGCTATATCACAATAAATATCTCAATTTATTATTGATTATTATTCACAAGACTCCACATAATTTCCTCTTTATTTGTTTCTTTCTTGTCATTTGTTAGCTGTTGCACAACAGCGACAATGAAGGCAATATGTATGATCGAATTAGTTCTCCTAATTATGACGTTTAAAATAAAATAATAAAAACATAATATTATTATGGTATATTATCTTCAACATGGTATTATTTGCGGTGATTTGTGCTCAATCTGAACACAATCTGGTGACGTCAGCAAAGTCCATTTTTCCTGATGTCAGAGAGCGCAGTAGTTCTGTTGCTTAGTTTCATTAACAAAGCAATTAATTGAGACGTCATGTGGATTGCCACAAAAACGAGCATCCGTCATTAAGTTATTTAACATGTCTTACCTATAATCAGCTGCTACTACTGACACTTCATTGGGGCGATGTAGAGAACGAGTGTGACAACTGAACAAATGACTATTGTTAGCGTGAGGTAACCTTACGATTCAGTAAACAATTCTAATATAACAGCGCAATAATGGCCCAGGGTGTATGTAATTCACTGACGACATGCTATGCACGTGTGGTTTAGGGTGTATGTAATTCACTGACGACACGCTATGCACTTATGGTTTAGGGTGTATGTAATTAACTGCCGGCATTCTATGCACTTGTGGCTCAGGGAGTATGCAATTCACTGACGACACGCTATGCACTTAGGGCTCAGGTTGTATGTATTGTATTGTATTGCATTGTTCTTTAGATCCCTTTCAACTGCTATGGTCATGTCGGGATCCCACTGCCACATTATACTGAAATGGGGCATTCCAATCCTCCTTCTAACCCTTACATGTGGAGTGCCTCACAGGGGAGCAAGGAGGAATCCCAATTTTAAAGTCTTAGGTATGACCCGACCGGGGTTTGAACCCACGATCTTCCAGTCTCGAAGCGGACACTCTAACCACTAGGCCACCGAGGCTGGTTGTATGTAAATCACTGATTACATGCTATGCACTTATGGCTCAGGGTGTATGTAATTCACTAACGATAGCAGTGCATTTATTCCCCAGGGTGTGTGTAATTCACTGAAGACGCCCTGTACACTTATGGTTACAGTGCATGTAATTTACGGACGATATGCTATGCACGCTGTGACCATCCATTACTAGACTTGTCGACATACAATGGTTGGAAGTAAGGATAAGTGACCCCAGATGACCACCTACCATTTGTGATATGGTCCTCGCCACAAACAGAGGTATTACTGAAACTGAGAGAAGAACATCAGTAGAATCACCCCTCATCCAAATTCACATTGATAGAGTACATCTGCAAGCAAGAATATCAGCAGAATCATCCCACCCCCATTGATATAGAGTGCATCTGCAAGAAAGAATATCAGCAGAGTCATCCTGTCATCTGAAGCTCCCACCTCCCTACCGAGTTAGATTACATCTGCAAACAAGAATATTAACAGGATAATCCCGATCCACAACAACATCTTGCACATCTTACATCTTCCAAGATCATCATCATCATCATCATCATCATCATCATCATCATCATCATCATCATCATCATCATCATCATCATTATCATCACCATCATCATCATCATCATTATCATCATCATCATCATCACCATAATCATCATCATTAAACCCGTTGTCTAAAGTAATGTCTTGAAGAATACATGAGATAATTGCACGGGCTGATCTCCTTCCATGGTTCTGTAACTGGCCCCTCCCATGATCTCGCAGTTGGACCCTGCCATCGTCCTGTAACTCGCACTGACGCCCTCTCCCCTCCCATGGCTCCATAACTGTCTCTCGATGTGGTTCTGTAAATGCCTCCATTTTGATCCCGTTAGTGGGCGCAGCCATGGTCACGTTATTGTTCCTCGACTTGGGCCTATAACTGCTGCCTCTCGGTGTGATCCTCTATCTGGTCCTGCCAGAACTCCGTAACTACACCCGCCATGGTACTGTAACTGATCCCCACTGTGGTCTTGTCACTGGTCTCCGTTCTTGTAACTGGTCCCTGATGATGATCCCGTAACTGGCCCCCGCAACTGACCGTGTAACTGCGACAGTTACTTATTTGTATTAGCTATAATCATGGAACACGAACAAGCTCGTCGCAATTCAGCTGCCCAATTACGTCTATGACATCTTAGAGTCGGGTTTCTTAGCAACGGAGGACATTGAACATGGATTGCTTATGAATATATACATGTTCTAGTAGGTGTCTTGTTTTTTGCTTATGTGCGGCAAATTTTAGTCTTACGTTTCTTCATAATTAACTACACAAAAAAGAATATGTTTGTATATTTTATCACATGCATGCCATGATTCTTCAATTTGTAAGCACAAATACGGCTCTTTAGCTAAATGTTATCTTCCACATGGATTCTTTTGTTTCACGTACACATCTTCACCACCCAATCGGTATGTGTATTTTTCTCAACGAGAGCGTGGCAGAGTGTACAGTGTCACAGTTTTCAAATGTTTACGTTGTAAAGTGCACCGATGTTTATGTTGTAAAGTATACCGCTCTAAATTTAAGATTTTTCCACAGCCCTCTCCTTTCGTTCACTATACGGCATATTATTTTAACCTGAGTCACGCAAGTATAAGCATTGTTTCTATTTACATCATTTCATATCGAAAATCTAAAATTTTATATTTTAACATTTACCCTATTTATCTTATTTTTTGTGCTATTGTATAAGTTTTCAAAATGAACCTTATGACAAAATAGAGAATTTATCAACAAATAGCGCTTTTTATGCTACACACATTGAGATTTTCGATTTAAGATTCGAATGCCAAATGTCACTGTCATTCAAAATTTAGAGTGCTACATTTATGCATACCCGAACACATGAATGATGCTTGCTAAAGCACCTTTGTGATTACTTCCTGTCTTATGAAAGTAAAGCAGTTGCGATCCATTTGTTGAAGCTTGATGAGAGACTTTCAAGATTACTTCCTGTTTTGTGTATATCTGAACACATGAATGCTTGAAGAAACAATTTCGCGATTACTTCCTGTCTATGGAAGTATTGTACTGTATTGTTCCTTAGATCCCTTTCAACTGCTACGGTCATGTCGGGATCCCACTGCCACATTATACTGAAATGGGGCATTCCAATCCTCTCTCTAACCCTTACATGTGGAGTGCCTAACATTGTAGCAAGGAGGAGTCCCAATTTTAAAGTCTTAGGTATGACCCGACCGGGGTTTGAACCCACGATCTTTCAGTCTCGAGGCGGACACTCTAACCACTAGGCCACCGAGGCTGGTCAAATTTTGGAAATTTTCACAGCTCATGACCTGTGGGAATGGCGTATGGAAGTAAAGCAGTTATGATCTACCTGTGAGTCTATTGCTAGGTGCTTTAAGAACTCATAGATAGGGCTAATTAGCGCCCTACTGGGGCTTAAGGACCCCTGAGACGGGTCTATAGGTTCGGGTGCGTTTCGACTGTTTGTCGTTTCTTCCGTCCACTGTCGACTGTTACTGCCACACTGATAATCCGTTTCCTATGATATTAGGCACATAGTTGACCTATTGTGGTCGGTAGGTGTAAGTCTTTTTAATTCTGACCTTGACCGAACTTGAATGTAATAGTGGTCACAATCTTGGATTGATATGGATTGGTTGATAATAATACCCTTGGTGATGGCTTGTTGATGTTATAAATGCTGTGCAGGGCCATAATTTAAATCTACGGTATACCACAAGGTTGTGATTCTAAAAAGTACATGTATTGCCACTACGTTCTGGATTTTAGATTCTGGATTCTGAGTTCTCTTATATATGGATTACCGCCGAGGTAAAATTGTGTCAGTGCAAATAGAAAATAATAAGAAAGCGTCTTAAAATGTGCACTGGTATCTTCAATGTGTCAGTGCAAATAGGAAATAATGAGAATGTGTATTAAAATGTCCACTGTCATCTTCACTGTCATTGTAAACACGAAACAATAAGAATGTGTCTTAAAATGTGCATTGGCATCTTTATCGTGTCAGCGCAGATAAGAAGCAATCACAATGCATCGCAAAGAATCACGCAGTGCGAGGGTTACTTTCGCGTCAAATGGCTAAGCTTAGCGAATACAGTTAGTTGAATCATTTGTCACGGAATTTAACACTATTAACGCATTGTTTCTTTCGGTCATGCCTTAACAATTTCTGGTGCCAAGAGCAGTGCGGATGCTTATTCAAGTCAATCACAGTTTTGCACTTCAAATGTCAAATCTACTTATTTTAAAATTTTCTTATGAAGTACCAAATGTTTTCGCGACGTTACAGTGTTACGGACACTTGTATCTTTTAGCAAATAGGAACTTGATGCGGATGCATGAGCAGTGCGGATGCTTATTCAGTCAATCACAGTTTTACATTTCAAATGTCAAATCTGCTCATTTTAATCAAGGCCAAAATCCTCACGACAGCATCCTAGATAAACCTTAAACAGATTATTGACATGGCAACCTTAACCATATTAATGACATGGCAACCTTAGCCGAATTATTGCCAGGGCAACCTTAGTTACATTGTTACTATGGCAATCTTATCCATATAATGGTCATGGCAATCTTAGTCATATTATTACCACGGCAGCCTTAGCTATATTATTCACAAGGTCACCTTAGCCGATTTATTGCCATGGCAAACTTAGCTACATTATTGCATTGGCAACCTTAGCTATAGCATTGTCATGGCAGCCTTAGCCATATTATTACCATTGCAATTTTAGCCATGTTATTACAGTGGTAGCCTTAGCCATATTATTCCCATGGCAACCTTAGCTATATTATTGCCATGGCAATCTTATTCATATAATTGTCATGGCAATCTTAGCCATATTATTAGCATGGTGACATGGCAACCTTAGGCATATTATTGTCATAGCAACCTGAGCCATATAATTGTCATGGCAGCCTTAGCCATATTATTGCTATGACAACCTTAGCAATTGTAATTGTCATGGCAACCTTAGCTATATTACTGACAAGGCAACCTTAGCCATATTATTGTCACGGCAATCCTAGCCATATTACTGCTATGGCAACATTAGCCATATTATTATTAAGTCAGCGTCAGGTATATTATTGCCAGAACAATCGAATGTGTTCCTCGCTAGTTTTAATATGAAAAATTTATAAAACAATACGCATAGATAAGAAATCTGCGATTGATTCTAAATATCTAAACAAGTAGCGAAATTTTAGGAGGCCGCATGTGAACGTGGGGAGTATTTTCTCTGGAGTGGGTATGGATTGGCCACAAGGTAAGGGTACACAGTACGTTTTTTCTTTTTTCCAAGTTTCTTTAAATAGTCAAGGACTAGAAAATTCAATTTAGAAAAAAAACTCCATAACGGACAAAACCTAGAATAAAAATGTCAGTGCTTAACTACCCCCATGAATGAGTTTCATTGTGATACTAAGTCCTGGGCTAATAATGAAATAAAAAGGGAAGTGTGGTAGGAATAAAAGCAGTAACGTTAGAAAGTCCATTGGCTTGAATTGTAAATAATAGGTTTATTATTGCATGAAAAATACTGACAACTGTAAAATAATGTTATGTGTGAAACTGAAAAATAAGGGGAGTGTCCAGAGATGATGAAAGATGAAAAAACATACTCCGATCCAAAAACAAACAAAAATTTTACAAGGACAACCTCCCATAATGCCTGGTTATATCACTGCCTACGGCTACTTAACCAATGTTATTCTGTTCAAATAAATAACAAAAATGAAATTAAAACAACTTTTGCACATTATTTAAAATGCTGCCTGTCTAACAACCCATAACATATCTTTCAATATATTTTCAAAAGTTTGAAAAATGCGTTCAATATTTACATGACATATTTTAGCAACTTCCATGTGGCTGTAATTGACAGCCAACCACAAGCAACAAAATTACTGCACT
Organism: Protula sp. h YS-2021; assembly: GCA_949752745.1. Lineage (NCBI taxonomy): Eukaryota > Metazoa > Annelida > Polychaeta > Sabellida > Serpulidae > Protula > Protula sp. h YS-2021. The sequence goes on from OX457034.1 coordinate 6,125,469, forward strand.
AGGCATGCAGTATTTAAACAGTTGTTTTACATAATTCTTAGGATTACTACAATTCAAATATGCAAATTAAATAGCTCTGACACAGTCATGTTTATTCTGTCAGCAGCATTATGTTCATTGCACTCCTGTACTTCTTATGAATTCAAATTCATGTGCTTTTTCACACAATGGCACAAAGTATTGTCCTTCACACGAACCCCTTTTCAAAACTGTAATAAAAATTAATTCTTCAAGCTGTATGAAGACTCTCAGTGAGTATTTACTTGTCGCGCCGTTAATTAGACATCACAGCTGAACAATCACGGACCGTCTGACTTCACATGACACATCGATGTTGACTGCAACTTCAGTTAGTCTGAGTTACTTCATTATTGGTTTGATTAAACCTTTTCTTCTATTTGATAAAGATGTTCTTCACAGAGGAAGACGGCGTCGTAATAAATCTCCAAAATCGTGCGAAAAAGGGTAAAACAAAACTTAATTTATTGCTGTTTAACTAACTTTCAGCTGCATTTCAGCCAGAGCACTATGAACGGGGCGCTGTTTTTTCCTTATACCTGGAAGCACGACTGGCAGTCTTTTTAACGCTAGTTACATTGTGGAGAATCTCAGCTCCACGCAGCTTCATCTCTCAGTGACGCATTTACATAAAACACAGTTAGCACAGCATAAGGAGTCAAAGGTAACTATCAAATCAACCCCCGATAACAATAGGTAAGGGATGTACGAAGTGTTATCAAATCAACCCCCGATAACACTGGACAAGGAGTTATACTAAGCACTACCAAATCAACCCTGATAACACTGGGTAGTGACTCACAAAAGTACTATCACGTCAACCGCAAAACACTAAATAAGGAGTCACACTAAATACTACCAAATCAACCTCCGATAACACTGAATAAGGAGTCGCACTAAATACTACCAAATCGACCCCCGATAACACTAGGTAAGGATGCACAACAAGTACTACCGAATCAACCTACGATAACACTGGGTAAGGACTCTAATAAGTTCTACCAAATAAACCCCAATTCAAGAGGATGTAACCATCAAATTCGAAAAAAATTACACGGTTAAACTTTGTATTTTAGCCAAAAAAAAGTTTGGCTGTAACACTCATTAGTTCGAGAGAATTTTTGAAGATGACCTCCATCTTGACCAAACCCTTATCATCTACTGCAGCACTTCTGGATAATACTTGTTTAGCCATCACTGACACTGCCGTTAATACCCACTAAAGTTTTACTTGGAAACTTGGGTGAGATCCACTACTTTTCCTGTTATTACATTTGTTTTTGGTTTGCGTTAAATCTGAGGAGATCGCACTGCAATGCAGAAGTAGCTGAAGAGTTCAGACAAGGGAAAGCACCAATTTGAGCGGAAATGTGTTAGAATTCCAGATATAGCATTACTTTTGCGATTGCGCAAAAAATGGATCGCTCCTTCAAAAGAAGTTAACGCTTCGGAGAGAAAATGAACACAATTACATTTCTCATAGAAATATGCTTGCAGCAAATGACATCAGCTTCTTTTCACATTTCTTTCTGTTCCTATTTTCAACAGTTAAATTGCATTTTTCGGAGAAAGGTATATTTAGGCACATCTCTTTGAAGCTGCACTTTCCAATTCGAGGCATCATAACCTTTAAGCTGAGTGTTGAAACTGTTCTATTTATAGAACGTACAGCCTTAATTACCAACATTGCAGACTGTTCGCTCGTTTCTTCGCGATGTCTTTGAGGCATTTCTAACGTTGAAGACTTGTATATTTCACAACTACAGTGGAACCTCCAGAATAGGACTATCGAAAAGTGGTCCTTTTCCGAGGCAAGCATTTTTTTTAAAGTGGTGCGATCTCTAGGTTCCGCTGTACTGTTTTCTGTTGCGTATGCTTTTACTATGGCCTGATCTCCTAAACAAATTGCAGTTACGGTTCTTGATCTAACTACATTAAACTAGCTTCATTTTCTACGCGAAACTACTTTTATTTGACAGAAAGAAAGGCAGCTCATGGGGAAACCAGAGTTTTTTGCTATTGCAGTCAGCTTTTTCCGGCGAACACGCAAACAGCACACTAAATTCATATCATTCTGTATTATTTTCCTTGGAGCTGCCAAGCCCTTAAGGTTGAAGCGCTTTCAATAATTTACGTACGAAATAGTGTCGAAACAGGTTAGAGAAAATGTCGCCAGGCAAAACACAGTGTTGCATGAACTCAGTCTGGACCACACATTGGTTACAATCACTTCAATTTCTAAATAAGCATAAAAACTTAATATATAACGAAATATACTAATGGAGACGAATATTCGACTACATAAATAACTGTGTTTCAAACACTGTCAAATTTCGAACACTGGGTTTAAGCAGCAGGTGACGGGATTTTTTGAGTATTACGTGATAAAGGCTTTTGAATATTGTATGATTAGGTTTTGAAGGTGTCTAAGGTTTTCGAGTATTTTGTGATGAGAATGTATAAGTACTTCGGGGCTTTGGAGTACTCCCTATCAATAACTTTTGGGTATTTTATAAGCAAGCGCTTTCGAACACTTTGCTTTACAGCACTAGGTAGCTGCGATTTTGGGATGCCAGATAAAGCTTCTTGAGCACAAACTAATGAAAATTTAATAGTACTCAATTATGAAGACTTCAGTACACGGTGATAAAGGGTCTTCAGTACTAGGTAGTGACGTCTGGCGCTGCGGTTCAAAAGTTATTGAAAGAAACCAGTACCAACTATTACGCCATTTCTTTATGAATTGATGCAATTCTAACTCAATTACAGCTAATATTATCTCTTCCCGTTCCTGGTTCAGGATTTTCACAAATGGAATCCTTCGGGAAAAACATATTTGCAAATTGTTTGGAAGTCTGCGTAACATTTAAAGGCTGTTCAGCATAATGAGATTGGGAGAAAAACAGAGTCAGTATCTGTATTTCTGACATCCCTACGGACCATAAAAATGTGGGTGTGTTTTCACAGTTTAAAGATGCGCTTGATGTTCTTCTAGGGCCTCACTCATGCACCACAATTTTTCTAGGCATTTGGTTTCGGGATAATTTATATGAAAACAAAGGTACAAATATAGATAAAACCCCTGTTTAACAGTAGGAGGGAGAGGACTAGACCGTACATGTGATTTATCTTGGTGTAATAATTTCACAACACAAAAAAGTTTTGGTCAAGTTCTTGGACATCTTTAACGAAAGTCTCACAAAAAAATTAGAAATTAAAACGTGAAACCATAATCTTACATTTAATTTAAAAAGACATGACCGTTCTAATTAAACTTTCAAGGAAAGAAAAAAGGTTGCAGAAATATCATTAAATGTGGGCAACACAGAATAATTGAAAATGGAAAACACTAAACTGTGGCATGCAGGAAAAAGCCAATTAACATCTTTACGTAAAGGCCATTAATTAAAATGTATCAAAAACATTGCTTGGATTCTATTGGTGCGATTGTATGTTTCACACCTAGAGCTCGAAGATGAGGGGCAGTGGTTTAAGAGGCAAATATCTGTTCATTCCGTGTGACTGTGGTTGGCTTCGACTTTAATGGCAACAGGGGGTATGGAGTCAAATAAAGGTCGATTATAAGGTCAAATAAACCATCCGATTTCCAATATTTGTCTCCTCGTTCTCCACATGATCAACAAAGTTTAACCATGTTTACCATTTTGAAATCCAACAAAATCTGTCAGCCTCACCCTATAGAAAGTGACACAGAAGGATTAGTCTTTCTATGCATATAATTCTATATCAGCAGGCATAACGTATTAGGAGAAAATATAGAGTGCTCTTGTGTTGTGACCATATAAATAAAACAAATAAATAATTTCTCAAAGTATGTTAGCATGTTGCACGTGATTAGAAAAGTAGGTATGTAGATTGAATTCGATTAGCAGTGTCCGAGAATATCAGAGACAAAGTACCTTGGAATAGGTGAAAAAAAGATATTTTTGCTTTGCTGCTGAGTTCTTCTATTGTAACTGATTTAGTCCACTGTTAAGAAAAGAGACCATATAATATATAAACCCAACAGTCAATTCGATTTTGTATTGCATGTTAGAGAAGAACACAATCTTGAGTTTAGAAGCGATGTTAGTGTTCGGATAGTTTCACCCTACACGTCAGCTTGCTCTTAAACATGAATAATAGACCATTTGAGAAGAGCTTTGTACTTTTTGTATTTTTTTAAGAAAGGAATTTTGTCTTTTGCCATCTTTCATTGTTTTCTAAATGCGTGAAGTTATGGCGATTCATATAAGCAGACCTATTGAACGTGTTCATACCATTCTTGGCCCAACACACCTTGTACAAAGGAAATCTAGGTGCGACATTTTAGTTCCTATGTTATTTGGAAATTTAGAACCTACAATTGAATAAAAGACGTTTTGAAAATTATTTTATATCGATCAGGTATTGCACGACTAATAAGGTTTTGAAAAATATTTTATATCGATCAGGTATTGCACAACTAATTTGTGAAATCTGCCCCAAATCGACCAAAAAGGGTTACAACGGCACGCATACGCTATACACTACAAAAACGATGGTAAATTAAACTTAAGTGATTTTCTAAATATGATCAAGCAAAGCCACGGCAACACCATGTTTATGGATTCACTGGCCAGAATGTCAGCTGGAAGGGAATGATCAAGCAAAGCCATGGCTTCATCGGCCAGCTGGAAGGGATCTTCCATGTCGCTGCTTAAAAGAATTCTTGCAACATTTATCCATGACCCTTAGGAAAAAAATAATGTTACCAATTGACTATAACATTAAGGTGAACGCACTTAAAGACATTCCGCAGACATACCTTACTTATATCACACAACTAGAATTCTTCACCCTCTACGTATTGGAACCGCACATAACTAGGCACAGAACATTTATGGGGCAATATTACGAAGAGACTTGTAAAATTTGCAGAATTTTGAGACAGCACTAATTTAGAAATAACGACGTTTCCACCTCCAAGTACCATAATTATATAATATCACAGCTCAGTTTCGTACGATCGAAAGGATATAAAGTACTTCATCGGTTAAACCAGATACTTATTCATCAATATAAAGCCCAATTTCTATCCTTAGGGCCGAATCACCAAAAGATCCCCATTTTAATATGAATACACAAATTTTAATCGGTTATTTCTACACTTTTGTTTTGTTTGTTTATTTCTTAATTTTGCAAGATACAGACATTTCTAGATTTCTAAGGAATAAGTTTCATTGTTTCTTTTGCGTAGTTACTGCAGAGAATCAAGAAGATCGGCGGAAAGAAGTTATTCGCCGGAAGTTCCAACGATCATAAAATGTAAGCATACTTATTAAAAACAATAAAATATAACAAAATATTCCCGAAAAGAAAAGTGTACTATTTGTAGCAGTTCTGATGTGGATCAGTGTTTCTCACATGCGATTTTCAGAGAGGGCCTTCCCACCTGGTCAAATATCTTTGATTTTCGAGGTCAAAAAAGGCGGCAGTGAATCGTAAATATCACGACCTGGTCTCTTCCCATAAGTAACGCGGTCTCGACCTTCGCTACAGGCTCGAACTTTTAGTAATAGTTTACGGGGCGGCGGGGGGAGGCGGGGGCGGGGGGATCAGGGGACGGGGCGCTTGCTTAACTTGTGTAAACCGTTCTACCGAGATTCTCATTATGCCAGCCTATAAATATCTGCTAACACCAGCCGTACTATTCTAACTGCTGGAGCTGCGATTTCTGTCAACACCGATTCATGTCAGCCTCCTAGTGTGGTTCACTTTTACAGACAAATCATGGCAATGAAAGGCGGCGTTTTCAGTGGGTTTTTTGTTTGCCTTCCAGTACCGAGACGACAATGTGCTCAAATCTGAAATTACGTGTTGTGGTCGTCGCTCTTAAAGAAACAGTAACAACTACATAGCAAAAATAAACAGAGTATTTACGTCAGTTAAGTCAGCGACAGCTCAAAATAGCAAATCATATGTACATGATTATTTTAGATTTTCATTCATATTGGCCGTCGTTTAACTCTCTGTGTGAAAAAGTTAGGAATTTGCCTTACGGAAACTTCTGCATTTTATATTACGACTTTCGACAACCTACAATCTGCCTCCCTCCCACCCCTCCCCCACCCCCGCGCATTGCTTGTTTGTACGACTGGATTGTGCCTTTGGCTGGAACACATCTTGTCGGATACCAGCGATGCCTCGTGACCAGGCATAGTAAATGAAAATACTGAATGTCTTGAAAAAGACGGCAAAGCGAATAACCACCTTGTCATAACATCCAGTCAAAGTCATCGCCATTTCATTTATTTTTACTTATTTTTACTTTTCAAAAGGTAAATTTCGCCTTGTGTTTAAAACTCTTCTGTAGTATGGAGAGAAGAATTTTTTCTTACTGCTTATCTGACCCAAAAAAGAATAAAAAAACTAATGAATTGCAGTGAAATTCAATAACGTATCGGGCCTAAACATATTTTAAAATATTGCACCAGGCGATGACTAAAAGCTGCAATCAGACAAATACGGTATACAATTTCAGTTTTTGTCTGGCATCTGTCTGATTTACCTTATTTTCCAGAAGTCTAATCTTGGGAAATCAAGCAGTGTAATTATTTCTCCAAGAGATCTTAAGATTTCTCACTTTTCTCAACTCCCACAGAGCAGGCGCTTGTAATTACATTAAGCAATTACTTACTGCTTTTACTCTCATTAGCGTTGAATATTTGACAATACAACACTTATTTCTTCAGTTCCGAAGATTGTTATGCCCCACCCTTCTGCAGTAATATTGTGGGTATTTTTGTGCGGTACATCAAAAGCGGTAGGGCAAAACTACAGCGAGAAAAGTGGTAGTACAAAACTACAGTGTGAAAATTGTTAGTACAAAACATAGTGACAAAGACGGTAGTGCAAAACTATAGCGAGAAGAGTGGTAGTGCAAAACCATAGTAAGAAAAGTGGTAGTGCAAAACTATAGTGAGAAAAGTGGTAGTGCAAAACTACAAGGAAAAAATGGTAGGGAAAACGGAAGTGGAACAAATAGCAATTTATTTTTGAAATAAGCAAACTGTATATTCTACACCGACCTGATTTCATATTGCAGACAATAATATCCTAAAAATTAATACTTAAATTTCAAAAATCAAACAGTCTTAAATTTAACTGTTGAGTTCATACTTTTATTTCTCTTTATATTTGCGTGTAGTTGTAAGTTGTAAAAGTCATATGTAAGGTCACACAACTGCTTACTAGTTATAAACATATGTGAGTAAAATAATGACTGGCGCCTATATGCAGAATCTTTCTTTTAATTTTTCCGCACAAAAAAGAAGCACTTCTTAAGGTAAAAACTGTGTTTTCAATATTGAGATCAATAATTCAACTTTTCATCTCCAAAATGTTATTGTCGATTCGTTAAATTTTATATTCCGATAAGATTTTTTAAGTTTGTAAAATTGACATTTTGTTCTCAAAAATAAATTTTTGCCATCTTAAATACAACCGCAAAACATAAACTGCGGTGCTTTATATTGATATATTGATATCTTTAATTATACATTGAAATCAAAAATTAGCAATAAATGTTAAAATAGCATTCCATAACGCTATCCGCCACATTTTTGCACTACTAGTTCATTTCCATTTTCATTGTCGCTTGCACTAAATTTTTTATTAATTCCTCATGTCATATGCAATCGTATGTTATGTTATCAAAATTCACGAAATGAAAGTCGTTCGTAGATTGCCGGACAATGGGTGATGTGAACGCCCTACAATAAATCGTTAATATGCACAGCCAGACACACACGCCTACAAACGCTACGACGGGTGTGAGCGAAACCGGCTAGTTTTTTACCAATATCCATTATCCCGGAATCGGAAATTACGGCTTCTCCAGGTACAATATTAGTCGGTGTCCTTCAGCGCTGTGACGCTGTCGTATTGTTCGCAAAGCTTTGACAAAAACAACAGTCACGTGTAAATAAACACCTATAAGTTGCTCATTAAGTGCACTCAAGTTACGAGTGTTGCATGCGGCCTCGGCTTGTTGCCGACAAAAACACAGTAAGAACAACCTTCATTCGTTCTTTGATCTATTCGTATTGGTTTTTATGTCGTAAAAGAGAAGTAAAACCCTGGCGGGGAAACAATCGTACCATGTCTAAAGTGTGCTCCCCCCTCTTAGCTCTCCAATCAAATTCGTATGTGACACAACCACGAGTCAAAAAAATCTTCACATCCAAACAAACATCTTTCATTATAATGACTTAATGCAGTCATTAACTGCGCAATAGGTTCCACTTTACAGGGACCGGAGACTGGAAAGCGGTCATTTCTTCTTCGTTCGTAAAGTCGTTTTCAGAAATGCGTGCCGATTTTAGATACAGTTTCGGGAATTGTGTGTCGTTTTCAGACACAGTTTTGGGAACTGTGTGTCGTGCTTAGACATAGTTTCGGGAATTGTGTGTCGTTTTTAGACATAGTTTATGGAATTGTGCGCCGTTTTTAGACATAGTTTATGGAATTGTGTGTCGTTTTAAGACATAGTTTCGGGAATTGTGTGTCGTTTTTAGACATAGTTTATGGAACTGTGTGCCGTTTTAAGACATAGTTTCGTGAATTGTGGGTCGTTTTTAGTCATAGTCTCGATGACCATGGGCATTCTTAGTTCTAATCTCGGGAAATGTGTCAGAACGTTTTTTGCCAGACCAGCTGGCGTTTATGACGGTCTAAGTGACAAACCCATTTGTGCGTTATAAACATTTTGCTGCACATGGACATTTCTTTTCCTGAAAAAGTAAATCGCTTCAAAATTGATAGGAATCATGGTCATTTTATATTTGACATAATCTGCTCTCTTGAAATGGAAGCTATGGTCTGTTAGCTAGCAGAGACAGTATACTCCTCAGTGCCGCATACAGGTTTTGGTCAAAGGCAGGGGTAGGGGTGAGGAGTGAGGAGGAAGGGATGGGATTCAACCCTACTGCCACAGAATACACATGAGTGCCGCATACAGGTTTTGGTCAAATGCAAAGGTGAGATTCAATTTAAACTATTCAGTCAAAGCAGCGAGTTTGAAAATCAAACAGTTTTGCTTTAGCAGTCTAAATTTTATTTCGTATTTAAAGCGAGGTAGCGCAGCCTCTGAACCCCCCAACCTCCCACCGATTCATGTTTGGCGCCGACGGCCGATGTAGTTGTTAAAAGTCTAAAGTTAACTCTCCGAAATGAGCTCTGAATTTTGTAAGTTTCATCATGGACAACCAATCTCAGTTGACACACTTATCCTCAAAGCCCAAGTGGAAAGATTATCGCACCAAAGCTATTACCAAATACCATTGTAAACATGTAAGAAAATACAATTGTAAATATGTAGAAAAATTCTTCCAAACATGTAAAAAAATACGATTGTAAACATGTAAAATTCGATTGCAAATATGAAAAAATACAACTGTAAAACATGTAAAAATCGTAAAATTTATTCCATGGAAAAGAAATGCGATTTTCAACAGGAAGTCTGAATATATTGCTCGTTTCATAACAAAAAATAACGTCTCAAAATCCCGTCTCAAAAATGCCACAGAGTGAATAAAATCCATCCAAACGATTTTTTCTTATCTCCCGCCCCCTCCCCTTTCAACTTTCATTTAACTTCACGCTTTAACATCTCATTCGATTCACACGAAAGAAAACGTCTCTTTTTAAAAACATCTCCAGACAATTTAAGTAAACAAAAAGTGATCAATTACCTGTGTAGAAAAAAACGTAATTACTCTTAAAAGGATATTAGTCATTCGCGGGGGGAATATATCTTACTTAGTGTCAAAAACTTACGTAAATTTCGGTGGCACTTACTCGCAGTAGTGGACTATCCACTCACTGGCTTGACGAATTGGCTGTGTTCTTTTGTGGCCCTTTTTTCTCTTACACTGCCCTTGACAGCCGCTTTTAGCTTAAAATACAGCCCTGCAGGGCTCTCTGCGTTAAAGAGGAAAATAAAGTCAAACAGATTATCTTAAATATCAACGTACACAAAAGCCATTTCTCAATTCTCCTCCATATTTTCAAACACTCACGGATATAAAATGCATGACAAGCGTCATCAAAGGGACATGTAGAAAGTTTTGCTGTTTTATTCTCTCCCAAAAACTTCGGCAATAAGGAAATCGCGAAGTTTTTTTCTCTTATTATTGTGCAGACATACATGCACATGCCTACACATGCTACAGGGAGGCATCCACTTCTTGATTTCTCCGTCATTGTGCATACATACATGCACGTGCTTACACATGCTACAGGGAGGCATCCGCTGTTTGATTTCCCGCTATTGTGCAGGAATCCCGCTATTCTGCAGGAACTAATTTTCATAAAGCTGGGAAGTAGCTGACAATTGCAGTTGATGACCAGCTCACGGGACTGGGAATAACGCGGTACAATTAGTTATCAGTGCTTAATGGGGCTATTTTATGACGAATAAAACACTGAAAAGACACATAACTAGCGGAAACTGAAGGCCCTGGCGTGATCATAGCACTATTCCATGAGGTCCAATAAATAATCTGAAAAAATATAGGAAAGAGCACAGTTTCTCTTTATTTGTTTAGTTTTGATAATAGGCCTTAATTGAATAGGGAAGGGATTGTTCAGCGCCATGTTTTTATCGGTACAGTGGGCCAGGTGACAGCTTTCGCAGTTTGTTGGACAACCAAAACTGGCAATAAACCTACATCTGATGTGCGCCTTCGCTATTGAGCTCAGAGGTCTTCACAAATCCAAAAGCGGTGCTGTTCTGTAGGCATGACCGTGCTCTGACGGGCTGGATGAAACACCACAAAGGAACTCTCCTCTTTAGTGTTGTCCAAAGCTATTGCTAATGCCATGAGGGGTTGGCCAGCAAGCCTCTTTATCACGGGCAACCTCTCTGTGCTTATCTGTCAGGTGGGCGGCTGGGAACATATCATCTGCCCATCATTCCTAATTAAGGCTAAAAGCAGAGCTTAACATTTTTATACATCAGCTTACAATGAATGCTTTCGCATTACTCTGTCTTGTGTGAAATATTGAGGTATCGTTTTTGAATAGCAACAACTTTTTCAGAAGGTTTTGTTGGTTTCCTCACTCAGTCAAATTAATTTGAAAAAAAATTCTAAAAGGCGTAGGTTTCCTTGTGTTTACTTTTTTGCTTTTTAAAATATGACATTCGCATATTTTAGGGACACTTGGTTCTTCTTTCATTGAAGAACATAGATCGGAGTTCTGTAATAAATACGTCGTTCACGAAACGCCAGAAAAGCGAAATACATCTTTATTGTACAAGTTTGTCACTGAATAACACAGCAGTAACAAAATCCGTTCAATTTTAAAACAGATATCTGACTTAGTAAGCTTTCATTGTTCAAGTACGATTCTTTTCACAACGACGTTTTCTCACGTAGCCACTTCAGGCAAACATATAGTGATACAGGCTCGTGGTTGCTTGAATATTTTACCACGTTTTTAACAAATAAAGCAAAAACAATACTAATAACAGAAGCTTTAAGAGTTCAAAATGAGCACCATAATAAGCACCAGGATGAGCATTAGAATGACCACCAGCACAAAATGACCACCCGAATAAGCACAAAATGACCACCAAAATAGGCACAAAATGAACGCTAGAATGACCATTAGAATGACCTTCAACATGAGCACCAGAAAAGTCATCGAGAAGCATATTATTAAGAGTCAGAGTAGCTTGTGTCAACTTGCCCCCTCTCCATTCCCAGCGGGCAAAGCAAGCCTTGATAAATAACCCTTCAAGAATTTTTCATATTCTATCGCTACGTATTAAATGGAAACATAACTTGTCTGAAAGCCTATTTGTGTTTGCTCCAAGCTTAGGAAACTTAAGTAGTTAAGTAGTTCATAGTTTTGAAATAAACTAGTGACGGCTAGGTTTATGCTGGAAACAAGTGTGAGTTACTTTAAAAACATTTAACAGGTACTTGTTTTGAAAACGTCATGCTCTAGTAAATGAAGCCTTAAAATTGGCTGATTTGAGTCTTTATTCGGGGATTGCTTCAACATTTGTCCGGCAAAATCATAAATCTGTGTTCATACCGTTGAATATAATCTAGGCTTTTCACGTTAATAACCTCTCGAAAACTATCTTCCACGATAACTGAGCACATGGTCGACTATTTTTGTCATGAAGACAGACTAAAAGTAAACCAAAAGTAACCACATGTAGCTGCACGTGTTTTGATTGTGCAGTAACAGGACTGTTCGGGATTGCTTGAACATTTGTCTCGCAAAATCTTAAATCTGTGTCAAGACAGTACATATAATCAAGGCTAATTTCCAGGCTAAGTGAGCACATAGTCAACATTTTTACCAGTAAGACAGTTAACTAAAAGTAGCCACATGTAGCTGCACTATTTTTTTGGTTGTGCAGTAAGAAGACTATAAGTAGAGCTTGAACAAAGATTCCAGATGTTAAGCCATTTAAGTATGCATTTGCTTGCACCCTTGAGCATTGAATTAGAACTCTGTGCCTGCCTTCCATGAAACAATGCTGACTAAGCGCATCAATCAGGCCGCTCATTGTACGCTAATGCCTGTGTTATTACACCGCTGACATTGGCCTGGAATTTGTCATAAAAGTGCTAATCACCACCGCAGATATACTTCAATCATTGCAACTATTTATATAATTTATACTGCCAATTTGTAGAAGCAGAGGTTACTGCTTTGGAATGAAACAGTTTGAGGAAATGACTAGATTTCTCTTCAGTTGAAGCAACGACGACTTATCCTGAACAGAATGAAGTGAAACCATTGACCGTGTGATTTCTTCATTGAGCACAGAAGAAACAGTTTTATTCAAATAAACGGTGCGGCGCAGAATCTATAATATAAAATTGTGCGTAATAAAGAGTTGTAACTACCACAAACAGGACAGCAAACAGTATTGTTCGTGTATGTTATTGTTAAAACGTTCATAAGCCCCAATAATAATAGTATAGTAATATTAATAATAATAATTAACAATAAAAAGTGCGAACTGGACACACAAAATTCATGAGAGTATTATTTCTAAAACTAAATTACTATGAGTCTTAGCACAAAACGCTAAGTAAATCATTGTACCACAATAAATAACCCTTACTCTACCTGGTACCAAAACCAACATGCCCATCTTTGATCATCCCAAAAGGTCAAATATATGAAAAGGAGACAGGTCACTGTTTGATGTTTGAGTACCTCTTTTTGTAAAGCACTCACTTTATTACGGCACAGTTTTGTATATGAGAAGCAAAAAAAGTTTGCGTGACAAAGAAATCACTATGAAATCCTTTTTAAAACCACTTGATTACATGTAATTTCTGTTGAAAAGCTCAGTGCCCTGCCTCACACCTTTGACTTAACATACTGTTATAAAGTGATAATTTTTTTAGAGAACTGCCTTTGAAATTCTTTAATATTAACCACCCGTGTTTGCCATTCTGATGGAGTGTGTGCCTTCTCTCAGGCCTTCTGATCTTCGACATCGTTTTACATAAACAACCCGGGTTTGCCACTGGGATGGCGTTTGTTCCTTCTTTGAGGCCTACTGACCTTTGACATCGTTCAATATTAACAACCCGGGTCTGCAATTGGGATAGAGAGTGTGCCTTCCTTCCCGCTACTGATCTTCGACATCGTTTAATATATTTGCCATCGTTTAATATGTTTGCCATTCTGATGGAGTGTGTGCCTTCTTTCTGGCTACTGATCTTCGACATGGTTTTGTTTAAACAACCCGGGTTTGCCACTGGATTGGCGTTTGTGCTTTCTTTCAGGCCTACTGATCTTCGACATTGTTTTATATAAACAACCCGGGTTTGCCACTGGAATGGCGTTTGTGCCTTCTTTGAGGCCTACTGACCTTCGACATCGTTCAATATTAACAACCCGGGTCTGCAATTGGGATAGAGAGTGTGCCTTCTTTGATCCCTACTGATCTTCGACATCGTTTAGTATTAGCAACCCAGGTCTGTAATTGGGATGCAGATTTGTGCCTTCTTTGAGGTCTACTTCTATTCCACATCGTTTAATATAAACAACCCGTTTTTACCACCTGGATGGAGTGTGCCTTCTTTCAGGACTACTGATCTTCGACACGTTGGTTTAATATTAACAACCCGGGTTGCCATTGGGATGCAGATTCTGCCTTCTTTGAGGCCTACTTCTCTTCGACATCGTTTAATATAAATAACTCGGGTTTACCATTTGGATGGACTGTGTGGCTTCTTTCAGGCTACTGAGCCTCATCCTTCCCAGCACGAAATTTAACATTTTCTTTTCAATCACACACATATCAAATAAGCAACGGCATTTTTTTAACAATTTATTCTGTAGTGTGGAATGTCGTTTTTCCATTTATTAGGGAATTATTGATATCAAGAATTTATTTTTGATCTCAAAAATTTATTGCTATCTCTAATTGTATTTTTGATATCTCTAAATGTATTCTTGATCTCAAAAAATATTTTTGATATCAATAATTATTTAGAGGTATCAAAAACGATTTAATGATATCTAAAGTTGATTTCTTGAGATCAAAAATTCAATTCTTGATGGCAAAAGTGAAATATTTGATAGCAAAATTTCAATTTTGAGCCCAATAAGTCATTTTCTTCTTATTTTTATCAAGAATTAATTTCAGTTATCATTATTTCAGACTAATACTTTTTTAATTTATATTTTTAAATCTGGAAACGACTTTTTTCATCTCAAAAATTGATTTTAGATATTAAAATATCAGTCTATTTTTAAAGTAAAAAAATCAGACATACATCTGTAAATAAACAATGAGTGGTCCTTGTATACAGAATCTTTCTTTTAATTTTTTACTATACAAAAAGAAGCGGTTCTTGAGATCAAAAATTGTGTTGTTATTATTGATCTCAATAATTCAAGCTTTCATCCCTAAAATTCAATTGACGATTTGTTATATTTTATGTAAATGTGTGTCTCCCTTAAGATTTCTTAAGTTTGTAAAATTGGCTTTTTGATCTCAGGAATACATTTTTGCCTTCTAAAATTCAATTATTGATAGCAAAATATAAATTATTGAGATCTACATTGATTTATTGATATCTAAACTATATTTTGATATCAAAATTAAGCATTAGATGTTAAAACGGCACTCCATACAGTTGGCTTTCCAGGACCTCAGTTTTCAAATGAGTATTTTTTTAATTTACAAGCGGCATTATTTCTTAAGTTCCATCACTAGAATCACCCCTATTAACCTTCAGTGCACAGAATCGCTTGTAAGTGGCAATTGTCGTCCCTTCTCAGTGAATAGATAGGGTAATATATTTGGTCTTTAGAGAGATTTAAACATCCACTCATCTATACGTGATTTCATTTTTACACCTACTGCTGTGATTCTCTCGGATCATTTGTGTGACGATTAGCGTCTCATTTAGTGAAAATGAGAGCTATACTGACATGCCCCTGCCACAGAAACAAGTGGGAAAATAGAAGGAAGAATAAAGAAACAGTAACAGAAAAGCTGGAGCAAAGAACGGACAGTAATAAATCTATTCTCAAGATTCCCTCAATCCAAACGGGTTTTTTAGTTTCGGTTATTACAAGTGCTGTGGCAGCATACGCATCACAGAAAGCCGGTATCTTTTGCAGTTTTCTCTGTAAACGACCAGCCAAGGAAAGCAGCATCCAGGACAAACTTTAAAATACTAGCATCAAGATGACCCGTTTGAAACATTCTTCAAAAGACTGGAAAGACACCAGTTCCGTTCCAGAATTTAAGCAAAAGAAGCTAAAAGCTAGAAGCTTTTAGAAACTTGTAAAGCTTAAAATATTTAAAACAGCACATGCTTGGTTTATTTTAGGTTGGTAGATTATCAACAACAAAAGGAACTTATACATGGCTTACAATACTTTAAAGGAACAAATGTTACACGTACGGGTCTGTCTGAGGTCCTCACTACGAGGTTCGGCGACCCCAAGGCTGCCTCAGGAAATTCAACGAAATTTTGGCGTTTTTACTATGATTTATGAATTGCATGCATAATGGTAAACATCATTGCACGCATAATGCTACACACCACTAATTTCCAATAAAATAAGTGCACTATTTGATTGCTTTGTTTTTAACTATGTTTTTCCCAATTTATTACAAACAATAACATGTATCGGTTTACATTAATAACACGGTCAATCTCAATTTCTCTCTTTTACTCCATGACCTTCGAGAAGCTATTGGCAAACCAAAGTCTCAGCAGGCATCCTGTCGTTATTAGCCGTTCTCACAGGCAATCACCTCGAAATGACAGAAACAAATCAGCACGAGAAGATTAAACTTCGGATTGGGACGCACTTTATTTTTTTATCAAATCCCGAATTGCCTGCCTGATTTTTCATAAAAAATTATGACAAGAAATTAAATTAGGACTTCCAACAATCTTGAATCAAAATATTCTGAAATATCAGAGTCTCAGATTTAGCGCGATGACGTTGCTTATGTTCATACCGAGACGTCGTTTCCACAGGTGATCCATTCATGGACTTATTCATATTAGGGAATCACTATTACGTATGACACATCCATGGATGCGCAATTGTCCTACAGAATCCGTAGCTCTAAACATTTCTTTTGTGTTTTCTAAATATTTTATCATAAATTTGTAATTGTTTTATCGTACAACTGCATTCTTAGATAATATAACATCGTAACAACTCGCATTACAGCAAAAAGAAAACTTCTACAAACATGGAGGCGCGATACCTGTATAAACCAATGATTTTGACTGTAGCATTGATAAGCCTACTGACGGTTTTGGTCGGGCCAGTGGCAATAGCTTACTTGTGATGTACAACAATCACAAGAAGCACTAATTAAATTGAAGCTGGGTACAAAAAAATAATAATTTAAAGTAAGTTTGATAATAAGTCTAAAAGAAAAATCACGGTACTTGATAGGTATGAGTACCCTAAGATGCGTTTACTGTAGCTACATTAACGCGATCGGCAAAAGGTACGTATACAACGGCCACATAAAGTAAGAAGCCCAAAGTGCATTTGGGGTGCCGTATAACAAAGGCATAAAAAGATGCGCTTAGCGCATATATACAAAGGGACCAAAAGGTGCGTTCACCGTGGCCATATAAAGAAAGGTGCCAACAAAGCGGCCATGAGGTGTGTTTTCCGAGCCGCATAAACAAATGTGCCAAAAGATGCGTTTACCATTGTCATATATAAATTAAGACGCCATATGGTGTTTACCATGCCGCATAAACAAAGGCGTCAAAAGGTGCGTTTAATCTGCCACATAAAGAAAGGGACCAAAAGCAGCGTTTTGACCGTGGCCATACAAAGTAAGGTGCTAAACAGTGTGCTTACCGTGCCGCGTATACAAAGATGGCAAAAGGTCGTTATGCCATTGTCATATGAAGTAAGGTGCAACAAGCTGTGCTTACTGTGCCGCATAAACAAAACGTGCGTTTGCCGCGGCCATATAAAGTCAGGTGCCATAACGTGTGTTTACCGTGGCCACATCAGCAAAGGTTTTTTCGATGTTATACAATCCTTTAACAAATTACCTTTCCAAGAACTAGGCACCGGTCTAGTCACTTGATTTGATTGTCCTGTTTTCTGTTAGATTTGTATTAACAGTCTAATTTGTGGGTCTCTACGGTGGCAGCACTTGGAACGAAAGTATTAAATCCAACCATCAAAGCAACAGTGAAGTCACCGACTTGTTCAGTATGATGAATACCATTCATTTTTGTTCTTAATTTTTCAGCACCAATTCTGGGGCAATGCAACAAGAGTCATTCACTCATACAAAAAATATAAAAAAAAACTACAGAGGTAATAGCTACATTCTTTAGAACACATCTATAATAAAACTTGTTTTGCTACTATTTAAGTGGCAAGTGTTGATGCCCGAAGAAGAGACGAATCTTTTAGAATTATATCATCAATGGGGCATTAAGTGCTGGGGTCTCTACAAGTTCCTCTTTAGTTTCAAAACTTGAGGGGGGCGTCTGTCGGTTTCAAGCAGGCATAAAAACAGAAGCTTTTTTTATAATTCATCTGTAGAGCAATGGCATATATAAGAGTTTATCCAAACTTTGTTTCGCCCTATTCCTGCTTTATCGCCTATAACGCTGTCCTGCTGGAAAGCAAAAATTTCACATAATCAAAAAGAAAAAAGTGGGCATTATTTTCTGTAATTTACAAGCCTCACATCATTATTAAGCAAATCGAAAACCATCACTGCTGTTTAACATTTCTGTAACTTTAGTTGAGTAACGTCACCCCACCACCACTCCGACTTTATCATTATTACTGTCCTAACCTTTTTTTTAACTTCTTAGCTTTTAGTTGAGTAACGTTGCCCTGTCACCAGTCCGACTTTATCATTATCACTTAATAACCTTTTTTAACTTGTTAGCTTTTAGTTGAGTAACGTCCCCCACGACCATTCCGACTTTATCATCATCACTGCCCTAACCTTTTTTTAAATTGTTAGCTTTTAGTTGAGTAACGTCCCCCCACCACCACTCCGACTTTAACATTATCACTGTCCTAACCTTTGTTAACTTGTTATATTAATAGACTGAGACATAATAAAACGTTAAGCAATCTCTTAGTGTTCTTAGTGAAAACTAGTTTCTCAGTAAAGTTTTTGATAGATTTCCATGTACAACAACGTGCAAAATTATTTTTGTGATTTTGTCCTATTAGCGTCACCATTTCCTGTGCTTGATAAACTGAAATATTACAGTTTAAGATAAATGTAATAGGAGGCAATGCCGGAAATATCACATAAACGAAACTGTTCAAGTGGCAAGCCTTTCTGACGTAGTTAAACGACAGGAAATTGCGATCGAACAACAGTCAAACTTATCTGATTGAAGTAACCTTGTTTATTGAACACAACACGAATCTGCCTTAAAATGTGTTAGTGCTATTTTTTGGATCAATAGCCTAACCGAAGAACAAATTAAAATAAGCCACAAGACAAGGGGAAAGACGGTGGATGAAGAAACTAGGCGCGGGACAAAATAAAATAAACCACAAGGCAAGGGAAAAGACGGCGGATCAACAGCTTAGGTGCACGCCAAATTAAAACAAGCCACAACACAAGAGAAAAGAGGGTGGGACAACAGTTCAGGGGTGAATGACTCCGATGTCACACTGAATAACATTCCAGTCAATTCTACTCGTAGATTTCTTATTTCTAATTTTCAAAAAATATAATACTTTACTTTATTTTGGAAAATATCACAATTTTGTGTTAATTTTCCATATATATATATATATATATATATATATATATATATATATATATATATATATATATATATATATATATGGAAGATTTCCGTGTACAACAACGTGCAAATATATATACACACACACAAACACACATATATATATATGTGTGTGTTTGTGTGTGTCTGTGTGTACAGGAAAATACTTTGCATACAGGTAGTTTTGTGACAAGACAGTTACTTCTGTCGACACCAGTTTTTAACGTTATTTTGATCTGAGTTGTCAACATGTTTGTTTGTTTGTTTGGTGCATAACGTCCCGTTTAGCTACAAGGAAGGTTATAATCGGACGCTCTTCCTAGAGGGACAACTGAGAAAGAATGGAAGGACACAAATTCAAAAAATAGTCAAAAAAGAGCTAGAAAGACAATTCCAATTAAGGAACTTGAAACATACAGCCGTAAGTCTATTCTTACGATGCCCACAACCAACCTACCAATTTTGTTAACTGCGATGGTAGAAAACCTCGCAAGGGTTGCTGTGGATTAACAGCTTTAATCATAAACCCGCATATAACATTAGAGCGGATGTAGCATTTCCGCCATTACAAGAAATATATGCAATTCAGTTAATTCCATTTATTTTCGTGCGTTATCGCTCGCAATTTCGCCCTGTTTTATCGCTCATAACATTCATTTTTTTATGTTTCATGCCACTAAAGCTCAGAAACATTCTTTTATGAAGGGTGTAAAAGAAATCAGAATTTTTTGTATCCTAATAGGCTCTTTGACTATGGTATCAATATACACAGAAAAATAGAAATGAGATGGGCAACGCTATAGACATGTAAACCAAAAAGATGATATGCTCCAGATCTTTGCAATGGGGCACTACAAGCATCAACAAACAACACCGAAGTAAGTTCCTTAACATATGCACAATACAATGACAAAAACGGCATGAATGGACTGACCTAAACAAAACTCTTCCGCAGGCAGTAGCATCACAGAGGGATCCTTTGGGATCAATTCAAATGCGAGTGTGTTTTACCGTTCATCAGTTACGTTGATATGATACCATCAAATATCCTTTTAGCAGTGCGTAGGATGATGTGTTCGACACTGGTTGAACGGTTATAAATAATAAAACTTAGAAATCTCAACCAAACTTAGCTCTTGCGAAGTATCACGCTGTTCTTTGTAACACAACTTCATGGGTTTCGTGGGAATTGGACAGTTCTAACTCCTCTATTGTTTACACACCTGCTTGTAACAAACCTCTTTTTATATTTTATACAAAATATTAATGCAAGCAATATCATCAAGTCATATACATGAGATTTTAACGCAATGAAGTCATACAACTTTCTTAATTTGGCCACATCTGTCAAAAGATTATACACCGTCCGACTGGCCCAAGGATAACCAACACAGAATTTGAATTCGATACAATTTTCCGTTAGCGAGATAATTTTGCACACTAGATCTTGTTCAGTATATATATATATATATATATATATATATATATATATATATATATATATATATATATATATATGGCACCGTCCTACGTCGCACTCGTTCCTTTTACTCTTTATGCCAATTTTGAATGAAAGCGAAATCATTAAGTCCTATACATGAAAGTTCTGTAGAAATAAAAACAACAATCAGCTATATCTCTTTGACACTTCCGCAACACCAATTTTACAGTTGGTCTCACGAAGCCAGCAAAAACATACTACGTCATGAGTCAGCATTAAATTTCTCACAGTACACTTTAGCAATTCTTTTTTGTTTCTTTTTCTTATATTTTAACTCAAGACGTTAGTACGAAAACAATAGAATTTCAAGTATTTGTTGGTGTTTTAATCCTTTACTTTATTCTCTGATAGGGCGTTTTGATAAAGGATACTTGCTTAGACGGAGTTTGTGATATTCTTATTAGCCTCACAAATCACCCATCTTAGAGGTAGTTTGCGAACTTCTTGCCTAAACAATCCCCAATTTTCACACCATTTTAGAGGAAGTTTGTGACTTACTAACTGTCCACACATCTCCAATTTTTATATCTTTTTAGAGTGAGTGTGTATCATACTTATTAGCACACAAATCATCAATTTTCAAAGTTTAGAAGGACTTTGTGACATTTTATTGCCTCACAAATTACCAGTTTTGACACCATTTCAGAGGGAATTGTGATATACTTATTGCCCCAAAATCATCAGTTTATACGCCATTTCTGAGTGAGTTTGTGGCATATATAATGCCCCGAAAATCATCAATTTTGACACAGGGGGAACAATTACATACTTAATGACCAAAAATGACTAAAATGACCTGAAGGACTTTGTGACATTTTTGTTGTCTCACAAATTACCAGTTTTGACACCATTTCAGAGGAAACTGTGATATACTTATTACCCCAAAATCATCACTTTATGTGCTATTTCTGAATGAGTTTGTGGCTTACATATTACCCAACAAATAACTAATTTGACACCATATCAGAGAGAATTGTGATATACTTATTGCCCCACAAATCATCAATTTATGCGCCATTTCCAAGTGAGTTTGTGCTGTACATATAGCCCCACAAATCATCAATTTTTACACTATATCAGAGGGAACAATTACAAACTTAATGACCAAAAATCACCAATTTCCAAGTCCTTTTACAGGGAGTTTGTAATATTCCTCTTGCAACACTAATATTTTAACATTTTACCGATGACTTGGGCGATTTATATCAATTTAATCGAATGCTTTTCGTAAAAGAAAACACGTTAAGGAATTTATTTTCTCAAATCCAAATGTCACATTAGTTTTATTGGTACACAAAATTATGTCACTCATTAATTGCTGACCAGTATGGGAAAGTAATGTCACTAATGTAACTGCTATGGTGCTATAAAATGCCACTTCTGAGATTTTAGTATACATATTTATTATGATTCAATCTTGTTTCTGATAAAATCTAAATCTGAATAACTGACAAAATGTAAAACATTTCCATATTTAATTTATATAGATATAATAACCGTTAAAATGAATTACTGTTTCGTCTTTGACCAAACAGGTCTTACGTGCAAAATGAACATTTAAAAGAGCGTCTCACTTCATTATCACTGGGCATCACATATCGCTGGGTTCCAAACATAGCCAGGCACCAGTAATCACTGAGCACCACATGTCTCTGGCACCACTTACGCCTTAGCACCACATATCACAGGGTACCATATAGAGTTAGACCAGTAATCGCTGAGCACCACATTCTCTGGGCACAGCATATCGCTGGGCATATGTCGTTCCACTCGTATTCGTCTTCTTAATGTGACTTAACTAGGAATCCTGGCCCAACAATAACTGATTATTTGGAATAGACAGTTTGTGCCACAGGTTCGTCTCTTGAATGAGTATTTATTGCATATTTGCGTGCTAATTTTTACCAAATGGCAAAGCAACATTATATACTTGATGACGTCGCCTAAATGTATTAATAAGATCAGATATCCTATTTGTTCATTGTTGATTTATTTAGATATGTTTTCTATTGTTGAAATTCACACTACATCCCCACATGAGCTGAATTAGATTTTTCATGTTTTGAAGAAAATAATATTGTATGAAGAATTCTTCGAAACAAAATTGTCTTGATCTTAAACTTATAAGAGTTTTAATTGGGAATTAAAGTTAAAAGAAACCGTCGCCAATTGAATTTCAATGGCATTCTTACTTAATTTCAAACACTGATTATTGCCTTTCATAACATGCCCATATCCTGTTGTACAATTTAGGTAGACTTCATAACAACTACTTAAATTTCTTATATTATCGAACAATTTATACACTTAAATATACGTAAAGGCTAATCGCGAATCTAATGTATTTTTAACGCGTGAAGTCACATTTTGATGGCTCAACGAACATGTATTGAGCAATAATACATTCTGCAGATGTTCCTGCTGTCTGCCCTTAGAATGAAAGTTTGGAAAATTTATAGTTCAATTTACAACTTCCCTGACCTTTTAGCAAAATACGGCATTGGGTTTCCAGTAATAGTATCGTCCATTTCTCGAAGTTTCCATAGAAAAATGCTTAGGAAATCTATAAAGGTTGCGTGTGAAAGATATCCGAACCATGCAAGAACCTTTGTGGTTTAAAGAGCAACTTTTGCAACTGCATTCTTCTTATCAGTGACTAAACTATGGAAAATTTTAGCGAATCAGAATGAATTCTCACATATGTGAATTAGTGATGTGGCATATGTGAGATACTGATTGTTACACATGTGAGATACTGATTATAACATATGAGATTCTGATTGCGACATATGTGAGATACTGTTGCTACATATGTTAAAAATTGATTGTGGCATATGTGAGATACTGATTGTGACATGTCAGATACTGATTGCGACATATGTAACATAATGATTGTAAGTTGTGTGAGATACCGATTGTGACATTTGTGAGATACTGATTGTGACATGTGAGATACTAATTGTTACATATGCGAAATAGTGATTGTAACATATGCGAAATACTGATTGTGGCATACGCGAAATACTGATTGTGGCATATATGAGATACAGATTGTGACATATATGAAATACTGATTGTGACATGTGAGATACTGATATATGACAAACCTAAACCTATTTTCAGTTAAAACACTTCAGAAATAAGGTTCCCTTTTATAAGCCACACCCATTTTAACCTGTTCCCATCATAAGCAGTTCCATTATAGACCCTTCCCCACCAAATGATAAGCTCCTCACCTTTCTGGTGGGAAAATTATGCCTTGTTTCTACAATATAACGATACTGTTCGCAAGTGTGACTTAGGTCTACGTGACATTGGCTCTTGATGTGATGTCTGTCACAATAGGTTTTCCTTCCGCAACTGTCTTGCACTGCACGAAAATGCGGTATAATGCATTAACCGCAAAAAACGCAACAATGCAAACCACTGAGCATATTGGTAAAGTAAAACGCAACAATGCAAACCACTGAGCATATTGGTAAAGTTAAAACCGGAAGTCCGGTGACAACACACATCACAACTGAGTCACTGCAAGGACAACACAACTAAACTCGGATATTAAAATGATACAAGTCTTCTCACATCAAAATAAACTAAAAATACGCTGCTTCTCGTGTTGCCCAAGGACAATGTCATGTCAAATCAAAGTTCGCAAACCAATGTCTAAAATGATTTTTGGCTATAAGAAAGGATAATCGATGAATATCAATGATAAAAAGTTACCCAAAACAGATATTAACGAAAATTTAGGCCTAGTGTCTCCTTATCACTGTTAAGCCCAAAATTTGCACTAAATGTAGCACTTTCTGTATGACTTGAATGAAAACCAGAGTTTTGCATCAGCACGAATAGGCTGGTGTAGCTTTGTCACTTGAACATAGAATACATACCTTCAAACCCAGATCTACGCTGAATTTGAGTCATACCTTGTTTACTTCCTTTTCGAATCCAATGTTACAATGGTGGATAAATAGCCAGGTTAACTTGCAAGTTAATAAGGTATAGTGGCAGTTATATCAGATATAAATAATTATAAAAACTCAAAAGTTAATAAAGTACAGCGGTAGTTATATCAGATATAAATAATTATAACAACACATAAGTTAATAAGGTATAGTGGCAGTTACATCAGATATAAATAATTAGAACAACTCGTAAGTTAATAAAGTACAGCGCAAGTTATATCAGATATAAATAATTAACAACTCGTAAGCTAATAAGGTGTAGTGACATCTATATCAGATATAAATAATTAGAACAACTCGCAAGTTAATAAGGTATAGTGGCACTTAGTATAAAATATAAATAGTTAGGAAACTGGTAAGTTAATAAGTATAGTGGCAGTTACATCAGATATAAATA
Organism: Protula sp. h YS-2021; assembly: GCA_949752745.1. NCBI lineage: Eukaryota > Metazoa > Annelida > Polychaeta > Sabellida > Serpulidae > Protula > Protula sp. h YS-2021. The sequence continues at coordinate 6,150,645 of OX457034.1, forward strand.
ATTACAACAACTCGTAAGTAAATAAGGTATAGTGGCAGTTTGTATAAAATATAAATAGTTAGGACAACTCATAATTTAATGAGGTACAGCGGCAGTTGTATCAGTGCAACCAGGAGATAATTAGCACGACTTTTGCAACCAGTACAATGAAATTACAACTGTTTTACAGTTGTAATTTCAGACTTCTCAATGTTCCAAAAAATAAACGCCAAATGTGCGGGAGATCGCGCATTTGCAGCCTGCGCCCCCCGTTTGTGGAACAATCTGCCAAGGGATATAAGGAACTGTGATAAGATTGATATATTTAAACAAAAATTAAAGACACATCTTTTTAGAAAGTATTATGGTGACGAATTATGAACACTACATTGCTGTTTTTAGATAGTTACTGATTAAATGAATTTTAGTTTTTAATCTATTTACAGTCTATAGGATATGTTGTTAAGCACCTAGAACAGGTTACTGATTATACCTAGACTAACTTCCAATTTGAAATAAATACAGTAAAACTCCGGATATGGACACCCCTCCATTATGTATACCTCTGAATTATGGACAGCATAATTCTGATATATTATAGCGTTCTGTTATATCTAGACCCCTCTATTGTGGACACCCCTCTATTCAGAATTAGGGACACTCTTTTTATCCCATAAGTACGGTTACACATTTAAAGCAACCCCTCTATTGTGGACAGTCAAATTGCTATCCATATTTTGTATGTTATGCAAACAATGCAGTACATTATATTTAACACAGTGCATTTAAAGACAATAGGGCTTATTACAAAAGATGTGTGCTTAAGAGAGAAGCTTTATACTACTAAACCCTATTGACATGTGCTCTTTAAAACCCGTATAAAAGAACAAGTAATTCGTTGTCTTTATACGCAGTTAAAATGTTATACAAGGTGTTAAGTCTGAATATCGGTGATGTGAAAAGAAAACGAAACGAATTTGCTATCTGAAAAAGTTAAAATAATGAAAGCTAGTGATGGAAAATGTGTAAGAAAAATAGCCAAAGATTTTAGTTGTAGTTGTCAAATATAACAGGACCTCGAAATTAGGGACGCCTCGCCATTAGGGACAAAACTATTCAGTCACTTTTTGTCCGTAGTAGCGGGGTTTCACTGCACTTCGCTTTCAAATACTAATATCTTATGTTCTATTTTTTTATACATTCTAACTTCGATATAATTCATATTTTCTGTAAATGGCATAAAAATTATCACTCTTCAATATGTAAAAAAGCTTACATGGAATTTAGGCAGCGCTGCATTTTTAGAGACATTAAATGTGAGAAGAAACGTGCAAAATTTGTCCATAACAAAAAGCAAGGTTTTAGTGTTTACTTAAAAACAGATTTGAGAAATATCGAATAGCTACTTAATTCCTTATTTATTTGTCGACGGGAAAAGGCTTGACTGAGCCAGACAGACTCCCACAGTTTTTCCTTAATCACACTGAAATTAACCCGAACTCACGAAAGGCTCTTTTACATTGTTATTTAGATTCAGAAAATTGTGGCATGACTAAATATAGAAAGCCAGATTCCATTGCCCCGAGTGCACTGATAACATTGATATGAAGAACCGAAATTTGCTATTTAATTAAATACAACAATTTTAAAGGCATGAACGGAGCACCAGAGAATGAACATCACAGCTTCTTATTTTTTTGCAGTTTCTCAGAGTTCTACAGAACGTTTTCGAAACCCAAGCCTATTTTTTAATTACTCTAGTGATCTAAATATTTAATTATTCAAAAGTAGAAAGTAATAATTAAGTAACACGGCGTGTCTTAAATCTTTGAACCTTTCATTAAGCATTGCAAGTGGCTCCTTTCTTGACAAAGTTTATTGCTCCATTAATGTTGATATTTTCGTGTAGATAACAGCAATCGTAATTTTACTGGCGAAACCATCGCCTCTACTGAGCTAAGGATAAATAGAAGAGAGAACAAAAGAACACTCCGGTCCTCATCAGACTTCTCAATGTTCCAAAAAATAAACGCCAAATGTGCGGGAGATCGCGCATTTGCAGCCTGCGGCCCCCGTTTGTGGAACAATCTGCCAAGGGATATAAGGAACTGTGATAAGATTGATATATTTAAACAAAAATTAAAGACACATCTTTTTAGAAAGTATTATGGTGACGAATTATGAACACTACATTACTGTTTTTAGATAGTTGCTGATTAAATGAATTTTAGTTTTTAATCTATTTACAGTCTATAGGATATGTTGTTAAGCACCTAGAACAGGTTCCTGATAAGCGTTATATAAGCAAATTGTATTATTATTATTATTGTTATTATTATTATTATTATTATTATTATTATTATTATTATTGTTATTATTATTATTATTATTATTATTATTATTATTATTATTATTATTATTATTATTATTATTAGTTATCGGCTGAGCTTAAGCCAGAAATATAGTATAAATACAGAGGCTTAATTCTTCCAGTTTTAGTTACCGGCGAGTGTGAGCCAGAAATAAAGTATAAAAGCAGAGGCGTAATTCTTCCAGTTTTAAGTATCGGCGAGTGCGAGCCAGAATTAAAAAGTATAAACACAGAGACGTATTTTTCTTTCAAATCTTTCTCACCTTAAACACTTCGTTGCCCTTTTACAACTTGCAATTTTTTTTACATATTTTACTCATCTATTTTTTAGAACACTAACCCACTTCACATACAAAAGCAGTGACTTCAGAGCACTAAAAGTGGAATATTATCTGTTTGCAGCTGTGTAATCCGTGTCTGCTTTCGTTTCCATTGCAGCAACCCCTGACTTAAGGATTACAGTGTGCTAGAAGTCTTCGGGATTAAGTCCACGGAATGACAGGTTAAACACCAAGTTATATTAATGGGAAAGGCCTATGGCATTTCTTTGCACAGATTCAAAGTCATTGAGCTTCACTGTTTCTTACTGACTTAGCAACCGACATACAGTAGTTTCAAAATCTTGTGGTTTCAAGATTTTCAAAATATATGTTTGTCATTTGTAGAAATCAAAACAAATGTCGCAGGATAAATGTCGTAATAATAACTGCCAGATAAGTGAATAAATATCGCCGGAATATATCGGGCATTACCTAATAGTTTTCGGTGGATCAGAATTACCTCTCAAAATGTCCTAACGTCATTATATCACAGCAACAATTACCTACTCAAAATGCCCTAATATCATTATATCACAGCAATAATTACCTACTCAGAATGTCCTAACATCATTATAGCACAGCAACAATTACCTACTCAAAATGTCCTGGCATCATTATAGCACAGCGAGAATTACCAACTTAAAATGTCCTAACATCATAATACCACAGCAACAATTACCCACTCAAAATGTCCTAACATCATTATATCACAATTACCTATTCAATATGTCTTTACGTCATTATGTCACAACGCAAAATTACCCACTCAATATATCCTTACATCATGGGGGTAACAGCACCTAATTACCCACTCAATATATTCTTACGTCATGGGGGTAACAGCACCTAATTACCCACTCAATATATCCTTACGTCATGGGGGTAACAGCACCTAATTACCCACTCAATATATCCTTACGTCATGGGGTAACAGCACCTAATTACCTACTCAATATATCCTTACGCTATGGGGTAACAGCACCTAATTACCTACTCAATATATCCTTACGTCATGGGGTAACAGCACCTAATTACCTGCTGACTATGTCTTCATGTCATGATGTCACAGCAAGTAATTACCTCCTCAATATACCCTTACGTGTTGCTGTTACAACACACAATTACACACTCGATATATCTTTACGTGTTGATGCCACGACACATAATCACCTACTCAATATGGCCTAAAAAATTAAGGGCTAAAGTTTGTCCAAAAACTGAGCCAACAGGCCCCATTTACCTGTGCCTATAGCTACGCTACAAGTGCTGTCTTATGGGATAAAAAAAAACGAGTGTCTATTTCAGCTAAGGCCCGGAGAATTACTACACAATTATGCGAAGAATTGCGCTTGGATTGAATTTGATCCGGCTTGTGTTTGGTGAGATTCCACGCTGTGAATGAGATGAGCAGGAAGGAATTGACAATGGCATTGTAGCGCTTCTTTTTACGTACTGCCGGCTTGCTGTGTAAATCGTGACAAGATCGTAACAAAAGGTAATACATCGTCCAAGAGATGGTGGCATTCTTAAGAAAAATACAAAATGCTATCTGTGGTCCACAGCTACATAAATAGGCAATTCCCATTCACTTTTCTACTTGCATCGCTTGTTATTGTCATTGGCTTCCTAATGAATCTGATTTTACCGCTTATGCCAGTTAGACAGGTGTGTTGGCGTAACTGACGCCCCTTACCGCGCACACCCCCGTACTCACCCCCCCCCCCCCACACACACACACACAGCTCTCATGGGCGCGCGGATGCGGTGATGTGCCCGCTAGACAGGTGTATTGTCGTAACTGACGCCCCTTACTGCGAACGCCCCCCCCACCCCCCTACACCCACCCCAGGGGCGCGTGGATGCGGTGATATGCCCGCTAGACTGGTGTATTGTCGTAACTGACGCCCCTTACTGCGAACGCCCCCCACCCCCCTACCCCCACCCCGGGGGCGCGTGGATGCGGTGATATGTAAGACAACACAGAGAGCTCAAGGTCTCCGCTGATTTGCACCAAATGCATTTGGTAGTGGAGTCTAAACCTTACCGCCTTCAGAGACACATTTGTGTGGTTCGTGTTCCATATGCTTCTTTTTATCCGGTGCTCCAAACACCTCAAGTTGTAGCCATATTTTACAAATATGGTAACAGCACACGAACCATTTGGTCTTGTGACTACTTTTGCCATTTCAACACACAAATCCACTATGTACGGATTGTGATTGAGAAAAGAGCTAGAAACTATTTGTTGTTATAATCACAGCGCTGGGTGTGGTGTCCCGTTGTTGAATCACTGCAGTACCTTGCTTCCCACTCGTCAGAGTTGCCCCATGCCTGATTCCTCATTGCTCCTTTAATCAGCTGACCGGCTGGTCGGTACGACGGGGCCACAACGATTAGTTATCCCGCCTCGCTGTTCTGCAAAGCGGCTCCCTCTTGATCTTGAGCGCCGCTCACATCTGACCTGGGGTAACATTTAGGTCAGTATGGCGGGGTCACAACGATTAGCTACCCCGCTTCTCTGATCGCCGCTCACAGCTGACCTGGGGTAACAGCTGGGCATATATTGTCAGCGCTGGGTTTGGTACTAAGTAAATGCTCACTTCTCCATCCAGGTCTTATCGTTCCCTTTCATCCGAAACCAATTAGACGTTTACTCAGCCTGATTGTCAAATGCACATCTCACATGCAGCTCTCACATGTAAGTCTCACTCTCATATGCAGATCTCTCATACAAATCTCACATGCTGATCTCGCATGCAGGTTTAAACAATGCAACAACCGAATATGGGAAATAAATGGCGATATCATGATCATAAGGTTAATCACATATGGCTAATGATAAGGTCAGCCACACGGATTGTCAGCTGGGCCATGTTTCAATCACATTTCTGATGTCTGACGTCAGAGCAGAGGATGTTCCATTAATGTGGAACTGATACGGATCATTTGCCCAAGACGTTTTTCCGTTGCTGCACCCAAAAATAAAATATTAAAATGTGGCGTGAACCCCTCCCTGGTACAACGCACTGCCCTGTTACTCTAGTACAAAGCTTTTCTGTATTGTGTTATTTTTTGCTGTTTTGCGTCACCGCTAACAATGTCTTCTCTGAAGCGGGGACGCAATTAGCCAGTGCGCCTTGGCTGAGGATAGAGAACACACAACGACAAGAAAGTGGAAAGCTGTGCTTTGAAACAACGGCACTTAGAACAACATTTGCGTGTTTTATTGTCCACTTTTCATGACTCTTTTAAAGTTACACAGCAAGATTCCCTTAACAGGGTTAATGGCTCTCGCAACACTACAAACAATCCATTGCTTTTTCTACGAGGGTAATAAAAGTAAGGAAAAGGGATTATAGGGTTGTTCAACTCACCAAAAAAAAAACAAAAAAAAAACATTAACTTAATTGGTAACACCGAGCTTACGCAAGACCAGTCTTTTTTCAATCCCAGTTCAGCACCAAACAAGATGAATGCGCTCATTTAATTTCATGACTTCAAAAGCCTGATCACTCCATTTCACAGGCCTCGTATTATCGCTGACAGCCGCAGTTCCTTCCAGACAGAATTTTTTAGCTCCACAGATAAACAGCTGTCAGTACTAGACATAAACAGCTGTCTATGCCAAACACAAACAGCTGCCAGATACCAATTTTCCATCTCAACAGCAGCTGTCCACACAAGACTGAAATAGTTAGCCATACACAAACAGCCGTTAACTCCAGGCACAAACAGCTGTTCTCACCATAAACATACAGCTGTCCATTAGAAAAAAACAGCTGTCCATCAGACAAATACAGCTGTCTATCCCAGACATACATATTTCTCGTTCTTGTCAACATGCCAAAAAAAATCCGCCCACACAAAAAATATTCCGCGTGCAGATTTTTCTCTCCATCTAACCTTGCTTTCTTTTTTATTTACATTAAACCAGAGAGCTTGTATCAAACTGTGTTTGTGGGTGGAATAACATCTGTGTAATTACTGCAAACAGTGATTTAATTTTTGTACATTCTGTAAATTCAAGATGATGCTCTTCTCCTCAAGCAGTCCGGGCTCTTTAGTAATGGACTTGACAGGACTTGACATTTATTTTATTGGCTTAATTTCATACAACGACTTTAGTGTGAAAAGTATGCCCCATAATACCATATGGCTATCTGAAAAAAAAGACAATTTTCAATACTGTCAATGCACCCAGAAAACCACTTCTTTCGTTTCATGACTTGAGTAAATGCTGTAATCTGATTCGTCAATAATTGGTTAAAGTCAATAATTTTTCAATGTTAACAGGAACGGAAAAATCCATAGTTGTTGCAGTTATTCCCACTTGGCATTGAAAATGCCAAATGGGGATGGATTGCCTCGAATTCTTCACCTATTTTTCCTTTTTTTTCTCGCTTTTTTTTTATTTTTTTTCTTCTTCCGCCGAATCGGTTTCCAGACATCTCCTCCGAGACCGCTGAAGCTAGACCAACCAAACTTGGCACATGTATGGAGGATCATCTGAAGTGGTGCACCTGATAAAAATTTTCGACCTTGACCTTACTGGTCAAGGTCAAATCGCGAAAAAGGTCAAACGGTTTTCAGACAATTACTGAAAGACCGTTGAAGCTAGAAAAGCCAAACTTGGCATATATATAAAGGGCGATGTGATACAAAGCAACGAATAAAAATTTTTGACCTTGACCTTGACCATGACCTTGAAATCGCGAAAAACGTTATTTAATAAAAACAATGAGTTATCTCGAAAACGTCCGAGACCACTGAAGCTAGACCAACCAAACTTGGTACATGTATGGAGGGTCAT
>OX457034.1:6160624-6210624 GCA_949752745.1 Protula sp. h YS-2021
TCATCATCATCATCATCATCATCATCATCACCATAATCATAATAATAATCATAATAATAATAATAATAATAATAATAATAATAATAATAATAATAATGATAATAATAATAATAATTATTATTATCATTATTATTATTATTACATTCCAATTCTCTAATTCCTACGTGAACTCATTTTACGGACAGGAATTAGGGGCGCCGGTAATTACGCTTAAACGGTTACTTCGGGCAAATACTAATTTTTCACGAACGACCCGGGACGTGATTCCGGCCACGCAGTGCTGGATTATTTCGGGACGACTCTGGGGTCATTTCGGTCAGCCAATCGGCAAGTGCTCGACTTTTCAGGACGACTCTGGGGTCATTTCGATCCGCCAGTTGGACAGTACTGCTTTTTCGGGACGACTCTGGGGTCATTTCGACCCGCCAGTTGGACAGTACTGCTTTTTCGGGACGACTCTGGGGTCATTTCGATCCGCCAGTTGGACAGTACTGCTTTTTCGGGACGACTCTGGGGTCATTTCGATCCGCCAGTCGGCAAGAGCTGGAATTTGTCAAGATCACCTTTGGGTCATTTCGGTCAGCCAGTCGGCAAGTGCTGGAGTTTTCAGGACGACTCTGGGGTCATTTCGATCCGCCAGTTGGACAGTACTGCTTTTTCGGGGCGACTCTGGGGTCATTTCGACCCGCCAGTTGGACAGTACTGCTTTTTCGGAACGACTCTGGGGTCATTTCGATCCGCCAGTTGGACAGTACTGCTTTTTCGGGACGACTCTGGGGTCATTTCGATCCGCGTGTTGGACAGTACTGCTTTTTCGGGACGACTCTGGGGTCATTTCGATCCGCCAGTCGGCAAGTGCTGGAATTTGTCAAGATCACCTTTGGGTCATTTCGGTCAGCCAGTCGGCAAGTGCTGGACTTTTCGGGACGACTCTGGGGTCATTTCGATCCGCCAATCGGCAAGTGCGAACATTTTCAGAATGACTCTTGGGTCATTTCGGTCAGCCAGTCGGCAAGTGCTCGACTTTTTCAAGATCACCTTTGGGTCATTTCGGTCAGCCAGTCGGCAAGTGCTGGACTTTTCGGGACGACTCTGGGGTCATTTCGATCCGCCAATCGGCAAGTGCGAACTTTTTCAGAATGACTCTTGGGTCATTTCGGTCAGCCAGTCGGCAAGTGCTCGACTTTTTCAAGATCACCTTTGGGTCATTTCGGTCAGCCAATCGGCAAGTGCTGGACTTTTCGGGACGACTCTGGGGTCATTTCGGACAGCTAGGTGGCAAGTGCTGGACTTTTTCGGGGCGACTCTGGGGTCATTTCGGACAGCTAAGTGGCAAGTGCTGGACTTTTTCGGGGTGACTCTGGGGTCATTTCGGACAGCTAGGTGGCAAGTGCTGGACTTTTCGGGATGGCTTTGGGGTCAATGTGGATTGTTTTCGACACGGCATGGGGGCAGCGTAGCAGATAATTGTCAGATTAACCCCTTAACGTTCTCAGCAGTTACACATTGAAACACGTCAGTGCTGTAGCATAAAGAATGTGACAGGAGGATAAACCCTGGCTTTGATAAGAAAGTGACCCAAAATACCACGTGAATAATTCAACAGATTTTAGACACTGAAATATGTGGCATTGCTCATGTGAGGGAAAACTACACCACACTCAGCAGGAAGTGCAAATCTCAACATTAGCATGCATTGCGCTTATAAATCCATTTAAAAAAAACCGTTTCAGTCCTGGTTGTAGGCAGATAAGGCAAGAAAAATACCAACTTTTTAGCATGGTTTGACATTTTTTTATTTGTAGTGTTTCTCGCCAAATCAAACTAGAGCAGTATGCATAGCCCACATATTCCCCACAGCCCTCCATCAGTTAAACACGGCCATCAATAATCAATCAAGAGCTGAAATTTTCCAATTCCAGTTGGTGCATTTTCCTTGGACGAACCTGACCGGATTTGCTGAAAATAGCGCTCAAAGCCTTGTTTCAACACGTATACGGTGTCAGTAGGCAGCAACATCGAGGACTGATTCTCGACATTTATTGTCAAGGACAAGGTCATGTGACCTTTGCATATCGTTATCAGTTAAAGAAAAATTGTCCATTATCTCGAAAAAGGTTAGAGATGGAGCGATTTTGAGCTTATCTTCGTCCATCTGGGCCTAAGAGACGTTATACAAGGGGTACCTCGGTGACCTTGACCTCCTCCGTCATGCTCAAGGTAAAACCGAAATTTGACCATTATCCCGAAAACGGTTAGAGATAGAGCGATTTTGAGCTTATTTTCGACCCTTTGGGCCTAAAAAGACATTATATAAGGGGTACCTCGGTGACCTTGACCTCCTCCGTCATGCTCAAGGTAAAACCGAAATTTGACCATTATCCCGAAAACGGTTAGAGATAGAGCGATTTTGAGCTTATTTTCGACCCTTTGGGCCTAAAAAGACATTATATAAGGGGTACCTCGGTGACCTTGACCTCCTCCGTCATGGTCAAGGTAAAACCGTAAGTTGACCATTATCTCGACAACGGTTAGAGATAGAGCGATTTTGAGCTTATTTTCGTCCATTTGGGCCTAAGAAGACATTATATAAGGGGTACCTCCGTGACCTTGACCTCCTCCGTCATGGTCAAGGTAAAACCGAAATTTGACCATTATCCCGAAAACGGTTAGAGATAGAGCGATTTTGAGCTTATTTTTTGGACCCTTTGGGCCTTAAAGACGTTATGTAAGAGGAACCTTAGTGACCTTGACCTCTTCCGTCATGGTCAAGGTAAAAACCGTAAGTTGACCATTACCTCGAAAACGGTTAGAGATTTTCAGCTTATTTTCGACCCTTTGGGCATTTCGGTCAGCCGGTCTGCCGGACGGTCCCAAAACAGGCTTCTGCTGACCATGCAGTGGAACCTCGAGATCGGAACTCTTCACAAATGGAGCCACTAGGGGAAAAACACCACTTTCCAGAGAATCGAAAACCTAACAAAGCTGACCGCCTCTGGGAAAGGGTCGGCTTGGCCTTGTGCAACGGGCGGCTCCATTTCCGAGGCCTCCACCTTATATTAAGTGATCGGCACTTTAAAACTGGAGAATATTATCATTTATGGAGCATTTGCATGCCACTGTCCTTCAGCCAAGGAACAAGAATTGCTTGCCATGTGATGTATTCCTTTCTGCCGCACATCTGTACCTGTTACATATGGATTAATTCGTCATAGGAAAAAACAGGTTAATGATCATCGGCTTAGGCTGCGAAAGGGGAGCATTTACATTCCATTCACGCACATTCTTGCAGTTTAAAGGTTTTACTGAGCACAGAAAATATTAGCTATTACTCAACTGCGCAAGGCAATGACAAAAGGATCGGTGTGTCTTTGATGGTATGTGTGGTCGGCGTGTGCTAATAGTTTGTCCAGTTTTCTTGAACGCATGTTCTTCAGACGCGGAATAATCCACATCCCTAACGAAGAGGATACCTCTCCGTTCTGTTCCATCCTCACCACACCGCATCAATCCCCGCCGGCTTCATGGAATAAAGATGATTCCACACCAAATTATGACAATAGTTTTACTAAATTGGTCTAGATGACAACTTTCATTGTTAAAAGGGTATAACATGACAAACTAGAGCAGTGTGCATAGCCCACGTATTCCCCACAGGCCCCCCATCAGTTAAACACGGCCAGCAATAGTCAAGGGCTGAAATTTTCTAAGTCCAGTCGGTCCGTTTTCCTTGGACGAACCTGGCCCATTTACAATACCGATCTGTGTTTGCTCCCATAGAAGCCACATACCAAGTTTCATTAATATCCTTGCAGCAGTTTTTAAGTTATCGTGTTAACAAGCTCTTGATGACAGACCGACAGACCTACAGACCGACCGACACGCGGTCGATCGCATATATTCCCGCTGTGGGGAATAAAACAAATATGGGGCGTTTGATGGAATATTGGCTTCCTTTACACCGGTTTACCGAACTCTGGTTTCGCAACTCCATGCTAAGATGATGGCAATCGATCTATTTGGGTTTAAATGATATCTTTAAGAAGCCCCAAACATGTGATAATACGGTTGTATCGCCATCTGCATTCTATTACGAATTATATTATTATTTATTATATAAAAGTTGCATTAATAATCTGAGTTTTTTTTAATAATCTGTTGCAGGTTCCCGACTGTTGTAGGTCAAACAAAGAATAACTTTTAATAAATTTCATTCGGGATATATCCCGAAGATCAGAGAATTGTCTCCTGCTTGAAACGTGATCAAAAAAGAAAAACACTACAGAAAGAGGGCAATTGGCTAAAAATTAAAACCGATACGTTGCTGTTACACGTATGCACTCATACACGCCGCTTAAGGAGAAACGACAGCGATAGACTGGCGTGAGAGCACATTCAGAGCACATACCTTGTCAGCTCACGTATGCTTGGATGAAAAAAATGAACTCAACGGAAGCACCAAGTGTTTTTATGTCAAGATAAAAAGATGTCACAAGAGAACTTTGTTTGCCAATTAGCAGCTCCTATGATGACGGAAAGAGCCTAAGAACGGGACGCTCGCCTAAGCACACCGGCGGGCTAATTGTTCCGCCGGGGGAAGCCAGGAGAAAAAAACGTCGGTTTAAGGAACAGCACTGTTCGATAAAAATATATACAACCTCTTGCAATTATTTGTTGAAATCAACGCAGATTGTTTGTCTGTAAAGCAGCTTGTTGAGCGTGCCGTGTAATACGCTTAGTAACGGCGCGGTGAGGTTGTTTCTGACCCTTACAGGGACACATTCTTCCGGAACCTTACAGAGACACATTATTCTGGAACCTTACAAGGACACATTATTCCGGAACCTTACAGGGACACATTCTTTCGGAACCTTACAGAGACACATTATTCCGGAACCCTACAGGGACACATTATTCCTTAACCTTACAGGGACACGTTCTTCCGGAACCTTACAGGGACACATTATTCCGGATCCTTACAGGGACACATTATTCCGGAACCTCACAGGGACACATTATTCCGGAACCTCACAGGGACACATTATTCCGGAACCTCACAGGGACACATTATTCCGGAACCTCACAGGGACACATTATTCCGGATACGGCTGAGCGTTGGATATTTACAATGTGACAATGCATGTTATCCATATGGGTGTGCAAGCCCCACGCCAACGCGAAACAAATTAAGACAAAGTCGTGGAAATCTGTGACCTGTTCGTTGTAATTTTGCAAATTAACCTCAAATATTACAACGAAAGAATAATTTTGTACAACAGGTAACGGGAGGATGGTTGTCTTGGACAGATCCGACATATCAGAGAATGACCTCATTAGCACAGTATCGTGGGTGTGCGGATAATCAAAATTAAATTTATAGAAAATTAAGAAAAATAACATGAACCTATTGTCAGGATGACGTGAATTTTTCTGAAGCAGTGACCGGAAATTTTATAAATTAAAACAAGCAAACTGTAAGCTAGCGACCTTTGCTGTCTTTTCTTGAAAAACAGTACTATTACTGAGGGCCTCGACATGGAGACAACGCCGTACACAACCTTAGATTACGGAAATGTGACCGCAAATATATCTTACGTCGACCACGCTTGCTACCATCTGTACATGGGTTCAGATGTGCTCTACTCGTATAAGGTAAGCACCTGCAACTACTGATTTTTGGGATATAAGGTTTTTTTATACTCTCACTCCTTAGAAAGCATTTCATAATTTAATAAGTTAGCAACATGTTCTATCTGTTACAGAGAATCTGTGTAATTAGGGATTTCATACAATCCCTACGGAATTCGTGTAATGAATAAGCTCATATTGATTATAAAACTTTTTTGAAAAATTATCCATTCAGGAAGGCCGTTTAGTGGTTCTTCAAAACTGTGTATCCCTTTTCACATCGAAAGGAATTGGAATTTATAACATTACCATCCAAAATAGCAGAATTTGGCGTGAAATGTGACATAAGTTATATAGTATTAAAACTATCGCTAAGTTCAACATTACAAACATGAAAATTCTCAATAAAAACATCGAAATTGATTGAGCAAGTTATTACACGAATCCGTTAGGGATTTCATGAAATGCCTAATTTCGCAGATTCCCTGCAACATATTATGATATATATATATATATATATATATATATATATATATATATATATATATATATATATATATATATATATATAGAAAGAGAGAGAGAGAGAGAGAGAGAGAGAGAGAGAGAGAGAGAGAGAGAGAGAGAGAGAGAGAGAGAGAGAGAGAGAGAGAGAGAGAGAAAGCCCGGTTAGTGAACACCTCCATTTAGTGGTTGACACATAGCTTTGTACTGCTCAGGATCTGTGATGCAAACAGCAGTGTCGTAAATTACTTTCCGGAAAAATTCCTCGAAAAAAATTGACAACAGATATTTTTTACATAAAAGCACCAGCGCGTTTGTTTGTTTTGTTTATTTGTTTGTTTGTTTTTACGTAGTTTCAACTCAGGCGCTTTCCTATGAACGAATTTGCGCTGGAGGACAATCTCCTCTGACCATGTGAAATTTTCGGTTTCCTTATTTACAAAATGTAGATTGCTAACAAAATTCCTCATTCGACAGGACATCAAATAGGAGAGGCAGGAACTAATCAGGGTGTCTGTGAAAGGGACATTTTTTGTCACAACTTCATCAGACACAATACACTTGGAGAAAAAGATTAAAGCCTAATTGTCTTAACCAACGCAATAGAACTGGGTGTAATTTCTTTTAAAAAAAGCAAATCTACTCACAGAGTCGTGTTTACACACAAAAATGGCGACACAAAAGATAGTCTAAAATATGGTCTGGACGCTGATGAATGTATTTGGCAAAGAAAATCTATGTTAATCAGGGGCGAAGTGCGAATGAAATGCGAGGGGCGTGGAGGGATGGCAACTCATAACGGAAAGTCACAAAGGCTTTCCTGCCGTAATTTAAGGCAGATTTCAAACCTGGAGTATCCCTGACTCCCTTATGATAAAACATTTGCTTCCATGCCTTTGTGTATGCCTTATGTATATCTTGTGTATGTCTGTGTGCATGCTTTTGTGTATACCTGTGTATACCTGTGTGTATGCCTGCGTGTATACCTTAGTGTATGCCTGTGTGCATACCTTTGTGTATGCCTGTGTGCCTGTGTGTATGCCTGCATGTATGCCCGTGTATGTGCCTACGTGTATGCCTGTATGGATGCCTGTGTGTATTCCTTAGTGTGTGCCTGTGTGTATGCCTGTGCGTTTACCTGTGTGTGCCCATGTGTATGCCTGTTTGTATGGCTGTGTGTGCCTGTGTATATGCCTATATGTATGCATGTGCGCATGCCTGTGTGCATGTGTGTATGCTTGTGTGTATACTTCTGTGTGTGGGCCTGTGTATATGCCTGTATGTATGCCTGTGTGTGCCTGTGTTTCCCTTTGTGTATACCTGTGTGTGTGCCTGTGTGTATACCAGTGTGTGCCTGGGTATATGCCTGTGTATACGACTTTGTGTACGCCTTTGTGTATACCTGTGTGTGTGCCTGAGTGTTAATATAAAGATCAACATTTTCGATGCAGTCAACTTGTTTAATATGCAACATCTGTTGAATAATGCGTTTTGCCGGTTTCAGTTTCAGATCCTGTGGTCGCTCACGGCAGTGGTCGTGGGGCTGGCTGCCAACACCCTCAACGTCCTCGTCTTTTCCTCCAAGCACATGGTCACCATGAGCTCCAACGTCTACCTGCTGGCGCTGGCCATCTCCGACTCCCTCTTCCTCGTCACATTCGTCCTGGCGCGGACGCTGTCTGGCTTCCGCTGTCTCTATTTCCACCACGCCGCCTTTGATATCTTCAACCGGAGCGACGTCGCCTGCAAAGTGCTGCAGTACCTCCTCGATCTCTTCTCCGACTACTCAGCGCTGCTCATCCTGGCCTTCACTGTGGAGCGCTACATCGCGTGCTACCACGCCGTCAAATTCCGCGAGCTGTGCACTGTCTTCCGCGCTCGCCTCCTCTGCTTGATAGCGTTCGTGACCATCGCTCTATTCATCGCGCCATACCACATGCTCTGCATGGGGTTGCCCACGAAGGACGGATATCGCTTCGAAGTGTGCACCATCTTGCCCGAGCCCAAGCAGTACGAGGATGCCTTCTTCTACTCATACGTGGTGGAGGTCATCACATTCCGCGTCCTCCCCGTCATCATCATCGCCGTGCTCAATGTGTTCATTATCGTCAAAGTGACGAAGATTCACCGCGATCGAAAAGAGCGACGCAGCGCCACGATGGTGAACGGCAGAAACGTCTGCCAGCATTCAAACCGAGGCAGTGCCAGTGCGGACCGACATCTGCAGCTAACCTTAATGTTAATCCTCGTCTCCACCACATATATTCTCCTCTACATTCCTGTTTTGGTACACTTCTTTCTCTCGAAGTTCGAGCGTATGGAGAGGTTGTCTGTGGACGAAAGCGTCATTTACGTCATGCAAAACTATACGACGGCTTTAGACGTCACGGGATTTGCAATCAACTTTTTCCTGTACACAATGAGCGGCAAAGTATTCAGGGATCAGCTTGTGTTAATCGTCTGCAATCGGGATCCGAGCGCAAGTCTCAGCTGGCCGCGCTGCTGTTGCCTAGGCGACGAGAAGAAGGAGGGAGATCGGGGCCGATTCGCCCGCATCCAGAACGGTAACTCCCATACGGATCAAGGCGAGGAGACCGTTATATAACTACCCCCTCTCTCATGCATGCAGGAGGTTAATCCCTTAACTGTTTGGTCGCAAAGAAAGCGATTCTGAACATAAATCTATGGTGTAAAAGAGTTCAACAAGACTGCGGGGATTTTTCGCCGTGGAATTTCTATATCATAATCATGTATATTCCTGTTTATAACGCTTAGACCAAACTATCGATTTCAAGAAAAATACGGTGAATTGAAACAGCCAGTGCCTTGACAATATAGTGATCACGTGGCCGCAAGGTAAAGGTGGCCGCCGGCGCAGGCCTATGGTAATCGATCACGTGACTGCGGGTTAAAGGTGGCCGCCGGCGCAGGCCTATGGTAATCGATCACGTGACTGCGGGTTAAAGGTGGCCGCCGGCGCAGGCCTATGGTAATCGATCACGTGACTGCGGGTTAAAGGTGGCCGCCAGCGCAGGCCTACGGTAAGCGATCACGTGACTGCTGGTTAAAGGTGGCCGCCGGCGCAGACCTATGGTAATCGATCACGTGACTGCGGGTTGAAGGTGGCCGCCGGCGCAGGCCTATGGTAATTGATCACGTGACTGCAGGTTAATGAGCACATGGAGAGATCAAATATTTCTGACAAGTACGTATTTTTTCCGTAACATTTTTCCCACAATGGTAAACAGAGTACCCTGAAAACTTGCACTCACCCACAAAATAATTGACTGCTCTGCTGCTTTCTTCTAAGCACTTACCCTTTCACGACCCCCCTCCCTCTCCCCCCCCCCCCCCCATCCAGCTATCAACCTGTGCAGGTTTAACAAATCTGACCCATTTTTAACATAGCCAACTTTTGCGGACGAAAATCGATATAAGTTAAAATAACCTATAGTGATAAAATCTGCTGCATGTATCATTAAAAACAATTTTTAATACGGCGATAATCGATGCCAGCGCTGGAAGGATTTATTGACAAAATTATTGCAGAAAAGTTTTTGTGGGGGAGGGGCAGAAGGGGGGAAGGAAGTGTAAAATCAATCAATACATCCTCAAATATGACGCTTCTGCATTAAAAAGGGTGGAAACCAAACAGCTAAAAAATACCACTATTTCTAAAATGGAGAGATTATTTATTTTATTCACGTTGAATTTTCACACGAAAATACTGGCTACATGAACAGTGCTTCACATCCCATAAAATCAATCTTTTTAACAGATATTCAAGTATCAAACGGAAAGGTACGACTGGGAAATATGTTTGATCTCTTTGATGAATGAATGCAATCGATGCATCATTCCTAAAAGCATTTCACGACCTTTGCAGAAACGTTTCTGTAAGCTCATGTAAGAAGCATCCCGAAAATTGGCTTAACTGACTCGGAAAAATATCACTGGCGATTACGTGACGAGCGGCGAACCAGGAGCATCGAATTTCAAAGCAATTCATACAGAGGTGTGTCAGAGCTTTTAGAACTTAAAGCCGCTTTTCTCAATCAATTCCAAGAACTTCTGATGGATCGTGAAAAGGTAGTCGCCTTGTGACCGCCCAGAACAATGAAGACTTAGAACCGTAAAGCGTTACCACAGCAATACTTAAGACCGAAGCATTATAAAAACCGAGATGTGTAAAAATTAACAAAATCGAGCTCCAAATTTCAGCCATTTTGACAACTTTTAGCAGATAGCAAAAAAAAAAAAATACCAGCCTGGTAATTAGTAATAAACTAGGAAAAGTACCAGCCTGCTAAGGGGTAATAAGCTAAGAAACGTACCAGCCTGCTAAGGGGTAATAAGCTAAGAAACGTACCAGCCTGGTAAGGGGTAATAAGCTAAGAAACGTACTAGCCTGGTAAGGGGTAATAAGCTAAGAAACGTGATAGCCTGCTAAGGGGTAATAAGTTAAGAAACGTACCAGCCTGCTAAGGGGTAATAAGCTAAGAAACGTACCAGCCTGCTAAGGGGTAATAAGCTAAGAAACGTACCAGCCTGCTAAGGGGTAATAAGCTAAGAAACGTACCAGCCTGGTAAGGGGTAATAAGCTAAGAAACGTACCAGCCTGGTAAGGGGTAATAAGCTAAGAAACGTACCAGCCTGGTAAGGGGTAATAAGCTAAGAAACGTACCAGCCTAGTAAGGGGTATTAAGCAAAGAAACGTACCAGCCTTGTAAGGGGTAATAACTAAGAAACGTACCAGCCTGCTAAGGGGTAATAAGTGAAGAAACGCACCAGCCTGCTAACGGGTAATAAGCTAAGAAACGTACCAGCCTAGTAAGGGGTAATAAGCTAGGAAACGTACTAGCCTGGTAAGGGGTAATAATGAATAATAAAAAACAACAATCGGACACCTCAAAGCGATCGAATCAAAACGACAGAGCCAAAACTCTTAGAGATGGAGGGGTTTTGAAAATCAAGTTCATTCTTTTCCAGTTCCACCATTTCACCAATTTTCAACTGATTGCCAAAAGAATACAGCAAGCACCTGTTGAGAAAATTCACGTGTAGTATCAAAATGATTCAAGCAAACCCCTTGGAAGAGTATCAGTTTGAAGGTTGTACGGACGCACAGGCATACAGACAACCGATAAGCCTTTCCTACTGCCCGACAGTTGGGTTTAAGATCGGAGCGATCTCATTTATAACCTGACCTATTTGGGAATTATGCTATAAGATAAAACACACTTTGGGCGTTCCCGATAAAAACGCGCAAAATTCTACAATTCTAAAAAAAAAATAACCGGGTAAAAAATGAAAGAAATGATAGAGAGATTTCGACTAAATGTCAAATTTCTCTTGCACCAAAGATCAGTCGGGCTTTTAACAACCTGTATGCTATTTTAAAAATGTATTAAAGATTTTAACAAATAATTTCAAGTTTCAATTTCTTTTCTGTTCCGAGTATAAGCTGTTTTTGCGATGTTTCGTCTATATTTTTCTATCATTTCTTTCATTTGTTACCCGGTCCCCTCGCAGTCGAAATTAAAACTTCTTGCGCCGTTTATTCGAAAACACCCAAAGTGTGATTTGGCTTATGGAAAAAAACACTGCGATAAGCCGAAACAAGGCCGGAGATGGGTAGGAGGTGGGGGGGGGGCGGGGGTTGGGGGGGGGCATCAAGAATGAGATACTGGCCATACTAACCAGTACTGCACACGTTTTCTATTATATGACTATGATTAAATTTGCCCGTGGCATGGGCTGGCTCGTGCTTCATCTTGTACATTAATTCCAGAACAGATGAAGCAATATATTAAAAATTCATGCCCTATTATTCAAACGGCTGGTCAAGAAATTCCCTCCATACAACAATGTTCCTGAGTTTCCTTTTAATTCTTACCAGTTTCGATAAATCTGTGGACCATTACTTATTCGTTTGTGTATAATATAAGCAATGGCAGAGACGCAAGCACTCACATATCGGTTACACGAGTGTACATGGTATCACAAAATGACCTTTAAATGTGGATTGCTAAGCTCGAAAAGAATATACCCTTTTTCAACAAACTCGCCTTTTACAGAACCCAGTATAATGCTGTGTGGTCCCCTAACATGAGCCCTGTTTTTTTTCTGTGTTTGAAAAACTATCCAATAACATAGATCTATTAATAGTGGCCGCATTCACAAAAGTTAACTGTACATTAAACAAAGTCCGTAAACTGCTCCTGTAGCTAACAGAACTTTTGAAAGGTTGAAATTTATAAGCTCTTACTCTAATGTTAAAACATACTCTTGTAAAAATTGCTTGCGTGATTTAGATAAAAATCAAACGAGTTCCCTTGTGGGTGTAGAGTTAACTGCACAGTTAACTTTTGTGGATACCGAGGCAGGCCTGAGAGCCACACGTGCCATGTATTTGTTAGAAGATTGAGTATACGACTTGTGCTTTTTTCATACTCGGCTTAAACAAGCTTAGCTTCGTTCAGCTTAGCCAGAACTAAACCACCGCACTATGGAAAGAACATTATGCTTACGTATTACACTTGTTAAAAAAATACCCATGTGAGCTTGGAATGTTGTTCTCACGAATGTTGTTCTCACGAATGTTGTTCTAACGACACTAATAAAGCATATCACTGTATTCCACGTATGAAAAACCTCCCCCAAAAACGAAATATCTGAAGATCCATGTATGCAGGTTTGACTGTATATTTGTGTCACCATGTTATAAAAATAGCTTGTAAATGAGAGCACGCAGCGTGTATAAGATGCCACAAAGAAACTCGTGGGCGTTTTATTTCTTATTTGTTATTGCCGGAAGTATCAGAACTGACGTCAGGAGGAAATTAATTTTCGAACTGGAGCGAATTTCACTGCTGCATATCGAAATATTCCCCACCTGAAACAGGACAATCACAGTCATAGTTGACACTCACTAAATTTCGTTGAAATCGAAGCTCATG
This sequence comes from Protula sp. h YS-2021, assembly GCA_949752745.1. Taxonomy (NCBI): domain Eukaryota; kingdom Metazoa; phylum Annelida; class Polychaeta; order Sabellida; family Serpulidae; genus Protula; species Protula sp. h YS-2021. The sequence goes on from OX457034.1 coordinate 6,173,716, forward strand.
CATATGGATCCAAAATTGTTATGTCTCTAACTATTTCCGAAACTAGAGCAGTGTGCATAGCCCAGATATTCCACAGCCCCCCGCCCCTCCCCTCATCAGTTAAACACGGCCATCAACAGTCAATCAAGAGCTGAAATTTTCTAAGTCCAGTTGGTGTATTTTCCTTGGACGAACCTGGTCCATTTACTATACCAATATCTGTGGGGAATAAATAACGAGGTCAGATGGCCTTTCACCTTGAAAATTTCTGGCAACGTGACGTGTATGTAGCCAGGTATAGGAGGCATGAAAATGAGTCCGCAAAATTTCTAACCTTTTTTTTCTCATGTGATTTGACCAAATGTCAAACCTCGAAATTCTAGGTACTTATATTATATTAAAACAAATAGTGTTATACCTAATGTTACTCTGTAACAGGGTTGGACTTTAAAAATGAACTCAAACATTGCTCGACTTATTACGGATTTTTTTCAGAATAAATCAATTTTCTTAAATACGTTTCTCACCCAAAAGTCAAGGTCATCCATATCCCAGATTTTGTCAGTTCAATCAACCTTCATACGTAAGTTTAATTTCTCTAGCAAAAGCCATCTAAGAGGAACCGCCTAGACGAGATTTGGATGGAAAAGAGAAAATACATAAAAATAGAAGAACAGCGAAAACAAATCCTTATGACACCTATCATTTTATGTGGAGAGAAGGGGGTAACATCTGCAATATGTAGATATGCAGCAGTAAAGGGGATACCTCCCATGTGCATATGTTCAGTGCTAGTGTCTGACATACATTCACTATTCAGAAGTGTTGCTATTAATATCCTATTTTATACTGGAGTTTATGCGAAGCAGTGTCGTCTTCGATCACTTGTAATCCCGTAATATCACACGAGGGACTCCTTGAAAATCGCACAGTGAACAGGATGCTTTAATGACATCGTGCTCTACAAATACAACGCTGGGCGAGGATCTCTAGTAGATCTCACAGTGCACATGATTAATTTCTCGTAAATCCCCCAGTGCATATGACTAATTTCTCGCAAATCCAACCAGTGCACATGATTAATTTCTCGCAAATCCCCCAGTGCATATGATTAATTTCTCGCAAATCCAACCAGTGCATATGATTAATTTCTCGTAAATCTCCCCCCCCCCCCCAGTGCACATGATTAATTTCTCCTAAAACCCAAGGAGTAGTTGACTGATCTAGAGTAAATCCGAAGGCGCACATGGATGCATATATGTGTGCGTTACTGCTTTCTAATAAACCCAGCCGTACATTTGACTCCATTTCAATAAACTCCACAAGATTCACTTTTAATATATCCTAGGCTGCAATGAATTCCCTGTTAATCAACGCAGCGATGCAATTGATTCATTTGTAATAAATACAGCCGGTACAATCCTCTTCTAACAAATCGAACAATGCACATCATTCGTTCAACTTGATTCTTTTCTAATAAATTCAAAACCCCACATTATTGGTTTCTTATCAATCCCACGACCTCATTGCACATATAATAAATTCCACTATTGTCACATCTTTTTATTATAATGAATTTCCATTATTATACATTTCCTAGACTTAAAAATTGGATCATTTTGCTTTCTGAATAGAATTTACAAGTCACCAGTGGTATTTCCATAACTCTTATATTGTTGCGTTTGCTAACATTCCAGAAATTTTCCAATGAATATCTTTAGAACTAAGAGGTTTTCAGAGGAGCTAAACCTTACAGAAAAAACATTACCAGTCTTTGCACACATTACATCGCCACCAAAGACACATTTTTAAGTCACTAGCCTTTGTATGCATTACATCACAGTTAAAGATACATTGTTTATATTTCAACACAGTCTTTATATACATTAAATCGCAGCCAAAGAAACATCGTTTAAGTCACCAGTCTTTGTATGCATTACATCGCAGTCCAAAAAACATCGTTTATGTCACCAGTCTTTGTATGCATTACATCGCAGTCCAAGAAACATCGTTTAAGTCACCAATCTTTGTATGCATTACATCGCAGCCAAAGAAACATTGTTTAAGTCACCAGTCTTTGTATGCATTACATCGCAGCCAAAGAAACATTGTTTAAGTCACCAGTCTTTGTATGCATTACATCGGAGCCAAAGAAACATCGTTTAAGTCAACGCAGTTTCTTTATATATTACATCGTACCCATCGTTTAAGTCTCCCCAGTATTTTAATACATTACATCATTGTATTCGCAATCAACGAAACATCGTTTAAGTCACCAATCTTTGTATGTATTACATCGCAATCAACGAAACATCGTTTAAGTCAGCACTTCAAGTTCTTTCAGTACCTAAATATGATAACTTTGTTTTGGTGTTGATCAAACGAGTTGAATTTTGGATGGATTTTTATGTGAATTATTGTTCCAAAACTGCACCAGAACTGTCAGATGACGTGCCAGTCAACACACAATAAAAGATCTGCCAGAGGACATTGTGCTAGTTGCGCAAAATACGAGGACTGGAAGATGGCATTGTGCCAGTTGCACAGAGTAGGATTGTCAGATGACAGAATCACTCACAAGCAAAGGTAATCGAGAGTACGTGTCAATCAAACACAACATGAGGACTGCCAGAGGACATTATGCTAATCTCACATAGTACAAGAACTGTCAGATGACATTTGTTTATCTCACACAGTACAAGTAAATGCGTCATGTTCAAACTAGTGCATTTCTTAAATCGCGTCCCAATAAAAGCATACTTCTCACATGTGAACGTTTCCTTGCTGCAATTGTTTCTGCAGATGTAATATCAATGTATGTTTATAGTACAGGTGTACTGTCAGGGCACCCACATAGAAGGTATACAATGTGTCTCATAAACAGCAGGATTAGTTTAAATATAGCGTTACTGATTTATCTTTTAATCTTTTCTATGAAAAGCTTTTAAAGCACAGCGTTCAATAACAAGTTTGTCCAAGGACAAAGTCCCAGCTTACGAAAAGCAATAAGACCCATTCCAGCGTGCATGAGCGAAGGAATTTCCCTGAAATATCGGGCTTCAAAAGATACGGCAAAGACGGCAAAGAGCTAGCACAATAATTAATTTAGCACCGGACCAGAACATAGACCGATAAATGCATACAAAGATTTCTTTCCGTGAAAAATGGGGAACAGATTTTTTGTATCTCTGGTAGACTGGATAGTCTGCCATAGATACCTTCAAACAACGCTCGCATTTCGGACCAGGGCGCATATTTATGTAACTTGCCTCGATGCGCGGTTCTCATTCAGACAAGTACGCATGTTTATTTAATTTGCGTTGATGCGCGGCTCTCATTTTGGAACCGTGCACATGTTCATTTAACTTAATAAAGATTAATGCACGGTTCTTATTCCAGACCAATGAGCATGTTTATTTTACTTTCGTTGATGAGCGGTACTTATTTTGGACAAGTGCACAAGTTTCCTTAGGTTGTCTTGATGCGCGGTTCGCATTTCGGAAGAGTTTGCATGTTTATCTAACTTGCACGGTGCGCATGTTTATTTAACTTGCGTTGACGCGCGGTTCGAATATCGGACCAGTGCGCATGTTTATTTAACTTGCATTGATGCGCGGTGCTTATTCTGGACCAGTACAAATGTTTATTTAACTTGCGTTGGAGCGTGGTTCACATTTCGAACCACTCCACACGTTTATTTAAGTGGCGTTGATGCGCGGTTCGAATTTCGGACCAGTGCGCATGTTTATTTAACTTGCGTTGATGCGCGGTGCTTATTTTGGACCAGTGCACATGTTTATTTAACTTGCGTTGATGTGCGGTTGGCATTTCGGACCAGCGCCCATGTTTTTTTACCTTGTGTTTATGTGCGGTTCTTATTTCGGATCAGTGCGCATGTTTATTTACCTTGTGTTGATGTGCGGTTCTTCTTTCGGATCAATGCGCATGTTTATTTACTTGTGTTGATGTGCGGTTCTTATTTCGGATCAGTGCGCATGTTTATTTTACTTGCGTTGATGAGCGGTACTTATTTTGAACAAGTGTACAAGTTTCCTTAGGTTGCCTTGATGCGCGGTTCGCATTTCGGAAGAGTTTGCATGTTTATCTATCTTGCGTTGATGCACGGTGCTTATTTTGGACGTGTGCATATGTTAATCTAACTTGCGTTGGTGCGCGGTTTGCATTTTGGACCAGTGCGCATGTTTATCCAACTTGCGTTGATGAGAAGTTCGAATTTCGGACCAGTGCGCATGTTTATTTAACTTGCGTTGATGCTCGGTGCTTATTTTGGACCAGTGCAAATGTTTATTTAACTTCCGTTGGCGCGTGGTTCGCATTTCGAACCACTGCACATGTTTATTTAACGTGTGTCGATGTGCGGTTCTTATTTCAGGCCAATGCGCATATTTCTTTAATTTGAGTTGATGCGCGGTTCTTATTCTGGACCAGTGCGCATGTTTATTTAAGTTGCGTTGATACGCAGTTCTTATTTTGAATAGTGCGCACGTTATTTAACTTGCGTTAATGCGCAATTCGGTTCGCATTTCTAACCAGTGCGCATGTTTATTTAACTTGCGTTAATGCTCGGTTCCCATTTCTGACCAGTGAGTTTGTTTATTTAGCTTGCGTTAATGAACGTTTCGCATTTTCCACCAGTGCGCAAGTTTATTTAATTTGTGTTGATGCGTGGTTCGCATTTTGGATCAGTGCGCATATTTATTTAACTTGTGTTGGTGCTCGGTACTTATTTTAGATCAGTGCAAATGTGTATTTAACTTGCGCTGAGGAGCGGTTCGGAATTCGGACCAGTGTACCTGTTTCTTTAGGTTGCGTTCATGCGAGGTTCGCATTTCGGACCAGTGCGTAGGTTCACTTAACTTGCGTTGACACGCGAATTGCATTTCGGACCAGAACGCATGTTTATTTCAGTCTCGTCGATGCCCGACTCTTATGTCTATTCAACTTGCGTCGATTCGTGGTTCTTTCTTCGGACCACTGCGAATGTTTATTTAACTTGCGTTGATGCGAGGTTCTCATTTCAGACCACTGCGCATGTCTATTCAACTTTCGCCAATGTGTGGTTCTTTCTTCGGACAAGTGCGCATGTTTGTTTAACTTGCGTTGATGTGCGGTGCTTATTTTGGACCGGATCGCATGATTATTTAACATCCGTCGATGCGCGGTTCGCATTTCCGACCATTGCCGATGTTTATTTAACTTGCGTTGATGCGTGGTTCTCATTTCAGACCAGTGCGCATGTTTCTTTGGGTTGCGCTGATGCGCGGTTCTTTTTTCGGACCAGTGTGCATATTTATTTAACTTGCGTTGATGCGCGGTTCGCATTTCGGACCAGTGCGCATGTTTCTTTAGGTTGCGTTGATGCTCGATCCGCATTTCGGACCACTGCGCATGTCTATTCAATTTGCGTCGACGCGTAGTTCTTTTTTCGGACCATTGCGCATGTTTATTTAACTTGCGTTGATGCGCGGTTCGCATTTCGGACCAGTGCGCATGTTTCTTTAGGTTGCGTTGATGCTCGATCCGCATTTCGGACCACTGCGCATGTCTATTCAATTTGCGTCGACGCGTAGTTCTTTTTTCGGACCATTGCGCATGTTTATTTAACTTGCGTTGATGCGCGGTGCTTATTTTGGACCAGTTCGCATGTTTATCTTCCGTCAATGGTTCACATTTCGGACCAATGCGAATGTTTATTTAACTTGCGTCCATGTGCGGTTGTTAAATCTGACTACTGCGCAAGTTCATTTAACTTGCGTTTATGCGCTGCAGGAGAAGATTCATTTATTTTTTTTTTTAATTCCGAAAAAAATTCAAAAGTTTTCCAATTCACTCAAAAAGTACAAGCCGTATGCATGACCCCCTAAAGTCGGCTTGTATCAAAAATAAATGAAATCTGATAAAAACAGTGGGAGGAAATGCATTTTGAAGTTTTTTTATTCAAAAATTCCCCAAAAATTCTGATCGACTCGAAAAGCACAGGCCGTATTCACGTCACCCTAGGCATGCCTCAGCCCCAGAATAAATGATGTCTGATCAAAACTGCAGGAGAAGATGCATTTTGAGGTATTTTCATCAAAAATTCCTTATCGAAATCAAGAATTCCCAAGTCGAGTCAAATAGCACAAGCCGTATGCCCGACCCACCTAAGGATGCCTCATACCAAAAATAAATGAAATCGGATTAAAACTGTAGGAGGAAATGCATTTGAAGTTTTTCTTCAAAAATTCCCTAAAAATACAGAAATTGTCGGATCGACTAAAAAGCGCAAGCCGTATGCTCAACCCCTTAGGGATGCCTCAAACCAAAAAAAAAAAGAGAGAGAGAGAGAGAGAGAAAGATCAAAACTGTAGGGGAAAATACATTTTGAAGTTTTTTTTCTTCAAAAGCTCCCTAAAAATACAAAAATTGTCCGATCGACTAAACAGCACAGGCCGTATGCACGACCTTTTAGGGTCATCGGATCTTTGAGAGGTTTCGGATCAAAAATGCAGGACGAGATACATTTTAAATTTTTTTTCTTCAAAAATTCCCCAAAAATTCAAAAATCACCCGATCGACTAGAAAAGCACAAGCCGTACGCACGACCCTTTAGGGATGCCTCATGCCAAAAATAAATCACACCCGGTCAAAAATGTAGGAGGAGACACATTTTAAAATTTTTTCTTTAAAAATTCTCCAAAAATTCAAAAATCACCCGATCGACTAAAAAAGCACAAGCCGTATGCACGACTCCTTAGGGATGCCTCACACCAAAAATAAATGACATCGAATCAAAATTGTAGGAGAAGATGCATTTTGAATTATTTTCTAAATTTTTGCTTAAAATATTCCCCAAAAATACAAAAATTGCCCGATCGACTAAAAAAGCACAAGCCGTATGCGCGACACTTTTGGGGTGTCTCATACCACAAATAAATTACATCCGGTCAAAAATGTAGGAGGAGATACATTTTAAAAAATTTTCTTAAAAAATTCGCCAAAAATTCAAAAATTACCCGATCGACTAGAAAAGCACAAGCCGTATGCACGACCCCTTAGGGATGCCTCACACCAAAAATAAATGACATCGGATTAAAATTGTAGGAGGAGATGCATTTTGAACCAAAGTTTACTAAATAAACAACTAACTAACTAACTAACGGACACCGCCCGCAAACCGATAGGAATACCCCAGCTTACGTGTAACGTAAGCTGGGCTAAAAACTTCACCGCCATAAAAACTTTTTCACTATTTTATTTCATCATTAGTTACAATTTCCAGTGTATTTTAAACCCCGTTTCATTAATGATTTTTTATTTCAAGAATTTATTGTTAATACCAGTGATAAAACATAAGTGTGGAATAACACCAATCGTTGATAACAGTTCAGTTTTTAACAGTCAAAGATCGTAGTCATTGTAGAGCCCCCAACGGCAACTGAAAATCCAACATGGCGGCCGCTGCGACCTTGGTTCTAGGTCAAGGTCGAAAGAAAAATAACGCGCACCTGTCCACTATGACAGGTCACAGGAAAGGGATTATAAAGGTTGGAATAACAGCCTGCGATGAGTGGACGGACAGACCAACGGACAGGCATCAACCAAACCTATAATCCCTCTGAGGTACTTAAATCCGGTGTTAGTTAATAACATACGGGATTGAAAACCCACAGCAAATGCACTAGGATTTGAATATATAACATTAAGCTTTAAAACTGCACTTTTTTTCTTTCTTCCTACTGTTATACCTTCAGTACGTAGAATTGCTAAACAAAGTCATCCACTAAATGTTTTGCTCCGCAAAGGCTCGATAGTATTTAATTCATCAATTCCCGTTCGCGTTCAAAGGAAACAGCCGTATTTCTACCTCAGCCTCATGCACTTTCGCACTCACCTTCAAGGCTCGTGCTGCCAGTATTACAAAATCTGGGAGGGGTTTTTAATCAGTCCATCCGCTCGTGTATTTTTAGCATTATATCTTAAGTTCACTGTGTTGCGTTACAGACTTGACAGTGCTATAGACACAATACTTCAGGAAACTTTCTCACATAACCCCGTGGGACATAACTATTCAATGGTTTGTTGTACTATATTTGTTCTGACTCTTCAGAATTGCTCGTTAACATTATGGTGACGGCAGCTTCTGGTACCAAATCTCAAAAGAATTAAACTTCCTTTATAAATATTTTTCTTGCATGTTTTCTTACTTTATCATTATGTCAACACTGTTTGATTTATTGCAAAAAGCAAAATGTTCTCTTCACTTTATTCAATTGGCCTACTTTATTTTATGACTGTGATGTTTAAAATCTATTTTTGGATTGCTAATTTACAAAAATTTCTTTCTGCTTTCTACTTACATGCTCCATACATTACATATCGCCCAGTGCAGAGTCGCTTCTAAATGTCAGTGAATTTATCGACAAGTCTTAATTAGTACTTAAATGTCCATAAAATCTACATGTTTTGGTTTGATGTTTGAAGAAAGTCTCAATTTATATTACTACGACGGAGATGAATCTATACTCGGTTGCATTATCTGTGCACTTTCTTGTAACTAATTACCAAGCATAATATCTAGAATTAAACTTAATTCTAGCCATTAAACTTAAACTATCCTGAAATTCCGACATCTGCAGTAGTTAAGGCCTTCTGTTTCTTTTCTTGTAGAAATCAAACAGCTTATCAAAGAGATTTTGTTTTAACTAGGCAGTTGTTGCTTTTTCACAGGATTGAGATACTTCATTTAAATGTTATATAGCCTCCATAGTGCCACTTAAATTCAATCTCACTCATTTGCGGTTCCATTTTTCAGTGCATTCTCAAAAACACCACTGCGGCACAGTTTCGATTTGGTATAACTGTTGTTCATATTTAGTTAAGAGCGCGAGTATCTGTCTGTTTGATCAGTTAACGCAACATTTTGTCATAATGAGCTGAGTGCAAATCATATCTGTTTAATCATTTATCGTGACATCGTCATAATGAGAAGACTATAAGTCATCGATTTGTTGAGTTAACGCAGCATCTTAACACAATGAGATGAGTACAAGTCATCGATCTGTTTTCGTAGCTTTTTGTCATAATGAGATGAGTGCGAAATACTGATCTATTTGATCAGTTTTCGTGACATTTTGTTGTAATGAGATGAGCTCAAGCATGTATCTGTTTGACCAGTTATCGTAACATCTTCTGTTTTACACTTTCTCCATACCAGCATTTTCGACTACAGATTGCCATTTATGCAATGGTGTGTTAGAACGGTAAAATATACTATGTTTAAGTATTACAGAGACAACATTCCTTCACATTATTATTAAGCGTGTTAGAGACCCCACCCCAGGGTCGCAGTATATTCGTTATTTCTCTTGAACTCGGTTTCAATTTCAAAACTAGCTATGCACAAAGTTCTGTACAAATTCCACTGAATATCAAACTAAAATAGGCAAAAACAGTTCAAATTAGTTGAAAAATAAATAGCTCAAAATAGTTCAAATTTGTTAAAAAATAAATAGCTAAAAATAGCTCAAATCAGTTAAAAAATAGCTAAAATACCTACATGGACAAAATGAAGCAACGGTGGAAAAGGTAGGTTAACAAATAATTCTATGTAAAAAAGTTCCCTCAAGGCGTATTTTCTCCGAAGTTGCACGTGCGATCGTTTTCGAGACATCTACTTTAATGTTGTACATAAAAGGTAATGTATTCTTTAAATAAAAGTTCAATATAATACGTCGTATATAAAATCACTTTGTATTAGATATAAACAACAACTACTTTTCTTAAGTGTAACATTATCAAACTGTCTTATGACGTCATTAGATTTTCAAACTTTCCAAACTGAAAAATAATGAATCCCACACAAAATGTTTAACTTTATCGTTCAGTTTCCTTTCTCTGGTTTTAGAAATGTACGCATTAATTATCAATCAATGTGTTAAGATAATATTACAATTACACTTCACACTCCTGTAATTTATATTTTGAAATCTGTCTCTCATTCTTCGCAGTTTTTTTCTCAAGAATTACAACTGCTGTACACAACACTTTATCTATTTGACTGTGCTTGCTTTTGTTGTTAGTAGTTGGGTATGCCTACATTGATAAATGCTGCACGTAACATGTCATCTATTTGACTGTTCTAACTTTATTGTTAGTAGTTTATGTCTACACTGAGTTTTGTCTGTTTATTTGCCTGTTGTTTCCCGTTACTCGATCAATACTGTACCTAACTGTGCTATCGTCTATTCGAATCAACTGAACAGCTAAAGAATGAATTATTCACTATTTAGTTATCAAACTGAATCGAATTTATGTTTAGGTTCATTTCATTCAATTTAAATTTCATTCAAATATTCTAATGTTGTTCAACTGAACACTGCATTGTGCTAATCAAAGTAGGTAAAATCCCTGTTAAATGTCGAAGTAAGCTCAAAACACACTGAACTAGAGACGTCACAGGTACCCATATCCCCTGTGGTTATGGACAATTTGTTATTCAAACGTCTAAAATGCATGATTTATTTTGACAAAATACTACATTGAAGACGACACCTTAAAATGCGACCTGACAATATTCTCAATCCATACACGAAATTTACAAAATCTCCAATAAATAAATATGTCGTGAAAAAGAGAAACAAAGGGAACGGACGGACTGACGGCCAGCCAACCAGACACACGGACGGATGAAAATTTTCATCTCTATATCTCCCACGGTCAGACAGCTCGACGGACGAACAGACTTTGAACTTAGGGGACGGACTGACGGACGATGGGTTAGATGGCTGGACGGATACAGACGGACCGAGTACTTTATTGTTCCCTTTCGAACTACTTTCGAAACGACAGAACAACATGCTATATGTGGGAAGGATTGACGGACGGTGGGTAAGATGGATGAATGTATACACACAGACAAAAAGATTGCGACAACCACTATATGCTCTAGGCCGTATCAGTGTAAGACAACCACTATATGGTATAGGCCGTATCAGTGTAAGACAACCACTATATCACGGCCTACAAACTATCGAGAACTCAAAATGCGGATTTGGTACGCTTTTTCAGGGATGCTAATCTGCATTGTTATGATATTTTTAAAGCTACTCTTTGTGAGCGCTCAACCAAAACCAGCCAACATGATACTGAGCTTGCCTTGATACCAGTGCCATGCATACATTGATGTAAATCCCATGCATGAGGTTTGTTGAATGTTCAACCCCATGCATAATGCGTGTTGAATGCATAGATTTTCTCTCAGGAAAACTTTATTTTCATTAAACGTAAAAAAATAAATAAGCTCCTTCGTGCAAAAATAAAATATTGAAAAATTGAACCGAAGTCGCTAATTTGAATTTCCAATTTAGCAATTCCAAATTGTAATGAGATTTTGTATATCGAAATACTTGAAAAATGCCGTAACGAACTCTGCGAAATCCACACATTAAACACACATAAAATTGTAAAACCACAAGAGCGTGAGAACTGATCCAAAAAGCCCTCCCGCAGCGTACAATACTGGTGGTACGAGCCTTAAAGGCGTGTGCGGGCAGTGCGCAAGGTTAAGGACGGTTTTCAGATCAGTTCAAACGCGAGTGTGGTTTTATTTTTATTTCATGATTTTTGTACAAATGTATTTTCTTGTAAGAGCGTTGATATTTTTGCACACCTGTGTGTTGTTACGTTGTTACGGAATAAATCAGTACACACTTTTAGTAGTACGCAGCGCGACGTTTTCTATACTGGAACAGTGTTGATATTTTTGCACACCTCCACCTTGCTTTTCTGCGGCGTAGTTACGTTGTTATGGTGGTATCAAGTGCATACTTTCAGGAGTACGCAGCGTGACGTTTTGTATACTAGAACAGCGTTGATATTTTTGCACACCTCCAGCATGCTTTTCTACGGCGTAGTTACGTTGTTATGTTGATATCAAGTACATACTTTCAGTAGTGCGTTGCGTAGCGTTTTCTATAATGAATAAATACGGCTGTGCGTATTTACGAATGAACACACCATTGTTTCCTTTGTACGCGTATTGCCAATCATGAAATAAATTTACATACTTAATCTCAATTATAGATATTATCAACATAAGAGCAAAGAGAAGACATACATTTCATGTTAATCAGTTATGCATTATGTTTCGCCTCGAAACCTCGCTCCAATTTCAATGATCAAAAACTATAAATGAACCCCACACTTGTAAACGAATATACTCACTTTTCATTTTTTTGTAAATCCGGTCAAAATTCTGCTCACAAAAGTTTCGTTACTCTATTGCATGGGGTTACACTGTTCAAAAATAGAAAAGGAGCTAAGTCGTTTAAGGAGGCTCATAAAGGAGTAGAGAAGAACGAAACACTTACTATCTGGTCTTACCTGTCTTCTTCGGCAACCTGTAGATATGAGACCTTCCCCCTACCTAGTTAAATGACATTACTTAAAGCTGTTCATTTCATTTTCGAGCAAATATCTGGATATTTCTCAGTCTTTTACTGAATTTTCAGTTTTTGGTTTAGACATCAAATGTAAGTGAAGGTGACATGAACTAAACAAATACGCTAGAAAAGAACATTCTAGCCGGTCGACATAATATCAAAATATGTACAATGACATTGTAAAAAACCAAAATTCCTTAGCCAAAGCATATTTGAAAAAATTTAATTGTTTGACTTACTTGAAAACAAAAGAACCAGCTTTTGAAATTCACTGGAAAATTTTCCAAACCGCTTAAATGTGCACGTTGACTTCACACTAAAACTACACATATTAAAACACAATAAAAGCCTGGGGTCCTTTTAAAGTGCCTAAGTTAAAATATCGCAATGCCGCTATGATGTACCGGAGAAACCAACTATCTGCTAGGAATAACTAATCATCTGGAAGGTATAATCAATTATCTGATAGGATACCATCTTTTATTTCCATTGCTAAACGCCAGTGTTGTTTTTAAGACTGTTCGTTTTTTTTCAAGAGCTATACAGATTTTGAAGAAATCACTAAAACTGATTTGTTAGTGGCTTTACATGTTACCGGCTGTGCATGTTACTGGCTGTACATGTTACTTGCTGTACATCTAGTTGGCTGTACATGCTACTGTCTGTACATGTTACTCTTGTACATGTTACCGGCTGTACATGTTAATGCTTGTACATGATACTGCCTGTACATGTTTAATACGAATCTTACGATAGGTAACAATCTGGGGGAAAATGAAATTAAAAATACCGAAAGCTCCATCCATCAAATAAACGGTGTAGTCTAACATGAAAGCGTACTCCAACTAAAACAGCATGCCTCTGCTAATATTTCTTTTCAAAGAAGACCACCAGTTTCCCCAAATACTAGAGCGGTCAGTGCATACAAAAACATAACAGTACAGGTTTAGATTGCACACTTTCAATCGATACCTACTAAGTTTCTTGTTTTGGTAAGCAAAGACAATTTCTCCCCGACTAATCCCACAATTCCCCCTCCTCCACCCCCCCCCCCCCCGAAAACAAAATCCTTTTTTTAAATTACTGAAATACAATATTCATTTCTGCAAACATAATCATAATTCATTGTAAAAAAAATCAAAATAAACAGAATAGAAGGTGATCACTAAAACAGATATTACTGCACGTCTTTTTATCCGGGTTTGGAAAGTGGTACCTAAAACGGGTTTTACTATAGGTCCTTATTATCCAGGTCTGAAGTTGGTCACTAGAGTAGTTAACTGTACGTTACATTTTTATCCGGGTCTGGAAGTTGGTCAAGAGAGAGGTTTTACCTAACGTCTTTTTACCCGAATCTGAAGGGAATCACGACAAACGGGTTTTACTTTTCATCTTTTTACCCGGGTCTTGAGGGTAGTCTGGATTTTTTTGCTAACCGTCATCCTCCCCCTACCAGCTGTCTAATGTAGGTACGACTGTAAACACAACTCTAACCCTTTTACCCAATGTAATGGTCTGTACCCTAAGTGTTGTTATAGGCATGATATACTACCTTGTCTTCGTACATTCCCATTGGCCAAAAAGCTCTAGAAAGGCATTCTTGGTAATTGCGTATCAGATGACGCACCTCGATGGGAGAAGAAGGTGGGTATTTCGGTGCCAAAATAGTGAGCTGCTTCTCATAACACAAGATATCAGATAACTCACTGTAATAGCGGAAAATGCTTCCAGGTACTGCAAACAATGCTAACCGATACAAAATAGCTCCCACATTTGAAACTGCTTAGAAACCGAATCAAGTATGCGGCGAAAAAAAAATCAATAGCTAGGTCGGCTGAGACCTATAAATATGACAATAGCATTCCATGACCTTGTAGATAACGACTTCATCATGCATCACAACGAGCACTCAGAAATCTTCTGGAAAACGCTGAAATCCCCAGCGTAGTTAACAACTATGCTTAGTTAACAAAGGAGCAAAAAAAACGGGGAGGCGGGGGAGGGAGGGGGAGGAGAAGGTGTTGACGTTATGCACTTTTTTTAATTTTCTATATGAGTTTAATAATGTTAACCAAAATTTTCCGACTTGATTTCACCACACGCGTCAGAAGCTGAAACAGTCGTCTGATTGAATCAAAGAATACCCATATAAAATTTGAAGTCGAGACGACTTTCGCTCATCGAGATATTTTGCACACAAGACAATTCAAAATATATTCATATTTTACGCGATGTAGTCATACACCGCATCCGTCCGTTGTACTTGCGAAAAAATTCTTCAATCTTTCGGCCCTACCAAGCAACAATCCCACCAAGTTTCAGTTTTCTTCAATGTTCAGCGGCTGAGAAATTCTGCACACAAGATTTTTACGTAATGACGTCATACTCAGACATGCGTCAAAAGTTGAGAGAACCGTCCGACTGACTCCAAGGAACACCCGTATAAAATCTGAAGACGATACGACATTCCTTTATCGAGATATTTTGCACACCAGATCCTGTTCAAAATATATTCATAATTTACGCCATGGCGTCATACGCCGCATCCGTTCGTTACACTCGCAAAAATTTTTTTACAAACTTTCGGGGCCTACCAAGGAACAATGCCACCAAAATTTCAACTTTGTCCGATGTTCAGCGGCTGAGAAATTTTGCACAAAAGATTTTTACGTAATGACGTCATACATCTGCCCTAATCATGTGACATGCGTAAAAAGTTTATAGAACCCTCCGACCCAACCAAGGAATGAATCGACCAAGTTTGAAGTCGATATCTTGCACACAACATGTTCACAACAGACTGACACACACACAAACACACACACACACACAGAACGTACAAACACTATATGTCTCCCCTTGGTCGGGGAGACATAATAATGCAGAGAGACAGACCTTAGGCCTGAGTAAGTGCAAAGGCTCACAAACCTCCCATGACTTTTACATATTATATGGAAAGGTAGAGCTTATGCTGGAGTAAGTGCAAAGATACATAAGCCTCTCCAAAACTTCTACTTAGTATAGGGAAAAGCAGAGCCTAGGCTTAGGTTTAGGCTTAAGCCTCCCCTAAACTTTTACATATCATACGCAAAGTTGGAGCTTAAGCCTGAGTAACTGCAAAGACCTGTTAGCTTCCAAAAGACTGCCACAGTGCATGGAAAAGGGAACTTATGTTAAAGTAAGTGTAACGAAGGAAATGAGACCAAGTTAAAGAAGTCATACTGCTACACTTGAGCAGGTCATAATATCCTCGGGACTGACAAATATTTCGGAAAACCATTCCTTCTACGCTAACTGAACTAGATGCTGTCAGAGAGCAGCAGGATCTCCCGTTAAACTCATAAACTGGACGTGGAAAATCTTTATTCCCTAATTATTGCATAATTGAAAGAATAATTGCTTTTACATGATTCCTCTATAGGCAAGTGGACTCCACAAGGTATCCTCTGTGACACGAAAGCGTCAATTTAGCCCATTTTCAGAGAGCTGTAATTTCGACAATTTTTGATAGATCAAACTGAAAGTTTGACACTGCACATCTTCATTCCACATTTATTTGATATAAGAAAGAATAATAGTTCTTACATGATTCCTTAATAATGAAGTGGACTCCACAAGGCACCTTCTGTGACACGAAAATTTAGCCCATTTTCAGAGGGCTGTCATTTTTACAATTTTTGATCGATCAAACTGAAACCCTAACGTCGCACATATATATGCACTAAAGATTGCACATATGAAAGAATAATAGCTCTTACATTATTCCTTAATAGAGAAATGGACTCCACAAGGTACTCTCGAAAGCCTCAATTTAGGCAATTTTCAGAGGGTTGTAATTTTGACAATTTTTGATCGATCAAACTGAATTCTTGACGTTGCACACCTACATTCCCTTGTTATTAACTATCGGAATGACAAAAAGCTCAGACCACTTTAGTTAATGGCTAAGTGGACTCCACAAGGCACTTACCATCAAGAGGGACAAATGGACAGACGGACAGACAGACGGACAAGCTCAAACCTATATCTCTCCGTTTCACGGGGTATTATATTATTTGCTTTCTGTCGCCTTCTTTAAATTCAATATGCTAACAGACAATATATTTACACATATCGAAAATCCCCAAAAATGGTTCCGATATTTTTAAGTGAATTAACTATCCCGAACCCAGTAAGACAGGTCTTCTTTTGACAGAAATCCAAATCCAATAAAAATTCAGCGAAACCTTCCCCCTCTTCACCCGCCCCACACTTGAATTTTTCAAGTGTGAAATACCGCTGCACATTGAACCGGTGAGGAAACTGGTCCAATTCGATTCTTCGAACCACAACAAACCGCTGTTAGTGTGTTAGCAAACGTGAGTAAACACGACGACCAACCGGTTACTTCTTGCGGAACCTCCTCACATGACGGCTTGTAGTCACGCATTCCGCTGCACATGTCGGCTTGTAGTCACGCATTCCGCTGCACATGCCGGCTTGCAGTCACGCATTCCACTGCGCATGTCAGCTTGAAGTCACGTGTTCCGCTGCACATGCCGGCTTGTAGTCACGCATACCACAACATATTCCGGCTTGCAGTCACGTGTTCCGCTACACATGCGGGCTTGTAGTCACGCATTCCGCTGCACATAGCGGCTTATAGTCAGGCATTCCGCTGGCGCCCGCTTGTAGTCACGCATTTAGTGGCGCTGGCAATTCTAGTTCTGTCACGGCCATCTTTTCACACTTCTTTCATGCTCCTTCCACGTTGCCATCGCTCTCTATGTCCTTTGGTCACATTCCACGTTTTTCCACGAAGCTGTCATTTTAAGCTATTTTCAACTGGCATCCCACTTGAGCTAACAGCCTGTCACTACAGTTTATTTCAGCATTTTTTTTTTTTTGCTGGTCTCTTCTGAATGTTTCAGATACCAATTTGTATGTTTTTTCCAATAATCATCGCCTCTTCTTTCTTTTGTTTACTCGTTGTTGTTGTACTGTAAAACAAACAAGAATGACTGTGAACATAATGCTCAGCCATGACAAAATCAAGTTACATATGATAATGATAAAGAAAAGGATTATCAAGCCAGCATGCCCAAACCTACTTTCAGATTTAACAGGATGATGAGGAATTTTATATATATATATATCAAATTTTGTTCAAATGGTAGCTTATTTTCAAAATAGTTCTTCTCCCGCAATTTGACTGGCTTTCAAATACGAATTATTCCTGGATAAAAGAAAAATTTGGAAAATTGGCCACCAACAACTTAGAAGTCGCCATTTTGTCAATTTTTCGCTAATCGATAAGTAATTTTTTAACCTGGAGAATATTCTTAATTTGAAAGGAGTCCGCCATTTACACATTTTCCCGGCTCTCAAAAACGCTTTTTCAAGAAGGCACTACCCAGGAAACATTCACACACAATGTGAAATAAATAAAAATTGTGGGAGAAGCCTCTCAAAAATCGCCTGACAAAAACTTCTAAAACAGGGGCACGTAGGCAATTGTTGGCGGATACCGAAATAAAGGAGTTCTCCATGAGAGGACCACCCAGGGATCATTCACACCATATTTGAAAGCAATCCAATCAAAATTCAGGAAGAAGAAATATCTTGAAAATTAGGTAACAACAAATTAAACAAGAATGTCTGTGGACATTGTGCCCAGCCGTGAAAGCAAAGACATTACAAAGGCAAAAGCAGAAAGCTATCAATTTTAACAAAATATAGCTATTAAACAAAAGTATCAAAATGTCAAGAGATTCATGTCGCGATAACAAACTACTTTCCTTCCAGTTCAAGATATTAAACGACATAGTAGACAACAACAAAAATCTGGAAAAATGGGATTAGACAAAAATTGCACTGAATGTAATGTTGTAGAAGATAATTTCCACCCGTTCATAAACTGTCCTAAAACAGTGGCAATAATATAAAAAAGCGTGGCAACTCCTTGGTCTTAAAGGCTTTCACGCTACTGAGTTTCTGTTAGGATCTTGTAACAACGCTGAAAACCTTATTTTTCTTATTTTAAAATATCGAATATGGGATACCCGATTCCGCAATTTAGCCTTCAATCATTCGACCTTCATGCATGAAGTAAGCATGTACATGCAAGTAGATAAGATTATCTTAGACGACGATAAATACCACAGAAAATGGGGATCGTGGTCCATAAAGGACAATTGAAAAACGGATCTTGCTTTCTTTTTTTTCTTCTTATGTCGTTAATGCATACCTACATTAGTCAAACCATATGTGCGTCCCAAAAAACCCTATGACACTTCTGCACACTCCTTGTGTTTCATGTCTGCTTTGTCTTACAAATGTTTACTACATCATAGATGCGAGTGAATTTATAGACAATTGTTAAAATAATTGCATTATTGTCTGGGTGCTGCGACACCTAGCGATGTGTAAACTGTGTGTCTGCAAAAGGTTACTGAAAGGTTTTTGGTGTAAATGTGTGAGTAATTGATGTGACGTACAATGTCTTCCGTTTCAATAATAAACTAGACCGAATTTCGCTACACGTAGCGAAATAGTACCCACTTGCAAGGGCAGAGACACAACATATTTGGTCAAAGACACATTTTTCAGTGTTTCGACATAATTGTCAGTCTCCGGATTATTCTCTTGAGCGAGGCCATCGAAGTGAATATAATGTAACCTCATTTGGGCACAAATAAATCAAATTCAGTTTTCTAACCGTTTTTGAGATACTGGTCAACTTCCAGTATTTGATCTTGACCATGATGAAGGAGATCAAGATCACCGAGGTACCTCTTACATAAGGTCTTTTTGGTTCAAACGGTCGTAACGTTGTTTAGGCCCCAAGGGTCGAAAATGAGCTGAAAATCGCTCTATCTCTAACCGTTTTCGAGATAATAGTCAACTTCCGGTTTTTGACCTTGACCGTGACCCAGAAAGTCAAGGTCACCGAGGTTCCTCTTATGTAACGTTGTTTAGGCCCAAAGGGTCGAAAATGAGCTCATAACTGCTCTATCTCTAACCGTTTTCCAGATAATAGTCAACTTCCGGTTTTTAGCCTTGACCGTGACCCAGAAGGTCAAGGTCACCGAGGTACCTCTTATGTAATGTTGTTTGGGCCCAAAGGATTGAAATTGAGCTCAAAATCGCTCTATCTCTAACCGTTTTTGAGATAATAGTCAACTTCCGGCTGTTGACCTTGACCGTGACCCAGAAGGTCAAGGTCACCGAGGTACCTCTTATGTAACGTTGTTTAGGCCCAAAGGGTCGAAAATGAGCTCAAAATCGCTCTATCTCTAACCGTTTTCGAGATAATAGTCAACTTCCGGTTTTTGACCTTGACCGTGACCCAGAAGGTCAAGGTCACCGAGGTACCTCTTATGTAACGTTGTTTAGGCCCAAAGGGTCGAAAATGAGCTCAAAATCGCTCTATCTCTAACCGTTTTCGAGATAATAGTCAACTTCCGGTTTTTGACCTTGACCGTGACCCAGAAGGTCAAGGTCACCGAGGTACCTGGTATGTAACGTTGTTTAGGCCCAAAGGGTCGAAAATGAGCTCAAAATCGCTCTATCTCTAACCGTTTTCGAGATAATAGTCAACTTCCGGTTTTTGACCTTGACCGTGACCCAGAAGGTTAAGGTCACCCAGGTACCTCTTATGTAACGTTGTTTAGGCCCAAAGGGTCGAAAATGAGCTCAAAATCGCTCTATCTCTAACCGTTTTCGAGATAATAGTCAACTTCCGGTTTTTGACCTTGACCGTGACCCAGAAGTTCAAGGTCACCGAGATACCTCTTATGTAACGTTGTTTAGGCCCAAAAGGGTCGAAAATGAGCTCAAAATCGCTCTATCTCTAACCGTTTTCGAGATAATAGTCAACTTCCGGTTTTTGACCTTGACCGTGACCCAGAAGGTCAAGGTCACCGAGGTACCTGGTATGTAACGTTGTTTAGGCCCAAAGGGTCGAAAATGAGCTCAAAATCGCTCTATCTCTAACCGTTTTCGAGATAATAGTCAACTTCCGGTTTTTGACCTTGACCGTGACCCAGAAGGTTAAGGTCACCGAGGTACCTCTTATGTAACGTTGTTTAGGCCCAAAGGGTCGAAAATGAGCTCAAAATCGCTCTATCTCTAACCGTTTTCGAGATAATAGTCAACTTCCGGTTTTTGACCTTGACCGTGACCCAGAAGTTCAAGGTCACCGAGATACCTCTTATGTAACGTTGTTTAGGCCCAAAAGGGTCGAAAATGAGCTCAAAATCGCTCTATCTCTAACCGTTTTCGAGATAATAGTCAACTTCCGGTTTTTGACCTTGACCGTGACCCAGAAGGTCAAGGTCACCGAGGTACCTCTTATGTAACGTTGTTTAGGCCCAAAGGGTCGAAAATGAGCTCAAAATCGCTCTATCTCTAACCGTTTTCGAGATAATAGTCAACTTCCGGTTTTTGACCTTGACCGTGACCCAGAAGGTCAAGGTCACCGAGGTACCTGGTATGTAACGTTGTTTAGGCCCAAAGGGTCGAAAATGAGCTCAAAATCGCTCTATCTCTAACCGTTTTCGAGATAATAGTCAACTTCCGGTTTTTGACCTTGACCGTGACCCAGAAGGTTAAGGTCACCGAGGTACCTCTTATGTAACGTTGTTTAGGCCCAAAGGGTCGAAAATGAGCTCAAAATCGCTCTATCTCTAACCGTTTTCGAGATAATAGTCAACTTCCGGTTTTTGACCTTGACCGTGACCCAGAAGTTCAAGGTCACCGAGATACCTCTTATGTAACGTTGTTTAGGCCCAAAAGGGTCGAAAATGAGCTCAAAATCGCTCTATCTCTAACCGTTTTCGAGATAATAGTCAACTTCCGGTTTTTGACCTTGACCGTGACCCAGAAGGTCAAGGTCACCGAGGTACCTGGTATGTAACGTTGTTTAGGTCCAAAGGGTCGAAAATGAGCTCAAAATCGCTCTATCTCTAACCGTTTTCGAGATAATAGTCAACTTCCGGTTTTTGACCTTGACCGTGACCCAGAAGGTTAAGGTCACCGAGGTACCTCTTATGTAACGTTGTTTAGGCCCAAAGGGTCGAAAATGAGCTCAAAATCGCTCTATCTCTAACCGTTTTCGAGATAATAGTCAACTTCCGGTTTTTGACCTTGACCGTGACCCAGAAGTTCAAGGTCACCGAGATACCTCTTATGTAACGTTGTTTAGGCCCAAAAGGGTCGAAAATGAGCTCAAAATCGCTCTATCTCTAACCGTTTTCGAGATAATAGTCAACTTCCGGTTTTTGACCTTGACCGTGACCCAGAAGGTCAAGGTCACCGAGGTACCTCTTATGTAACGTTGTTTAGGCCCAAAGGGTCGAAAATGAGCTCAAAATCGCTCTATCTCTAACCGTTTTCGAGATAATAGTCAACTTCCGGTTTTTGACCTTGACCGTGACCCAGAAGGTCAAGGTCACCGAGGTACCTCTTAAGTAACGTTGTTTAGGCCCAAAGGGTCGAAAATGAGCTCAAAATCGCTCTATCTCTAACCGTTTTCGAGATATTAGTCAACTTCCGGTTTTTGACCTTGACCGTGACCCAGAAGGTCAAGGTCACCGAGGTACCTGGTATGTAACGTTGTTTAGGTCCAAAGGGTCGAAAATGAGCTCAAAATCGCTCTATCTCTAACCGTTTTCGAGATAATAGTCAACTTCCGGTTTTTGACCTTGACCGTGACCCAGAAGGTCAAGATCACCGAGGTACCTCTTATGTAACGTTGTTTAGGCCCAAAGGGTCGAAAATGAGCTAAAAATCGCTCTATCTCTAACCGTTTTCGAGATAATAGTCAACTTCCGGTTTTTGACCTTGACCGTGACCCAGAAGGTCAAGATCACCGAGGTACCTCTTATGTAACGTTGTTTAGGCCCAAAGGGTCGAAAATGAGCTCAAAATCGCTCTATCTCTAACCGTTTTCGAGATAATAGTCAACTTCCGGTTTTTGACCTTGACCGTGACCCAGAAGGTCAAGGTCACCGAGGTACCTCTTATGTAACGTTGTTTAGGCCCAAAGGGTCGAAAATGAGCTCAAAATCGCTCTATCTCTAACCGTTTTCGAGATAATAGTCAACTTCCGGTTTTTGACCTTGACCGTGACCCAGAAGGTCAAGCTCACCGAGGTACCTCTTATGTAACCTTGTTTAGGCCCAAAGGGTCGAAAATGAGCTCAAAATCGCTCTATCTCTAACCGTTTTCGAGATAATAGTCAACTTCCGGTTTTTGACCTTGACCGTGACCCAGAAGGTCAAGGTCACCGAGGTACCTCTTATGTAACGTTGTTTAGGCCCAAAGGGTCGAAAATGAGCTCAAAATCGCTCTATCTCTAACCGTTTTCGAGATAATAGTCAACTTCCGGTTTTTGACCTTGACCGTGACCCAGAAGGTCAAGATCACCGAGGTACCTCTTATGTAACGTTGTTTAGGCCCAAAGGGTCGAAAATGAGCTCAAAATCGCTCTATCTCTAACCGTTTTCGAGATAATAGTCAACTTCCGGTTTTTGACCTTGACCGTGACCCAGAAGGTCAAGGTCACCGAGGTACCTCTTATGTAACGTTGTTTAGGCCCAAAGGGTCGAAAATGAGCTCAAAATCGCTCTATCTCTGACCGTTTTCGAGATAATAGTCAACTTCCGATTTTTGACCTTGACCGTGACCCAGAAGGTCAAGGTCACCGAGGTACCTCTTATGTAACGTTGTTTAGGCCCAAAGGGTCGAAAATGAGCTCAAAATCGCTCTATCTCTAACCGTTTTCGAGATAATAGTCAACTTCCGGTTTTTGACCTTGACCGTGACCCAGAAGGTCAAGGTCACCGAGGA
This sequence comes from Protula sp. h YS-2021, assembly GCA_949752745.1. Lineage (NCBI taxonomy): Eukaryota > Metazoa > Annelida > Polychaeta > Sabellida > Serpulidae > Protula > Protula sp. h YS-2021. The sequence continues at coordinate 6,196,968 of OX457034.1, forward strand.
ACCTCTTATGTAACGTTGTTTAGGCCCAAAGGGTCGAAAATGAGCTCAAAATCGCTCTATCTCTAACCGTTTTCGAGATAATAGTCAACTTCCGGTTTTTGACCTTGACCGTGACCCAGAAAGTCAAGATCACCGAGGTACCTCTTATGTAACGTTGTTTAGGCCCAAAGGATCGAAAATGAGCTCAAAATCGCTCTATCTCTAACCGTTTTCGAGATAATAGTCAACTTCCGGTTTTTGACCTTGACCGTGACCCAGAAGGTCAAGGTCACCGAGGTACCTCTTATGTAACGTTGTTTAGGCCCAAAGGGTCGAAAATGAGCTCAAAATCGCTCTATCTCTAACCGTTTTCGAGATAATAGTCAACTTCCGGTTTTTGACCTTGACCGTGACCCAGAAGGTCAAGATCACCGAGGTACCTCTTATGTAACGTTGTTTAGGCCCAAAGGGTCGAAAATGAGCTCAAAATCGCTCTATCTCTAACCGTTTTCGAGATAATAGTCAACTTCCGGTTTTTGACCTTGACCGTGACCCAGAAGGTCAAGGTCACCGAGGTACCTCTTATGTAACCTTGTTTAGGCCCAAAGGGTCGAAAATGAGCTCAAAATCGCTCTATCTCTAACCGTTTTCGAGATAATAGTCAACTTCCGGTTTTTGACCTTGACCGTGACCCAGAAGGTCAAGGTCACCGAGGTACCTCTTATGTAACGTTGTTTAGGCCCAAAGGGTCGAAAATGAGCTCAAAATCGCTCTATCTCTAACCGTTTTCGAGATAATAGTCAACTTCCGGTTTTTGACCTTGACCGTGACCCAGAAGGTCAAGGTCACCGAGGTACCTCTTATGTAACCTTGTTTAGGCCCAAAGGGTCGAAAATGAGCTCAAAATCGCTCTATCTCTAACCGTTTTCGAGATAATAGTCAACTTCCGGTTTTTGACCTTGACCGTGACCCAGAAAGTCAAGATCACCGAGGTACCTCTTATGTAACGTTGTTTAGGCCCAAAGGATCGAAAATGAGCTCAAAATCGCTCTATCTCTAACCGTTTTCGAGATAATAGTCAACTTCCGGTTTTTGACCTTGACCGTGACCCAGAAGGTCAAGGTCACCGAGGTACCTCTTATGTAACGTTGTTTAGGCCCAAAGGGTCGAAAATGAGCTCAAAATCGCTCTATCTCTAACCGTTTTTCGAGATAATAGTCAACTTCCGGTTTTTGACCTTGACCGTGACCCAGAAGGTCAAGCTCACCGAGGTACCTCTTATGTAACCTTGTTTAGGCCCAAAGGGTCGAAAATGAGCTCAAAATCGCTCTATCTCTAACCGTTTTCGAGATAATAGTCAACTTCCGGTTTTTGACCTTGACCCGTGACCCAGAAGGTCAAGGTCACCGAGGTACCTCTTATGTAACGTTGTTTAGGCCCAAAGGGTCGAAAATGAGCTCAAAATCGCTCTATCTCTAACCGTTTTCGAGATAATAGTCAACTTCCGGTTTTTGACCTTGACCGTGACCCAGAAGGTCAAGATCACCGAGGTACCTCTTATGTAACGTTGTTTAGGCCCAAAGGGTCGAAAATGAGCTCAAAATCGCTCTATCTCTAACCGTTTTCGAGATAATAGTCAACTTCCGGTTTTTGACCTTGACCGTGACCCAGAAGGTCAAGGTCACCGAGGTACCTCTTATGTAACGTTGTTTAGGCCCAAAGGGTCGAAAATGAGCTCAAAATCGCTCTATCTCTAACCGTTTTCGAGATAATAGTCAACTTCCGGTTTTTGACCTTGACCGTGACCCAGAAGGTCAAGGTCACCGAGGTACCTCTTATGTAACGTTGTTTAGGCCCAAAGGGTCGAAAATGAGCTCAAAATCGCTCTATCTCTAACCGTTTTCGAGATAATAGTCAACTTCCGGTTTTTGACCTTGACCGTGACCCAGAAGGTCAAGGTCACCGAGGTACCTCTTATGTAACGTTGTTTAGGCCCAAAGGGTCGAAAATGAGCTCAAAATCGCTCTATCTCTAACCGTTTTCGAGATAATAGTCAACTTCCAGTTTTTGACCTTGACCGTGACCCAGAAGGTCAAGGTCACCGAGGTACCTCTTATGTAACGTTGTTTAGGCCCAAAGGGTCGAAAATGAGCTCAAAATCGCTCTATCTCTAACCGTTTTCGAGATAATAGTCAACTTCCGGTTTTTGACCTTGACCGTGACCCAGAAGGTCAAGGTCACCGAGGCACCTCTTATGTAACGTTGTTTAGGCCCAAAGGGTCGAAAATGAGCTCAAAATCGCTCTATCTCTAACCGTTTTCGAGATAATAGTCAACTTCCGGTTTTTGACCTTGACCGTGACCCAGAAGGTCAAGGTCACCGAGGTACCTCTTATGTAACGTTGTTTAGGCCCAAAGGGTCGAAAATGAGCTCAAAATCGCTCTATCTCTAACCGTTTTCGAGATAATAGTCAACTTCCAGTTTTTTGACCTTGACCGTGACCCAGAAGGTCAAGGTCACCGAAGGTACCTCTTATGTAACGTTGTTTAGGCCCAAAGGGTCGAAAATGAGCTCAAAATCGCTCTATCTCTAACCGTTTTCGAGATAATAGTCAACTTCCGGTTTTTGACCTTGACCGTGACCCAGAAGGTCAAGGTCACCGAGGCACCTCTTATGTAACGTTGTTTAGGCCCAAAGGGTCGAAAATGAGCTCAAAATCGCTCTATCTCTAACCGTTTTCGAGATAATAGTCAACTTCCGGTTTTTGACCTTGACCGTGACCCAGAAGGTTAAGGTCACCGAGGTACCTCTTATGTAACGTTGTTTAGGCCCAAAGGGTCGAAAATGAGCTCAAAATCGCTCTATCTCTCATCGTTTTCGAGATAATAGTCAACTTCCGGTTTTTGACCTTGACCGTGACCCAGAAGTTCAAGGTCACCGAGATACCTCTTATGTAACGTTGTTTAGGCCCAAAAGGGTCGAAAATGAGCTCAAAATCGCTCTATCTCTAACCGTTTTCGAGATAATAGTCAACTTCCGGTTTTTGACCTTGACCGTGACCCAGAAGGTCAAGGTCACCGAGGTACCTCTTATGTAACGTTGTTTAGGCCCAAAGGGTCGAAAATGAGCTCAAAATCGCTCTATCTCTAACCGTTTTCGAGATAATAGTCAACTTCCGGTTTTTGACCTTGACCGTGACCCAGAAGGTCAAGCTCACCGAGGTACCTCTTAAGTAACGTTGTTTAGGCCCAAAGGGTCGAAAATGAGCTCAAAATCGCTCTATCTCTAACCGTTTTCGAGATAATAGTCAACTTCCGGTTTTTGACCTTGACCGTGACCCAGAAGGTCAAGGTCACCGAGGTACCTCTTATGTAACGTTGTTTAGGCCCAAAGGGTCGAAAATGAGCTCAAAATCGCTCTATCTCTAACCGTTTTCGAGATAATAGTCAACTTCCGGTTTTTGACCTTGACCGTGACCCAGAAGGTCAAGATCACCGAGGTACCTCTTATGTAACCTTGTTTAGGCCCAAAGGGTCGAAAATGAGCTCAAAATCGCTCTATCTCTAACCGTTTTCGAGATAATAGTCAACTTCCGGTTTTTGACCTTGACCGTGACCCAGAAGGTCAAGGTCACCGAGGTACCTCTTATGTAACGTTGTTTAGGCCCAAAGGGTCGAAAATGAGCTCAAAATCGCTCTATCTCTAACCGTTTTCGAGATAATAGTCAACTTCCGGTTTTTGACCTTGACCGTGACCCAGAAGGTCAAGATCACCGAGGTACCTCTTATGTAACGTTGTTTAGGCCCAAAGGGTCGAAAATGAGCTCAAAATCGCTCTATCTCTAACCGTTTTCGAGATAATAGTCAACTTCCGGTTTTTGACCTTGACCGTGACCCAGAAGGTCAAGGTCACCGAGGTACCTCTTATGTAACGTTGTTTAGGCCCAAAGGGTCGAAAATGAGCTCAAAATCGCTCTATCTCTAACCGTTTTCGAGATAATAGTCAACTTCCGGTTTTTGACCTTGACCGTGACCCAGAAGGTCAAGGTCACCGAGGTACCTCTTATGTAACGTTGTTTAGGCCCAAAGGGTCGAAAATGAGCTCAAAATCGCTCTATCTCTAACCGTTTTCGAGATAATAGTCAACTTCCGGTTTTTGACCTTGACCGTGACCCAGAAGGTCAAGATCACCGAGGTACCTCTTATGTAACGTTGTTTAGGCCCAAAGGGTCGAAAATGAGCTCAAAATCGCTCTATCTCTAACCGTTTTCGAGATAATAGTCAACTTCCGGTTTTTGACCTTGACCGTGACCCAGAAGGTCAAGGTCACCGAGGTACCTCTTATGTAACGTTGTTTAGGCCCAAAGGGTCGAAAATGAGCTCAAAATCGCTCTATCTCTAACCGTTTTCGAGATAATAGTCAACTTCCGGTTTTTGACCTTGACCGTGACCCAGAAGGTCAAGGTCACCGAGGAACCTCTTATGTAACGTTGTTTAGGCCCAAAGGGTCGAAAATGAGCTCAAAATCGCTCTATCTCTAACCGTTTTCGAGATAATAGTCAACTTCCGGTTTTTGACCTTGACCGTGACCCAGAAAGTCAAGATCACCGAGGTACCTCTTATGTAACGTTGTTTAGGCCCAAAGGATCGAAAATGAGCTCAAAATCGCTCTATCTCTAACCGTTTTCGAGATAATAGTCAACTTCCGGTTTTTGACCTTGACCGTGACCCAGAAGGTCAAGGTCACCGAGGTACCTCTTATGTAACCTTGTTTAGGCCCAAAGGGTCGAAAATGAGCTCAAAATCGCTCTATCTCTAACCGTTTTCGAGATAATAGTCAACTTCCGGTTTTTGACCTTGACCGTGACCCAGAAGGTCAAGGTCACCGAGGTACCTCTTATGTAACGTTGTTTAGGCCCAAAGGGTCGAAAATGAGCTCAAAATCGCTCTATCTCTAACCGTTTTCGAGATAATAGTCAACTTCCGGTTTTTGACCTTGACCGTGACCCAGAAGGTCAAGGTCACCGAGGTACCTCTTATGTAACGTTGTTTAGGCCCAAAGGGTCGAAAATGAGCTCAAAATCGCTCTATCTCTAACCGTTTTCGAGATAATAGTCAACTTCCGGTTTTTGACCTTGACCGTGACCCAGAAGGTCAAGGTCACCGAGGCACCTCTTATGTAACGTTGTTTAGGCCCAAAGGGTCGAAAATGAGCTCAAAATCGCTCTATCTCTAACCGTTTTCGAGATAATAGTCAACTTCCGGTTTTTGACCTTGACCGTGACCCAGAAGGTTAAGGTCACCGAGGTACCTCTTATGTAACGTTGTTTAGGCCCAAAGGGTCGAAAATGAGCTCAAAATCGCTCTATCTCTCATCGTTTTCGAGATGAGTCGGCCTGTCGTTAAGGACGCGTGAAATCACGTGACCTTTGACCTTGGCCCTCAAGGTCAAGTTAGTGATGAAAGTTTACCCTTTACTGGGTAGGTTTTATGCATTCACAGTGGGATTTGAGCACCTTTATTGCTACTTTTCGTTATTAATAGGTGTTTCCAAAAATATTTTGACCTCAATTTGACCTTGACCTCTGAGGTGCAAGGTAAAAAAATTTTACGGATTTGACGACAACTCATTACCCTCTATGTCTCTGCCACATGCCGTCTTTTTACGACAAACCCTGTAGGAGGAGTTTTCTGGAAACCACTTTGAGGTCAGAAAAACTTTGACCTCAATTTGACCTTGACCTTCAAGGTCAAGGTCAAAAAATTTTGCGGATTTGACGACATCTCGTCACCCTCTATAACTGTGCCAAATTTCATCGTCCTACGTCAAATAGCGTAGGAGGAGTTTTCTGGAAACCTCCTTGACGGAAAAAAAAAAGAGAAAAAAAAAAGGAAAAAAAAAAGGGCAGAAATTTCGGGAAAAACTACAAACTTATTCCCATTTGCAAACGAAGTTTGCAAGTGGGAATAAAAAAAAGCAAAACAAAAATATAGCTTTGGTAGAAAGCACCCTGACCCGATCTGTGGCGCGAGCAGTATTTTGTGTGTGTGTGTGTGTTTCTTTTTCGTATTTTTTTAAACAATATTTTACCAGTTTCTTTCAGAACCGATAACAAAAAATGCTGCAGTTCTACTGAAGATCCACCTATGATCATTCCTGTTAAATCTTAAAGGGCGACGACCAAAAGCGCCCCCGGACGAAAGCGCACCCCGGACTAAAACGTCCCGGGCTAAACAGCTCCTTTCGCATTTATTTTCCCAATGTATGTTTGATTTAAACGAGAGTAAATAAAATCACTTCTCTGTTTGAACTCTGTTTAATTGTATTACTTCTCTAAAGAGATCAATGAAAAGATCGATTGTTTTAATGCCATAAATCACACATAGGTTCATAGTTCATAATTCACTTGCAGATGCTTTGCAGTCGTACATTTTTATGTGCGAACATTCCCATCTGATGGTGGTCGCTTTTTATTTTGGCGGAAGCGTTAAAATTCCGCTGTTTGGCAGCTATTTTTGGTGGATCGCCAAAAATATTCTTAAAAACTTGAAAGCAATCCAATTAAGATTGAAAAGTGAAGAAGCATTTCAAGTAAAAGTTCACATACATGCATAGGGAGGCCGGGCCACCTCAACCACCCTGCCCCCCCCCCCTCCCCCCCTCCACTGATGTCATTAGGCCAGTCCGATGAAGTCCGTCATTCTTAAAAGACCGCTGAATTTTAATTTAGGTTTAAAGGAGTGGGCCATATTTTCGCAATGTATTTGAGATCCGACAGAAAGTTTCAGACGGACAGACAAACGACAGTTTAGTCCAAGTGGTAAAGGCCTCCCGGCCTGACAAGACCAGAAAGTAAATCCCCCCCCCCCCCCCGCCTGCCCCCGGTTAAAAATAGCCGGTCAATATTACTATTACCGCCTAGGCGCTTGACATGCTCTCTGTGTGCCAATAACAAACCAATAGTAATGTAATCTTTTATTTAACCAGACTCGATTAATCAAACAGTATCATGCGAAACACAAAGGCTGCATTGGACTTGGTGTCGATATCCCACACCTTATCAAATCCCGACATATCTATTGCCATAGTCGATTCTATCCAAGCAGACAATAGCTCGCTTTCTGACGTCGATGTCGCGCCGTCGTCATGACGTCATTGCGGCATCGGAAACGGACCATTTGTCTACTGGTACAGCTCTTTTTATGAATTTTTTTTATGGTCTTAATACACTGATATATTCCAGTTAACCGGGTTTTTGCTGGTAAGTAGGAGGGGGGGGGGGGGGGGGGGGGGGGGGGGGAGGTTGAGTTAAGGCAATGGCATACGTTTGTTTTTTGGATACGCTAACCTAATTCTAGGACTGTCATAGTCTTTTGACACACAACTTGTAAACCCGTTAAATAAACGAGAAGCGCGACAGGCGATGGAACAGTACATACATTGGTTAAAAATTAAAAAATACCCTTTTAGATACAATTACGATTTTGGAGTCAACTGGGACATTAAAAATGTCAACCAATTACGACCTACTTATGAACTGGTTCTCGCTTCCGTCAGTAAATATATGTACCTCTAAAGCTCACTACATCGGCATCGGACCCCGCTGTTGTCGTTCCTTTCAGACACGTGTTACATCGGACCCCGCTGTTGTCGTTCCTTTCAGACACGTGTTGCATCGGACCCCGCTGTTGTCGTTCCTTTCAGACACGTGTTGCATCGGACCCCGCTGTTCTTGTCGACGAGCTCTGTGGACCTTTTCTCGGCTTGCTCTAGATAAAAAATTTTAAAAAATCGCCATAAATCGAAAAATAGTCGGATATGAAAAATAAATATATGGGCATTATCTGTAGGTTATAGGCAACACGTGTGTAAAATTTGGTTGCAATCAACTGCCTCGTTACTGAGAAATCGCTATTGTACGCACTGTACGGACGTACGGACACACGGACAAACACAGACCAAAAACAATATATGGCTCCCCAAAGGGGGGGGGGGGAGGGGGAGACATATAATGATGCGGCATGGTACGCCTTGGATAAAGTGTGCAACCCAGCACAATATTTAAAGAATCTACACAGAACAATTTCAGAGATATGGCGCGGAAAGTTCATCACAGACACGCGCAGTCGGACGGTAAAGCTCATTCCCATAACCGTCTGTGGGACTCACTATCAGTATTTTATCCACGAAATCTGGGAAAATTCTGTGAAATTATTATTATTATTTTTTTTTTTTTTGAAAAAGACTGACTTACACTTTACTGTAAAATGAAACTGAAAAAAAAACCCGGCTCCCTGCTCTCTTCAAAACATCAAGTAGTTCAGATTATAATTATCATACTTCTCATTATGACGTCGCTGTTCTATTTTGATGTCTTCACCTTGCTTTGTTTTATGCCTAACGCCGGGAGCCTAAAGACAGTTCCAGCAATGTATCAACAGCCCGGCAATCGTCCAGGGCGTATACCAAACGTCGAGCGAACTTTACACCAACGTCGCCGAAACGGCGAAAAAAAGTAAACAAAAATAAAGTCACAGATTGATCAATAGGCACCAAGTTCAGTGTAGGTGCTCACTTCCCCCCCCCCCCCCCCCTCCTCCCCCACCCTGAATTTTTTGTTTATTTCAAAACCATTCAACCGCAGCTGTACAAACCTTCTACATCTGCGTGTCTATTTTTGCTGCATTTTTTTTGTTAAGTGCCAGTATGTAATATGACTGATTTCAATGGTGTGCATTTCATCATTTTGAAAATTGTCGGACACCAAATCATGTGAGACTTCATCTAAACCGGAGGCGAATTTCATCCATATTTTTATCGAATCATGAGAGTCAGCCAGGATGAAGTAGATTTTCTGTTGTCCAAGCGCTCACCAAAAACCAACTCTGCACTTTTCCGGCTTCCCGATGACTTATTATCAGGTACATCCCATACAATAATGGCCAAATCGGAAGAACAGGGCATAAAGCTCACGGGGTCCCAGGGTCCTGGGAACCCTGATAATCGGCTCGGGAATCCTGGAATTTGACCCTGGGGTCCCGCGGGACCCCAGAAAAAAAGACGGTGTTCTCTTGCAACTGTTCAGTATCACCGCTAAGATCGAAAATGACTGATTTTTTTTATTTTTTAATGTGGCATCGTTCAGTGTTTCTTTTTTGTTGTTAGAAGTAGTAGTTTTGTGATTTGCATGATATCACTAATCGCGTTTATTTTTGTTGCAATAAAATTGATTTTATAGAATTTAACTTTTTCTATTGCCCGAAAATGTCGGGACCCCACCACTTTACCTTGGGACCCCTGGATTCAGAGCTTGGGGTCCCGCGGGACCCCGAGCTGAAAAGTAAACTTTTTGCCCTGGAAGAATCAAGTACATCCCATACAATAATGGCTAAATCGGAGGAACCAGGTACATCCGATGCATAAATGGCCACATCGGGGGAATCAGATACGTCCCATCGGCCAATTTTATTTCCAACCAGTTTTTACTTGCACTTTTTTTACTCGACCAGTCAACTTTCGCCTTGTGATGTTAATGATGAAATCGGGAGAATCGGGGACAAAGTGAAATGCACACCCGACCCGTACTCCCGACCCGTACTCCCTCCCCCGACCCGTACCCCACATCCCATTTGGTGGTGTCCGTGTTAAGGGAAATTCCAAGATGGGCAACAATTGTTAAATCTACACGCCGTGGTCGAAACTCCCAAATCGGCGACAGAAAAAAATAACAAAACAAACAAACAAAGAAACAAAAAAAAAGAACGAAAAACACACAAACAGTCAGAAAACTGTATTTGTGTTATCATAAATGGAACTATGGGCTGTATTGCGCTGGATTAAGATAAACCACGACTGAAACAAACCACTGCCTCAAAACAAACCACGACTGAAACAAACCAGTGCCTCAAAACAAACCACGACTGAAACAGGCCAGTGCCTCTGAACAAACCACGACTGAAACAAACCAATGCCTCAAAGCAAACCACGACTGAAACAGACCAGTGCCTCTAAACAAACCCCAACAGAAACAGGCCAGTGCCTCAAAACAAACCACGACTGAAACAGGCCAGTGCCTCAAAACAAACCACGACTGAAACAGGCCAGTGCCTCTAAACAAACCCCAACAGAAACAGGCCAGTGCCTCTAAACAAACCACGACTGAAACAGACCATTGCCTCTAAACAAACCACGACTGAAACAGGCCAGTGTCCCTAAACAAACCAAGACTGAAACAGGCCAGTGCCTCTAAACAAACCACGACAGAAACAGGCCAGTGCCTCTAAACAAACCACGACCGAAACAGGCCAGTGCGTCTAAACAAACCACGACTGCAACAGGCCAGTGCCCCTAAACAAACCACGACAGAAACAGGCCAGTGCCTCTAAACAAACCACGACTGAAACAGGCCAGTGCCTCGAAACAAACTACACTGAAACAACCCAGTGCCTCTAAACAAACCACGACAGAAACAGACCAGTGCCTCTAAACAAACAACGACTGAAACAGGCCAGTGCCTCTAAACAAACCACGACTGCAACAGGCCAGTGCCCCTAAACAAACCACGACTGAAACAGGCCATTGACCCTAAACAAACCACGACTGAAACAGGCCAGTACCTCAAAACAAACCACAACTGAAACAGGCCACTGCCTCAAAACAAACAACGGCTGAAACAGGCCAATGCCTCTACACAAACCACGGCTGAAACAGGCAAGTGCCTCTAAACAAACCACGACTGAAACAAGCCAGTGCCTCTAAACAAACCACGACTGAAACAGACCAGTGCCTCGAAACAAACCACGACTGAAACAGGCCAGTGCCTCGAAACAAACCACGACTGAAACAGGCCAGTGCCTCTAAACAAACCACGACTGAAACAGGCCACTGCCTCAAAACAAAACACGACTAAAACAGGCCAGTGCCTCTAAACAAACCACCACTGAAACAGGCCACTGCCTCAAAACAAACCACGACTAAAACACGCCAGTGCCTTTAAACAAACAACGACTGAAACAGACCAGTACCTCTTAACAAACCACGACTGAAACAGGCCAGTGCCTATGAACAAACCACGACTGAAACAGGCCAGTGCCTCTACACAAACCACGACTGAAACAGACAAGTGCCTCTAAACAAACCGCGACCGAAACAGGCCAGTGCCTCAAAGCAAACCGCGACTGAAACAGGCCAGTGCCTCTAAACAAACCAATTGAAACAGGCCAGTGCCTCTAAACAAACCACGACTGAAACAGGCCACTGCCTCTAAACAAACCACGACTGAAACAGGCCAGTGCCTCTAAACAAACCACGACTGAAACAGGCCAGTGCCTCGAAACAAACCACGACTGAAACAGGCCAGTGCCTCTAAACAAACCACGACTGAAACAGGCCACTGCCTCAAAACAAAACACGACTAAAACAGGCCAGTGCCTTTAAACAAACAACGACTGAAACAGACCAGTGCCTCTAAACAAACCACGACTGAAACAGGCCAGTGCCTATGAACAAACCACGACTGAAACAGGCCAGTGCCTCTACACAAACCACGACTGAAACAGGCCAGTGCCTCTAAACAAACCACGACCGAAACAGACAAGTGCCTCTAAACAAACCACGACTGAAACAGGCCAGTGCCCCTAAACAAACCACAGCTGAAACAGACCAGTGCCTCTACACAAACCACGACTGAAACAGGCTAGTGCCTCTACACAAACCACGACTGAAACAGGCCAGTGCCTCTAAACAATTATGACTGAAACAGGCCAGTGCCTCTAAACAAACCACGACTGAAACAGACCAGTGCCTCTAAGCAAACCACGACTGAAACAAACCAGTGCCTCTACACAAACCACGACCGAAACAGGCCACTGCCTCAAACAAACCACGCCTGAAACAGGCCAGTGTCCCTAAACAAACCAAGACTGAAACAGGCCAGTGCCTCTAAACAAACAACGACTGAAACAGGCCAGTGCCTCAACACAAACCACGACTGCAACAGGCCAGTGCCTCTAAACAAACCACGACTGAAACAGGCCAGTGTCCCTAAACAAACCAAGACTGAAACAGGCCAGTGCCTCTAAACAAACCACGACTGAAACAGGCCAGTGCCTCAACGCAAACCACGACTGAAACAGGCCAGTGCCTCTAAACAAACCAGGACTGGTACAGGCCAGTGTCCCTAAACAAACCAAGATTGAAACAAGCCAGTGCCTCTAAACAAACCACGACTAAAACAGGCCACTGCCTCTACACAAACCACCACTGAAAAAGGCCAGTGCCTCTAAACAAACCACGACTGAAACAGGCCAGTGCCTCTAAACAAACCACGACTGATACAGGTCAGTGCCTCGAAACAAACCACGACTGAAACAGGCCAGTGCCTCGAAACAAAAAAAGACTGAAACAGGCCAGTGCCTCTAAACAAACCACGACTGAAACAGGCCACTGTCTCAAAACAAAACACGACTAAAACAGGCCAGTGCCTCTAAACAAACCACCATTGAAACAGGCCACTGCCTCAAAACAAAACACGACTAAAACACGCCAGTGCCTCTGAACAAACCACGACTGAAACAGACCAGTGCCTCTAAACAAACCACGACTGAAAGAGGCCAGTGCCTCTGAACAAACCACGACTGAAACAGGCCAGTGCCTCTACACAAACCAAGACTGAAACAGACAAGTGCCTCTAAACAAGCCACGACCGAAACAGGCCAGTGCCTCAAAGCAAACCACGACTGAAACAGGCCAGTGCCTCTAAAGAAACCAATTGAAACAGGCCAGTGCCTCTAAACAAACCACGACTGAAACAGGCCAGTGACCCTAAACAAACCACGACTGAAACAGGCCACTGCCTCTAAACAAACAACGACCGAAACAGACCAGTGCCTCTAAACAAACCACGACTGAAACAGGCCAGTGCCTCTAAAGAAACCAATTGAAACAGGCCAGTGCCTCTAAACAAACCACGACTGAAACAGGCCAGTGACCCTAAACAAACCACGACTGAAACAGGCCACTGCCTCTAAACAAACAACGACCGAAACAGACCAGTGCCTCTAAACAAACCACGACTGAAACAGGCCAGTGCCCCTAAACAAACCACAGCTGAAACAGGCCAGTGCCTCTACACAAACCACGACTGAAACAGGCCAGTGCCTCTACACAAACCACGACTGAAACAGGCCAGTGCCCCTAAACAAACAACAGCCGAAACAGGCCAGTGCCTCTACACAAACTACGACTGAAACAGGCCAGTGCCTCTGCACAAACCACGACTGAAACAGGCCAGTGCCTCTAAACAATTACGACTGGAACAGACCAGTACCTCTAAACAAACCACGACTGAAAAAGGCCAGTGCCTCTAAACAAACCACGACAGAAAGAGGCCAGTGCCTGTAAACAAACCACGACAGAAACAGGCCAGTGCCTCTAAACAAACCACACTGAAACAGGCCAGTGCCTCTAAACAAACCACGACTGAAACAGGCCAGTGCCTCTACACAAACCACGACTGAAACAGGCCAGTGCCCCTAAACAAACCACAGCTGAAACAGGCCAGTGCCTCTACACAAACCACGACTGAAACAGGCCAGTGCCCCTACACAAGCCACGACTGAAACAGGCCAGTGCCTCTAAACAAACCACGACTGAAACAGGCCAGTGCCTCTACACAAAC
>OX457034.1:6215624-6281312 GCA_949752745.1 Protula sp. h YS-2021
ATTTCCCCACAACATATTTTAATGCATGGAAACATTGAAAACAAAACAACAACAAAAAGATCTTTAACCAGCCCCCCCCCCCCCCATCTCGCCCCCCTCCCCCGTCCTTCGATTTGAATAGAAATTATACCTCTCCCAGCCTTTTCAATGCTAATAAAATGTGTGTAAAATGCGCTGCGTCATAAATTCTCACTATTCAATCGCTCCACTTCACTTATGTAATTTTCTGCTGATAAAAAAGCACCAAGAATGCGAGACAACACATTGTGCATAACTTAATCATGGTTGTGACGTCACTCTTGTCATGACACGTGTTATTACTTTTCATGAAAAAAACATAGTTTTTTGGGTTGTGTTTGCTGCAAATTGACAATCTTTTTGTTTCCTGTAAAAACCTGCCATATCACTCCAGAGAAATATTTTTGTTAAAAAATCAAGCACCGAAAAAAAAAATAGAATTTTGTGAATTAATATTGACAGCCTGAAGTAAAGAAAAATCGAAACTCCTCAAGTAGACGCTGATTAAGGGACGAATGGCGAACATTGAAACTCATGGCGTCCGTGAAACTATGGACGATGGACGTTAAATATTTGGGCATTGTCTTTATGCGTTTGACAAGAAACGTTCTCGTGATATGTTTTACCTGCAGAAGTGCAGAACCTGCATGAACTCCTATAAACATTGACCGCGTGTTCACAATAATCCAGCAACCCGTATGGAGCGCCCACTTCTGAACCTTTGAATCACAGTAATTTCACTCGCTCCCAGTTGAACGGAACGAAGCGGGATAAAGCGTTCCCCGGAAAAAATACCAGCTGACCAAGCACCCCTGTATTCACTGGTCAGATCCACACAAAGCCTTTACTGAATGGAAAAGCATAGAACATCACGCTCGGGCTGCACAAAACCTTGCTACTTAGTATCTTACATAGGAGAAATATAAACACAGGCATCAGAGATGCAAAGCCCTCAGCCATGGGGAACATACTCGAAAAAGAAACAGTAAAACTGGAAGGGATCAATCAGTGCAATGAAACCTATGATAAAAATGCATCAAGTACTTACAGCACCTCAAACAGGATGACAGTGCTTTAAGATGAAAAAACAAAACAAAACAAAACAAAAACATTTACCATGAGACAATGTCCTTTTCAAAGTCCACCTGAGCCACTGTCCATGGGCGGATATGGCTAAAGTGGGTATTCGGAGATTAACGAGTTGATATTGACTTCAGAAAGCAGTCCTCAGCAGTCCTGAGCAGAAATATAGTTAATAAATGCAGCTATGAACGAAGAATACACAAGTTTTCATCCAGTTATTTCATGAGCATCTAGTAGTGTTCGGAACGGCCTTTCTTGAGTATATAGGAACGTTCACAAAGGCCTTGTAGAGCACCAAGGAGTGGTAATAAAGGCCTTTCTAGAGTATCAAGGTTTGTTCACAAGCCAAATGTGAACGACTCTTGATAATGGTACAAATAAAAAAGTCAAAGTCCAGCTGAGCCACTGTCCTTGGACGAATATGGCTCATATACGATACCGATCTTTATTAGTTCATATACTAGCTACATCTCAAATATCTTAGCAGATGCGAAAGAATTGTAGGCTAGACAGTGTTCACAAGCCAAATGTTAACGGACCGACGGACAGACACGGTCATAGCATAGCCCTTTGCCATTTTATGGCTGAGGGCTAAACAGCCCTTAAGTGTTTATTTTGCTAATATTTTTCTATTCTCTTTTTTTATTTTTCATGTCCAGTGACCGTTGTATCGAGTCTTTCTGTCATTGACTGTTGTTCATTTTTCATGCCCAGTGCCCTTTTGTCTAAAGCCTTTTTGTCATTGATTGCCTCTCCATTTTTCATGCCCAGTGACCTTTTGTCTCGAGCGTTTCTGCCCCGGAGTCATGGCCCATCCACCGTTATGCATTATCTCCATGGTGTTTTGAGGAAAATGCAAACTTTTTGGCGACTGAAATGCACATTTGAGCAAATATATCTTGATTGAAGAACTTTGTTTATTCAGATTTATTAAAATAAATGACTTAAATATCATTCTTTGTGATCACGGTTGCCAAAAAGAAACTGCAAAGTAAGCCCAACTATCCGCTCGTTTTCCCTAATTGTAATTACTCGTCAAGCACGCGATCGTTGTTATAAAGCATCTGACCTCTGATGAGATCTATCTGTTATGTATAAACCAGAGTGAGTGGATATTTTAGAAAGCAGTTATGCTCTTTTATAAGTACTATTTTCGCGAAATCCCCAGTTGATCTGCGGAGTAAAAAGCTATTATACAAAATAAACCGAACCGCCCAAGAGATTGGCGCGTGGTAAAATAGCTCATTGCCATATTTCCAAATTGCAATTGCTCGTCGAACACGCCATAGCGTAGCTCGTGTCATATTTCCGAATTGCAATTACTCGTCAAACACGCCATAGCATAGCTTGTGTCATATTCCCGAATTGCAATTACTCGTCAAACACGCCATATCATAGCAGGTGTCATATTCCCGAATTGCAATTACTCGTCAAGCACTGCGCCATAACAGAGCTCATTGCCAGTTCGTTTCCGTTTCTTTAAGGCTTCCAAATTTCATTCTTTTATAAAGTCACTGTTGAATTTCAGTTACCAATCGGACCTAAGTTCCAAGTGTTTAAAAGTGCTCCGAGTTTATATACCCCCCCCCCCCCCCAACAGAAGCAGGACCTGTGTAATGGCAGGCGAACCCGAAAATTGGTAACGTTTTTATGTCATTTTTAAATTTACGCATTGTTTCTTATAACTCAAGCATTTGAAAAATACGAGCTATAGATTGAAAATATGCGTGTATGTTATACCGAGAGTATACATACACGTGTATTGTCGAGGTTGACCCACGTTTTCAAACACGTACGCTGAAGAAAACAATGTGTAAACTCTAAAAATACCAGAAAAAGTTCCCAATATTCAGGTCCGCCTTCTGTCGAAGCAGTGTGGACAATATGACATTCAGCCAAGTTATAAAACCTTAATTTTAGATGCCCTTTACTTTTTTTGCATCTCTATTTGATTCGATTGATTTTTAGTTCAGTTTCTGCAACTTTTCATTGCGTTTAGAGAGAAGCTGCAACTGTCCAAAAAGGGGAGCCTTGAACCACATAAACGAAGTGAGTACTGACCGTTGTCAGGAAAAGGGGGCCGCTTTGAAACACATAAACGAAGTGAGTACTGATCGTTCTCAGGAAAAGGGGGCGCCTTGAACCACATAAACGAAGTGAGTACTGATCGTTCTCAGGAAAAGGGGGCGCCTTGAACCACATAAACGAAGTGAGTACTGACCGTTCTCAGGAAAATATAACACTCAATGTATGTTACTTAAAATAGAATTTTAAAGAGGGAAAAGTCTATATTGCGTGAGAAGAGTCACAGTCCTTTTTTGTTGGGGGAGGGGGGGGGGGCGTGGGCAGAGAGGGGTGGGAAGAACTTTGTCAATACAAATGTTTCACTCTTAGTTTGTGCCAACCCGGAAGTAAACGGTTTTTCCTATTTATTTAAGGGTCCAGGTTTCGAATGCTCCTATATAACAATGAGACCATATTACGGAGAAAGCTCTCAATGGCAGCCATTAAAAAAGTGCAAAGTAAATAATGGTGTCAATTTCTCTTTTTCAGACAAACTGGAAAAGCTTTACGTTTCAAAACAGCTTTTGGAAAGAAACTAGCGAGGGGAGTGATCAGAGTCAAGTGTCTGTCATTGGACACCAACGTACGATGCAAAGTAAGCAAGTCAGAAATACGTCAATAAAAACGTCATCTGGCCGGATCTGGAAAAAGTCGAGCACTAAAAATCGACCGCTTTACTGCGTGTATCAAATCTAAAAGAAAAAAGAAAAAAAAAGATTCACCAGTGGGCAGAACCAATAGTGAAAATGGCCTTATAGACGAGAAATTTACCCACAAATGTTACTTCGGCGCTCGCATTTTCATGTAAGAAACAATTGACACGCTTCAAAGTAATAACTTATGTGCTCGTAATATGTGTGACGTCATATCAGTTATGTCTTTATTTAACTATTAAAGAATCTTTTACAGGAAATAATGAATTTTGCCCCATGCCGGGTCATCAACATGTTCTAAAACAAATTCTGTCCCGGCCAGGTCCATATTTTACGAGAAAAAAATTTAAAAAATATGATCGACCGGGTAAGTTTTCTTTAAAAATGAGATGAGAGACAGGAGTACTTTTCTTCTTGATCTGAAATGAGATTTTTTCTGGACTTTTCTAGGCTTTCTTAGCATTGGTGTGCCGTCCATAAGAAGAGTGAACGGCTACGAGTACATCTTGGCCACCACCCAGTCCCTCGTCAACGAGTCCAGTATCGCAGACAAGCAGCAAATCGTCGTCATCATTTTTCTCGCCGATTTCAACGACACTTACAACAAAGAGGTCGCACGTGCGATTCAATCCAAATTCCATGAGTACATCGAAACGGGTTTCATACAAATATTACGCGTCTCTCAACAATACTATCCGCCGTTAGTGAGATTAAAGCAGAATTTTAAAGACGCGGTCGAGCGCGTGCAGTGGCGCGCAAAACAAGTGGCCGATTATTCGTTTCTATTCCACTACGCACACAATCAATCGCGCTATTATCTGCAGTTAGAAGACGACGTGCAATGCGCGCCGGATTACTTTGGTGTTATCAAGCAAACGGTGACGTCATACCAGAGCAAGCACAACTGGGCCATGTTGGAATTCTCTGAATTGGGATTCATCGGGAAACTTATCAGAAGCAGCGATTTGCTTCAGCTCAGTCGGTTCATGTTGATGTTTTACGACGAGCAGCCTGTCGATTGGCTCATGTCCTATTACCGCAAGATAAAAGCGCAACAAAGTCCGATTTTACGAAAGCCCACGTTATTCCAACACATTGGACGCACATCGTCCTTCGATACATCCCGAATTAACGATCTTCAAGATCGATTTTTCAACACAAACGCTACAGCGAAGGAGATGTGTGACGACCCAAATGCTAGTATATTATCCACAATGCATCACTACCAACGCCACAAAGCAGGGCTGGCGTATGGATCTCCCACGGACTACTTTTGGGCGCAAGATCCAGAAGTGGGTGATACCCTCGGACTTATTTTCGACACACCTCAAAAAATAAAACGGGTTTCCGTACACACTGGAATACAGGACAACCCGCACGATATTTTACAAGATGGTCGGATAGACGTCGGCGCAAAAGTTGCCGACAACAATAAACATACCGGCGCATTGCGCTGCGACCGGCCGGTGACCATTGGCTATGTACGAAACGGCACGGCAAATGTGGAAAATGTTGGCCATATTTTAAAACATAGGATACAGTGTTTGGTTATAACGGTAACCCAAAAGCAAATTAACTGGATAGTATTCAATCAAATTTGCGTTATTCTTGACCAATAAAGAACATTATTTACCACATATTGTGTGACTTCAGGTTGAGGATACTCTTGTATTTTATACCAAGGCATTTTTTTGAAGTACTTTAAATGTGCAAAATATCCCAGCCATGATTTTCACGCATTTTCGCTTGGTCATATTTGTTTTTTTTTTCAACGCCGGCGATGGCTTTGAATGACCATGACCCTGAATGACCCCTCAAGATCACGAAAATCTAATCAGAGAGACCGCCCACATAAATGCACCACATTTCTTAGCTTAAGCTGAATGATAATCTGGTTCACAAACCCATCCTTACCACCGTGTCAAAGAGAAATATTCAACGCCCAGTTGTGGCCACTGAATGACCCCTCAAGGTCAACCAAATCTAATCCGCCCCAGATATCCTCCACATAAATATCCAAACCATATGTAGTCAAAATCCGTTCATGGACTGTGCGGGAATCGTGTTCAAAAGAAAAACCGGCACGGACGGACAGCCAAATCGAAAACATGTCCCTCCCAGCCCAGTCAGGTCGGAGCATAAAACGCTTCTCTTCCACACAAACGGGGCGACTGGGAAGAAAAATGTAACAGCAGAGAGATCACATGACATTAGTCCGCCTCTAGCCGTCCCGGCCTGACACGCAACAAATCCATACATCTAAGGCATCCATTTGGTGCGTGACACTTTTTGTCACGGTTTGGAGCTTTGGACAATGTAGTTATAACACAGACGACGACACAATGACGCTTTAACAGGAAGAAAAATAAACTAGCCACCGGTCTCAATACACCCATCGTCAAACAGCTTGCCTAAAAAAGGATCAATAATCAAAGCCACGGAATGGGAGCATACACTGGATCCCGTCACCTCCATTTTTATCACCTTTATTGCAGATATATATGTTTCAGGCAATGACGTTAGCCAGGTAAAAATACACTCCTGTACTATCTGCCACCCCTCTTCATTGGCCCTCACGCAGGGGGTAAAGAGGACCCCACACCCACACTCATGTACTATCTTCCACCCCTCTTCATTGGCCCTCACGCAGGGGTAAAGAGGACCCCGCACCCACACTCCTGTACTATCTGGCGCCCCTCTTCATAACCTCTCACGCAGGGGTAAAGAGGACCCCGCACCCACACTCCTGTACTATCTGCCACCCCTCTTCATTAGTCCTCACGCAAGGGGGTAAAGAGGACCCCACACCCACACTCCTGTACTATCTGCCACCCTTCTTCATTTGAACTCACGCAGGGGGTAAAGAGGACCCCACACCCACACTCCTGTACTATCTGCCACCCCTCTTCATTGGAACTCACGCAGGGGGTAAAGAGGACCCCGCACCCACACTCCTGTACTATCTGCCACCCCTCTTCATTAGCGTTCACGCAAGGGGGTAAAGAGGACCCCACACCCACACTCCTGTACTATCTGCCACCCCTCTTCATTGGAACTCACGCAGGGGGTAAAGAGGACCCCGCACTCACACTCCTGTACTATCTGCCACCCCTCTTCATTAGCCCTCACGCAAGGGGGTAAAGAGGACCCCACACCCACACTCCTGTACTATCTGCCACCCCTCTTCATTGGAACTCACGAAGGGGGTAAAGAGGACCCCACACCCACACTCATGTACTATCTTCCACCCCTCTTCATTGGCCCTCACGCAGGGGTAAAGAGGACCCCGCACCCACACTCCTGTACTATCTGGCGCCCCTCTTCATAACCTCTCACGCAGGGGTAAAGAGGACCCCGCACCCACACTCCTGTACTATCTGCCACCCCTCTTCATTAGTCCTCACGCAAGGGGGTAAAGAGGACCCCACACCCACACTCCTGTACTATCTGCCACCCTTCTTCATTTGAACTCACGCAGGGGGTAAAGAGGACCCCACACCCACACTCCTGTACTATCTGCCACCCCTCTTCATTGGAACTCACGCAGGGGGTAAAGAGGACCCCGCACCCACACTCCTGTACTATCTGCCACCCCTCTTCATTAGCGTTCACGCAAGGGGGTAAAGAGGACCCCACACCCACACTCCTGTACTATCTGCCACCCCTCTTCATTGGAACTCACGCAGGGGGTAAAGAGGACCCCGCACTCACACTCCTGTACTATCTGCCACCCCTCTTCATTAGCCCTCACGCAAGGGGGTAAAGAGGACCCCACACCCACACTCCTGTACTATCTGCCACCCCTCTTCAATGGAACTCACGAAGGGGGTAAAGAGGGTCCTGCACCCACACTCCTGTACTATCTGCCACCCCTCTTCATTGGCCCTCACGTAAGGGGTAAAGAGGACCCCGCACCCCAACTCCTGTACTGTCTGCCACCCCTCTTCATTGGCCCTCACGTAAGGGGTAAAGAGGACCCTACACCCACACTCCTGTACTCTCTGCCACCCCTCTTCATTAGCCCTCACGCAGGGGGTAAAGAGGACCCCGCACCCACACCCCTGTACTATCTGCCACCCCTCTTCATTAGCCCTCACGCAGGGGGTAAAGAGGACCCCGCACCCACACCCCTGTACTATCTGCCACCCCTCTTCATTAGCCCTCACGCAGGGGGTAAAGAGAACTACAGACCCACACTCCTGTACTATCTGCCACCCCTCTTCATTGGCCCTCACGTAAGGGGTAAAGAGGACCCCGCACACACACTGCTGTACTATCTGCCTACCCTCTTCATTCGCCCTCACGTAAGGGGGTAAAGAGGACCCCGCACCCATACTCCTGTACTATCTTCCACCCCTCTTCATTAGCCCTCACGCAGGGGGTAAAGAGGACCCTGCACCTACACTCCTGTACTATCTGCCACCCCTCTTCATTAGCCCTCACGCAAGGGGCTAAAGAGGACCCCGCACCCACACTCCGGTACTATCTGCCACCCCTCTTGATTAGCCCTCACGCAAGGGGGTAGAGAGGACCCCGCACCCACACTCCTGTACCATCTGCCACCCCTCTTCATTGGCCCTCACGTAAGGGGTAAAGAAGACCCCGCACACACACTGTTGTACTATCTGCCACCCCTCTTCATTCGCCCTCACGCAGGGAGTAAAGAGGACCCCGCACCCCAACTCCTGTACTGTCTGCCACCCCTCTTCATTAGCCCTCACGCAGGGGGTAAAGAGGACCCCGCACCCACACCCCTGTACTATCTGCCACCCCTCTTGATTAGCCCTCACGCAAGGGGGTAAAGAGGACCCCGCACCTACACTCCTGTACTATCTGCCACCCCTCTTCATTACCCTCACGCAAGGGGCTATAGAGGACCCCGCACCCACACTCCTGTACTATCTGCCACCCCTCTTGATTAGCCCTCACGCAAGGGGGTAAAGAGGACCCCGCACCTACACTCCTGTACTATCTGCCACCCCTCTTCATTAGCCCTCACGCAAGGGGCTATAGAGGACCCCGCACCCACACTCCTGTACTATCTGCCACCCCTCTTGATTAGCCCTCACGCAAGGGGGTAAAGAGGACCCCGCACCTACACTCCTGTACTATCTGCCACCCCTCTTCATTACCCTCACGCAAGGGGCTATAGAGGACCCCGCACCCACACTCCTGTACTATCTGCCACCCCTCTTGATTAGCCCACACGCAAGGGGGTAAAGAGGACCCCGCACCCACACTCCTCTACTATCTGCCACCCCTCTTCATTGGCCCTCACGTAAGGGGTTAAGGGGACCCCGCACACACACTGTTGTACTATCTGCCACCCCTCTTCATTAGCCCTCATGCAGGAGTAAAGAGGACCCCGCACCCACACTCCTGTACTATATGCCCCCCCCCCCCCCTTCATTCGCCCTCAGGCAGGGGATTAAGTGGATCCTGCAACCACCCTTGGAGTTTCAGACCCCGCTGATCTACCAATTTATTTCCAGTACATCGCCTTACTTGCTTGTGGGTAATGTGTCAGGACACTGAGTCACGCCATTGAGGTAGGCGTTTGAGTTGGACCAGTGAGTTAGACCACTGAATTAGACTACTGATTTAGGCGCTTGAGTAAGACCATTGAGTTAGACTACTGAGCTAGACCATTGAGTCAGACCACTGAGCTAGGCCATTGAGTTAGACCACTGAGCTAGGCCATTGAGTTAGACCACTGAATTTGGCAAATGAGTTACACGATTGAGTTAGACCACTGGGTTAGTTCCATGACTTAAACCACAGAACCATGGAGTTACCACTGAGTTAGCCCACTGACATAGAGCACTGAGTTAGACTATTGAGATAGACCATTAAGTTAGACCAATGAGTTAAACCACTGAGTTAGGCCACTTATATCTTGCCTGATAACTCCAGCCTGGCAACAGACAGCCTGTTGGCAGCTATACCGAACCAGACCGTAATCCACCCCACTCCGATACTGACATGAAAAATTAAACAGTATGAAAAGAACACACAGAGCACTCTCGATTTTCCACGCATCGCTTTCATTATCAAAAAGCCGCTGCACTGCCAGTATTCTTTGTATTATTTCAATACAAGGTGCAAAATTAATGTCTTAAATGAATGTTTCATTCGTTCAGTCAGCACATAAACATGATTATTTACCCGCACATAAAACACGATTATTCACCCGCAGACAAGTTCATTCAAGGCAATACCTATATAAAACAGTCCCGTTTCCTGTCCTTTTTTTGTACACAATCACTCTCTTCGTCAAATCCATTGTCTCCTTAACAAAATCCCCCATTAAGTAGGACTTAAAAAATAATACAGGAAACAAAAATAAAAACCTTTTTAATGGTTCATAATGGAATGATAACGTTTAGTTTGTGAATATTGAATTTTGTTTCATAATTGCCAGTGCGCACTGATAAGAAACAGCTGTATTTCTGCAGCGCATATGACGAGCATATATGCACAGCTGTCTCCTCCTCTCTCAACGTGTCGAAGACGTCACGTGACACCCTGACAGTGTACTCAACATCCCTATAGCAACGTATTCAAAGATATAGCAGTGGAGTGCAAAATAAAGCTGATTTAGAAGAGAATATATTTCTATAAAAATTCATGAAATAACAAAAATGAAACCGCACTCGAGTTTGGACTGATCCGAAAACCCTCTTTCAGGTATTCGCAGTTCGCTACAGGCTGCGGCAGAGTTTTTCTGATCAGTCCTCCCGCTCGCGTGGTTCAGGCTCGTGCCACCAGTGCTGCAGGCTGTGGGGGGGGGGAGGGGGTTTCCAGATCAGTCCTCCCGCTCGTGTGGTTCAGGCTCGAGCTAACAGCGCCACAGGCTGTGGGAGGGGGTTTCCTGATCAGTCCTCCCGCTCGTGTGGTTCAGGCTCGAGCTATCAGTGCCACAGGCTGTGGGAGGGGGGTTTCCGGATCAGTCCTCCCGCTCGTGTGGTTCATGCTCGAGCTACTAGCGCCAGAGGCTGTGGGAGGGGGTTTCCGGATCAGTCCTCCCGCTCGTGTGGTTCATGCTCGAGCTACCAGTGCCACAGGCTGTGGGATGGGGTTTCCGGATCAGTCCTCCCGCTCGTGTGGTTCATGCTCGAGCTACCAGTGCCACAGGCTGTGGGAGGGGGGTTTTCGGATTAGTCCTCCCGCTCGTGTGGTTCAGGCTCGAGCTATCAGTGCCACAGGCTGTGGGAGGGGGGTTCCGGATCAGTCCTCCCGCTCGTGTGGTTCAGGCTCGAGCTACCAGTGCCACAGACTGTGGGAGGGGGTTTCCGGATCAGTCCTCAGGCTCGAGCTACCAGTGCCACAGACTGTGGGAGGGGGTTTCCGGATCAGTCCTCCCGCTCGTGTGGTTCAGGCTCGAGCTACCAGTGCCACAGGCTGTGGGAGGAGGGTTCCGGATCAGTCCTCTTGCTCCTGTGGTTCAGGCTCGAGCTATCAGTGCCCCAGGCTGTGGGAGGGGGTTTCCGGATCAGGCCTCCCGCTCGTGTAGTTCAGGCTCGAGCTACCAGCGCCACAGGCTGTGGGAGGGAGGTTTCCGGATCAGGCCTCCCGCTCGTGTGGTTCATGCTCGAGCTACCAGCGCCACAGGCTGTGGGAGGGGGGTTTCCGGATCAGTCCTCCCGCTCGTGTGGTTCAGGCTCGAGCTATCAGTGCCACAGGCTGTGGGAGGGGGGTTCCGGATCAGTCCTCCCGCTCCTGTGGTTCAGGCTCGAGCTATCAGTGCCACAGGCTGTGGGAGGGGGTTTCCGGATCAGGCCTCCCGCTCGTGTGGTTCAGGCTCGAGCTACCAGCGCCACAAGCTGTGGGAGGGGGGTTTCCGGATCAGTCCTCCCGCTCGTGTGGTTCAGGCTCGAGTTACCAATGCCACAGGCTGTGGGAGGGAGTTTCCGGATCCGGCCTCCCGCTCGTGTGGTTCAGGCTCGAGCTACCAGTGCCACAGACTGTGGGACGGTGTTTCCGGATCAGGCCTCCCGCTCGTGTGGTTCAGGCTCGAGCTACCAATGCCACAGGCTGTGGGAGGGAGTTTCCGGATCAGGCCTCCCGCTCGTGTGGTTCAGGCTCGAGCTACCAGTGCCACAGACTGTGGGACGGTGTTTCCGGATCAGGCCTCCCGCCCGTGCGGTTCAGACTCGTGCCACCAGTGCTGCAGGCTGCGGGATGGTTTTTGGGATCAGAGCCCCCACTCATGTGGTTCAGACTCGTGCTACCAGTGCTACAGGCCTTCGGAGGGTTTTTAGGATCAGACCTCCCCACCCTTTCGCCGCTCATGTGGTTCAGGCTCCAATGGTTGCGGGAGGGTTCTTAGAATCGGTGGGGTTAATTTTTATATCTGCGACATCAGCCAGTCGGCCGGGGGATGAGAAATGAGGATATTTTTTCCTCGCCTTAGACTACAGAAGGGTGACGAGAAGCTGTACGAGACAGCAAAAAACAAAGGAAGCGGATGATCAGAAGGTGTATGAGACAGCAAAGAAATAATGGAGGCGGGTGATCAAAAGCAGTACGATACAGCAAAGAAATAAAAGGAGACGAATGATGAGAAGCTGTACGAAGGCGGAAGATGAGAAGCTTTCGAGGCGGCAAAGAAGTAACGGAGGCGGATGACGAGAAGCTGTATGAGCCAGGAAAGAAGTAAAACAGGCGAATGATCAGAAGCTGTACGACAGAACAAAGAAATAATGGAGTCGGATGATGAGAAGTATACTATACAGAAAAGAAATATGGGAGGCGGACGATGAGAATCTATACCACACAGCAAAGAAGTAAGGAGGCCGAGGATCACAAGGTGTAAGAGACAGCAAAGAAGTAAGGGAGGAGGATGATGCGAAGCTGTACGAGACAAGCAAACAAGAAAGTGAGGCGGATGATGAGAATCTTACGAGACAGCAAAAAATAAAGTAGATGTATGATGAGTAGCTGTATGAGACAGCAAAGAAAATAAAGAAGGCGGATGATGAGAAGTTCTTTGATACAGAAAAAATAAAGGAGGTGGATGATCAGAAGCTGTACGAGACAGCGAGAAAAATTAAGGCACGCGTATGATGACACGCTGTACGAGACAGCAAAGAAGTAAAGGAGGTGGATGATGAAAAGACATACGAGACAGGAAAGCAATAAAGGAGGCGGATGACGAGAAGCTGTACGAGACAGCAAAGAAATAAAACAGGAGGATGATAAGAACCTGTAGGAGAGAAGCAAACATGTACGTGATGCGAATGATGAGAAGCTAATGGGCAGGAAAGAAATAAAGAAGGTGGATGATCAAAAGCAGTACGAGACAGCATAGAAATAAGGGAGGCGGGCAAGGAAAATCTGTATGAGACAGCAAAGAAGTAAAGTAAGCGGATGATCAAAAGCTGTACCGAGACAGAGGCGGATGATTAGAAGCTGTAGGGGACAGGAAAGAAATAAAGGAGGCGGATGTACGAGACACCAAAGAAATAAGGGAGATGGATGACCAGAAGCTGTAAGAGACGGCAAAGAAATAAGGGAGGCGGGTAAGGAAAATCTGTACGAGAGAGCAAAGAAATAAAGTACGCGGATGATCAAAAGCTGTACGAGACAGCAAAGAAATAAGGGAGGCGTATGATGACAAGCTGTACGAGACAGCAAACAAATAAGGTAGACTGGTGATGAGAAGCTGTATGAGACAGCAAAGAAATAAGGGAGGAGGATGATCAGAAGCTGTACGACACAGGAAAGAAATAAAGGAGGCGGACAATCTGAAACTACGAGACCGCAAAGAAATAAAGAACGCGGGTGATAAGAAGGTGTACGAGACAGCAAAGAAATAAGGGAGGTGGATGAGCAGAAGCTGTACGAGACAGCAAAGAAGTAAGGGAGGTGGATGATCAGAAGATGTACCAGACAGCAAAAAAGTAAGGGATGTGGATGATGAGAAGCGTAAGAGGCAGCAAAGAAATGACCAGAAGCTCTGTGAGGCAGCAACCAAATAAGGGAGGCAGATGACGCCAAGTTGTACGAGACAGGAAAGAAATAAAGGAGGCGGATAATGAGAAGCTGTACCAGACAGTAAAGAAATAAAGAAGGCGGAAGATTAGAAGCTGTACCAGACAGCAAAGAAATGAGACGCATGACCAGAAGCTGCACGAGACAGCAAAGAAATAAAGCAGGCGGATGATAAGAAGCTGTACGAGACAGCAAAGAAGTAAGTGAAGCGGAAGATGAGGAGCCTATGGGGCAGCAAAGAAATAAGGGAGTCGGATGATCAGAAGCTGTACGAGACAGCAAAAAAGTAAGTGAAGCGGAAGATGAGGAGCCTTTAGGACAGCAAAGAAGTAAAGGAGACGGATGATCAAAAGCAGTAAGAG
Source organism: Protula sp. h YS-2021 (assembly GCA_949752745.1). NCBI lineage: Eukaryota > Metazoa > Annelida > Polychaeta > Sabellida > Serpulidae > Protula > Protula sp. h YS-2021. The sequence continues at coordinate 6,229,798 of OX457034.1, forward strand.
AAAAAGAAATAAAAGGAGGCGAATGATGAGAAGCTGTACAAGACTGCAAAGAACTAAGGTAGGCGGAGGATGAGAAGCTGTACAGGCAGCAAAGAAATAAAGGAGGAGGATGATCAGAAGCTGTACGAGACAGCAAAAAAGTAAGCGAGGAGGATGAGAAGCTGTACGAGACAGCAAAGAAATAAAGAAGGCGGATGGTTAGAAGCTGTACAACACAGCAAAGAAATGAGACGCATGACCAGAAGCTGCACGAGACAGCAAAGAAATAAAGCAGGCGGACGATAAGAAGCTGTACCAGATAGCAAAGAAATAAAGAATGCGGATAATAAATTGTACAAGACTGCAAAGAAATATGGGAGGCGGATGATCAGAAGCTGTACGACACAGCAAAGAAATAAAGGAGGCGGATGGTGAGCAGCCTAATAGGCGGCAAATAAATAAAAGAGGCGGATGACCAGAAGCTCCACCAGGTAGCAAAGAAATAAGGGAGGTGGATGATCAGAAGCTGTACGACACAGGAAAGAAATAAAGGCGGCGGATGACCAGAAGCTGTACGAGACAGCAAAGAAATAAAGAAGGCGGATGATGAAAATCTTATCAGACAGCAAAGAAATAAAGGAGGCGAATGATGAGAAACTGTACGAGACAGCAAAGAAATAAGGGAGGCGCATGAACAGAAGCTGCACGAGACAGCAAACAAATAAAGCAGGAGAATGATAAGAAGCTGTACGAGAAAGCAAAGAAGTGCGGCGGATGAGAAGCTTATGGGGCAGAAAAGAAATAATGGAGGTGGATGACCAGAAGCTGTACGGGAAAGCACAGAAATAAGGAAGGCGGATGTGAATCTGTACCAGACAGCAAAGAAATAAAGGAGACCGAGAACTACAAGCTGTAAGAGAAAGCAAAGAAGTAAGGGAGGAGGATGATGAGAAGCTGTACGAGACAGCAAAGAAAAAATAAACTAGGCGGATAATCAGATGCTGTACCAGACAGCAAAGAAATAAAGGAGACCTATGATGAGTAGTTGTATGAGACAGCAAAGAAATTAGGGAGGCAGATAATCAGAAGCTGTACGAGAGAGCAAAGAAATAAAGAAGACGGATGATGAACAGCTGTACCAGACAGCAAAGAAATAAGGGAGGCGGATAACCAGAAGCTGTGCGAGACAGCAAAGAAATAAAGAACGCGGATAATGAGAAGCTGTAACAGACAGCAAAAAAATAAAGCGGCGGATGATCACAAGCTGTAGAAGACAGCAAAAGAAATAAGAGAGGAGGATGACGACAAGCTGCAGGAGACAGCAAAGAAGTAAAGGAGGCGGATGATGAGAATCTGTATCAGACAGCAAAAGAAATAAAGGAGGCCGATGATCACCAGCTGTAAGAGACAGCAAAGAAATAAGGGAAGAGGAAGATGAGAAGCTGTACGAGACAGCAAAAAAAACCAGGCGGATAATAAGAAGCTGTATGAGCCAGCAAAGAAATAAGGAGGCGTATGATGAAAAGCTGTACGCGGATAACCAGAAGCTGTGCGAGACAGCAAACAAATAAAGAAGGCGGATGATGAGAAGCTGTACCACACAGCAAAAAAAAATAAAGCGGCGGATGATCACAAGCTGTACGAGACAGCAAAACAAAAAAAGAGAGGAGGATGACGACAAGCTGCAGGAGACAGCAAAGAAGTAAAGGAGGCGGATCATGAGGACCTGTACGAGACAGAAAAAGAAATATGGGAGGCAGATGATCAGAAGCTGTACGAGAGAGCAAAGAAATAAACAAGACGGATGATGAGAAGCTGTACGAGACAGCAAAGAAATCAGGGAGGCGGATGATCAGAAGCTGTACCAGACAGCAAAGAGATAAAGAAAGCGGATAGTCAAACGCTGTAACGAGAGGCAGATGATCAGAAGCTGTACGAGAATGATCAAAAGGTGTACGAGACAACAAAGAGATAAAGAAGGCGGATGATGAGAAGCTGCACGAGTCAGCAAATAACTAAGTGATGTGGATGATGAGAAGCTTAAGAGGCGGCAAATAAATAAAGGAGGCGGATGACCAGAAGCTCTAGGAGGCAGCAAAGAAATAAGGGAGGTGAATGATGCGAAGCTGTACGAGACAGGAAAGAAATAAAGGAGGCCAATAATCAGAAGCAGTACACCAGAGGGCAAAGAAATCTTAAACTAAATAAAGGAGAAGGATGACCAGAAGCTCTACGAGGCAGCAAGAAATAAGGGAGCTGGATGATGCGAAGCTGTACGAGACATGAAAGAAATAAAGGAGGCGAATGATCAGAAGCTGTACCAGACAGCAAAGAAATAAAGAAGGAGGATGATCAGAAGCTGTACGAGACAGCAAAGGAATAAAGCAGGCGGATGATAAGAAGCTGCACGAGACAAGCAAACAAGTAAGTGACGCGGATGATGAGAAGCTTATGGGGCAGCAAAGAAATAAAGGAGACTGCTGACCAGAAGCTCTACGAGGCAGCAAAGTAACAAGGGAGGCGGATCATAAGAAGCTGTACGAGACACCAAAGATATAAAGGAGGCGGGTAAGGAGAATCTGTATGAGACAGCAAAGAAATAAAGAAGGTGGATGATCAGAAACTGTACCGAGACAGCAAAGAAGGGAGGAGGATGATAAGCTGTACGGGACAGCAAAAAAATAAGGGAGGAGGATGATAACAAGCTGCACGAGACAGCAAAGAAGTAAAGCAGGCGGATGATAAGAAGCTGCACGAGACAAGCAAATAAGTAAGCGACGCGGATGGTGAGAAGCTTATGGGGCAGCAAAGAAATAAAGGAGACTGATGACCAGAAGCTCTACGAGACAGCAAAGAAATAAGGGAAGGCGGATGATGACAAGCTGCACGAGACAGCAAAGAAGTAAAGGAGGCGGATGATGAGAAGTTCTTCGAAACAGAAAAAAATAAAGGAGGCGGGGGATCAGAAGCTGTGCGAGACAGGAAAAAATTAAGGCAGGCGTATGATGACAAGCTGTTCGAGACAGCAAAGAAGTAAAGGAGGTATATGATGAAAAGCCATACGAGACAGCAAACAAATAAGGGAGACTGGTGATGAGAAGCTGTTACGAGACAGCACAGAAATCAGAGAGGCGGATGATCCGAAGCTGTACCAGGCAGCAAAGAAATAAAGAAAGCGGAGAGTCAAACGCTGTAACGAGATAGCAAAGAAATAAAGCACGCGGATGATCAAAGGGAGTACGAGACAATAAAGAACTAGAGCGGCCAGTGCACACAAAACATAAGAGTGCAGGCTTATATTACAAACTTTCAATCGATACCTACTTAAGTTTCTTGTTTTTGTGAACAAAAACAAATGTCTCCCCGACAAAACCCATGACCCCCCCCCCCCTCCCCCCCAAACTGAAACAAAATATTCATTTCTGCAAACATAACCTTCATTCATTGTAAAAATCTTAAAATAAACCAAACAGACGGTTGTCACTAAAACAGATATAAATGAGCATCTTTTTTCATCGGAGTCTGAAAGGTGGTCGCTAAAACGGGTTTTACTGTAGGCCCCTCTTATCCAGATCTGAAGTTGGTCACTATAGCAGTTTTACTGTACGTTACATTTTTATCCGGGTCTGGAAGGTGGTCAAGACAGGCAGGTTTTACCGTACGTCTTTTTACCTGAATGTGGAAGGGGTCACGACAAACGGTTCTTACCTTACATCTTTTTATCCGGGTCTTGAAGATGGTCGGGATTTTTTTTTTGTAACCATCATCCTCCACCCCCCCCCCCCCACCCCCGCCCCCCAGCTATTTACTGTAGGTCCGACTATAAACACAACCCTAACCCTTTTACCCAAGGCAACGGTAACAGTCTGTACCCTAACTGTAGTTATAGCATGATAGACTACCTTGTCTTCGCACATTCCCATCGGCCAAATAGCACTAGGAAGGCATTCTTCATAACTGCGCATCAGAGATGACGCACCTCGGTGGGAGAAGGGGGAGGCATTTCGTAGGCAAAATGGTGAGCTGCTCCTCATAACACAAGATATCAGACGACCCAATTTATAGCGAAAAATGCTTCTGCACACAATGCTAATCGATACAGCATGGCTCCTATATATAGCACATCTTCGCAAGCTAATCAAGTATGCGGCGAAAAAAAAATCAATAGCTAGAGCTGCTTAGAGCTATAATACGACAATAGCATTCCATGACCTCGTAGATAACGACTCCATCATGCACCGCAACTGACACTGACCCCTGACTGAGTGGTATGTTACGTAACAACCACAGATGAGAAATGCACAAAAAGCTCAATTTCAGGCAATAACAAATAGCAATGGACCGACAATAATGCTGTTACTGTTTTTAAAGCTTTCTGAAGAATGCAGGAACACTAGAAAATCTTCGGAAAAATCTTCCGAAATCCCCAGCGCAGTTAACACCCATGCATAGATAACACAGCAGCCAAAAATGGGGAGGTTGGGGTGGGGGGGGGGAGGCTGTTGACGTTATGCACCTTTCTTGATTTTCTATACGAATTCAATAATGTTTAATAAAACCGTGTGACCTATCCGAGGAATAAATACACCGAATTTAAAGTCGATCCGACTTTCCGATGTCGAGATATTTTGCTTAAGAACAGATAACTTTTTACCTGTCAAAAGTTGAAACAGTCGTCTGACTGAACCAAGGAATATCCATATAAAATTTTAAGTCGATATGACTCTCCGCTATCGAGATATTATGCATAAAAGATCTGGTTCAAAATATACACATTTTACGCGGTGACGTCATACGCCGCTTTCGTTCGTTCTACTCGTGAAAAATATTTAGAGTTTCTTTCGGACCTACCAAGCAATAATCCATAGTTTCAGTTTTCTCCGGCGTCCAGCAGCTGAGAAATTTCGCACACAAGATTTTTACAAAATGACGTCATACACCCGCCCTAATCACGTGACACGCCAAAAATTGATGGAACAGTCCGGCTGACCTAAGGAATATTCATATAAAATTTGAAGTCGATAGAACTTTCCGTTATCGAGATATTTTGCACACAAGACCTTGTTTATAAAATAAAACCTATTTTACGTGATGACGTCATACGCCGCATTCGTTCGTTCTACTTGCAAAAAAATTCTATAGAGTCTTTCGGACCTAACAAGCAACAATCCTACCAAGTTTCAACTTTCTCCGATGTTCAGCAGCTGAGAAATTTGGCACATAAGATTTTTACGTAATGACGTCATGCACCTGCCCTAATCAGGTGACATGCGTAAAAAGTTGACAAAACCGTCCGACTGACCCAAAGAATATCTATGTAAAATTTGAAGTCGATAGAACTTTCCGTTATCGAGATATTTTGCACACAAGACCTTGTTTATAATATATACATATTTTACGTGATGACGTCATACGCCGCATTCGTTCGTTCTACTCGCGAAAAAAATATATAGAGTTTTTCGGACCAACCAAGCAACAATCCCACCACGTTTCAACTTTCTCCGATGTTCAGCGGCTGAGAAATTTCGCACACAAGATTTTTACGTAATGACGTCATACGCCTGCCTTAATCCCCTGACATGCGCTAAAAATTGATAGAACCCGCCGACTGACCCAAGGAATATTGATATAAAATTTGAAGTCGATAGGACTTTCCGTTATCGAGATATTTTGCACACAAGATCTTGTTCAAAATATATACATATTCTGCGTGATGACGTCATACGCCGCATTCGTTCGTTCTACTCGCGAAAAAAAATCTACAGAGTCTTTCGGACCAACCAAGCAACAATCCCACCAAGTTTCAACTTTCTCCGATGTTCAGCGGCTGAGAAATTTCGCACACAAGATTTTTACGTAATGACGTCATACGCTTGCCCTAATCACGTGACATGCGTCAAAAGTTGATAGAACCGTCCGACCTTACCAAGGAATAATTCGATCAAGTTTGAAGTCGATCCGACGTTTCGTTCTCGAGATATCTTGCACACAACACTTTGTTCACAACAGACTGACACACACACACACACACACACACACACACAGACACACACACACACGTACACACATACACACACACAGAACGTATAAACACTATATGTCTCCCCTTGGTCGGGGAGACATAAATAAAGGTGGCCGATGATGAGAAGCTGCACGAGTCAGCAAATAACTAAGAGATTTGAATGATGAGAAGCTTAAGAGGCGGCAAATAAACAAAGAAGGCGGGTGACCAGAAGCTCTACGAGGCAGCAAAGAAATAAGGGAGGTGAATGATGCGAAGCAGCACCAGACAGCAAAGAAATAAAGGAGGATGATCAGAAGCTGTACGAGACAGCAAAGAAATAAAGGAGGCGAATGATCAGAAGCAGTACCAGACAGCAAAGAAATAAAGGAGGATGATCAGAAGCTGTACGAGACAGCAAAGAAATAAGGGAGGCGCATGACCAGCAGATGTGCGAGACAGCAAAGAAATAAAGCAGGCGGATGATAAGAAGCTGCACGAGACAAGCAAACAAGTAAGTGACGGGGATGATGAGAAGCTTATGGGGCAGCAAAGAAACAAAGGAGGCTGATGACCAGAAGCTGCACGAGAGAGCAAAAAAATACGGGAGGCGGATCATAAGAAGCTGTACGCGACACCAAAGAAATAAGGGAGGCGGGTAAGGAGAATCTGTACGAGACAGCAAAGAAATAATGAAGGTGGATGATCAGAAGCTGTACCGAGACACCAAAGGAGGGAGGAGGTTGATGAGAAGCTGTACGAGACGGCAAAGAAATAAAGGCGGCGGATGATCATCAGCTGTACGAGGCAGCAAAAAAATAAATAAATAAGGGAGGAGGATGACGACAAGCTGCACGAGACAGCAAAGAAGTAAAGCAGCTGGATGATGAGAAGCTGTACGAGACAGCAAAGAAATAAAGGAGACGGATGATCAGAAGCTGTACGAGACGGCAAACAAATAAAGGAGACTGGTGATGAGAAGCTGTACGATACAGCAAAGAAATAAGGGAGGCGGATGATCACAAGCTGTACGAGACAGGAAAGAAATAAAGGAGGCGGATGATGAGAAGCTGTACGAGACAGCAAAGAAATAACGGAGGTGGATGACCAGAAGCTGTACGAGACAGCAAACAAGTAAGGGATGCGAATGATGAGAAGATTAACAGGAGGCAAAGAAATAACAGAGACGGATGACCAGAAGCTTTACGAGGCAGTAAAGAAATGAGGATGGTGGATGATGCCAAGCTGTACGAGACAGAAAAGAAACAAAGGAGGCGGATAATCAGAAGCTGTACCAGAAAGTAAAGAAATAAAGAAGGCGGATGATTAGAATCTGTACCAGACAGCAAAGAAATGAGGGAGGCGCATGAACAGAAGCTGCACGAGACAGCAAAGAAATAAAGCAGGAGAATGATAAGCTGTACGAGACAGCAAAGAAGTAAGTGAAGCGGAAGATGAGAAGCTTATGGGGCAGAAAAGAAATAACGGAGGCGGATGACTAGAAGCTGTACCAGACAGCAAAAGAAATAAGGGAGGCGGATCATGAGAAGCTGTACAACACAACAAAGAAATAAGGGAGGCGGATGATGTGAAGCTGCACGAGTCACCAAATAAGTAAGTGATGTGGATGATGAGAAGCTCAAGAGGCGGCAAATAAATAAAGGAGGAGGATGACCAGAAGCTCTACGAGGCAGCAAAGAAATAAGGGAGGTGGATGACCAGAAGCTGTACGAGACAGTAAAAGAAATAAGGCAGGCGGATGATGAGAATCTGTACCAGACAGCAAATAAATAAAGGAGGTGGATGATCAAAAGCTGTACGAGACAGCGAAGAAGTAAAGGAGGCGATGGCTAAAACAGGTGTGTTTTTTATTCATTGTCTGGGAAAATTCAAAACTTTTAATCACAATGTTTACACAATACTGTTTCAATACCCACTGTTCTCAAATTTAAACTCATAACCCTTGCAACTCGTATTACACGCCATGAATTCCGTATATGATCCCTAAATCACGGGTGGATTCTACGTATGACCCCTGTATGACATATGGTCATTAACGCTATGAACTACATGTGGTCATGAACGCCATAGGTTCCACGTGCATGACACCTGTATGACATGTGGATTCTACGTATGAGCCCTGTATGACAAGTGGTCATGAACGCTGTAAATTCCGCGTGTACGACCCTTGTATGACAAGTGGCCATGAAGCCTAGAATTCCGCGTGTATGACCCTTGTATGACATACGGTCATGCACTCTACGGATTCCACCTATGACCCCTGTATGACAAGTGGTCATGAACGCCGTGAATTCCGCGTGTACGACCCTTGTATGACATACGGGTATGCACTCTACGGATTCCACCTATGACCCCTGTATGACAAGTGGTCATGAACGCCGTGAATTCCGCGTGTACGACCCTTGTATGACATACGGTCATGCACTCTACGGATTCCACCTATGACCCCTGTATGACAAGTGGTTATGAACGCCGTGAATTCCGCGTGTACGACCCTTGTATGACATACGGTCATGCACTCTACGGATTCCACCTATGACCCCTGTATGACATGTGGTCTTAAGCGCTGCTTTATTCCTGACTACAACAAATCCCCTTTACAATGAACACCTTCTCTGGTCGGCTAAAAGGTGCATTACACAAAAGTGTGCCCCAAAGGCAGGGGAATTTCATAACGGGAAAAAATGGAAGAAAATAACGCACAAACTCGCAGGTTGTTCACCAGATAGATGTGTTCTTGTATATGGAGATCTTACTGTATTTCTTTAACAAAGTCACGTGAGTCCTTTCTCTAGTATATTACAATTTCCTATCTTATGTACAGCACAGCTTCAGACATCGACCTGGCCCGCGCCCATTTAAACGGCGAACACATGCCTTAAATAGCACAGATAAGACATAATCTCGATAGTCTTCAAATCAACCGCGATCTCTACAGGGTCTCCACACGTCCGCCGTCGTCTCGAGAAAGTCTGCGGTGGGCGCCATCGGTGGGTGCCGATGCTCTGGAGTGGGCGGTGGGCGCCAGCAGTGGGTGCCGATGCTCTGAGGTCCCAGTGCCCCCCCCCCCCCCTCGGACAAGCCCGCGTTGGGCACGAGCACTATTTACCGATGCTCTGAGGTCCCAGTGCCCCTTCGGACAAGCCCGCGGTGGGCGCCAGCAGTTGGTGCCGATGCCCTGGAGTCCCAGTGCCCCCCCCCCCTCGGGAAAGCCCGCGGTGGGCGCCAGCAGTGGGTGCCCATGCCCTGGAGTCCCAGTGCCCTCCTTGGACAAGCCCGCGGTAGGCGCCAGCGGTGGGTGCCGATGCCCTGGAGTCCCAGTGCCCCCCCCCCCCCCCCCCGGGAAAGCCCGCGGTGGGCGCCAGCAGTGGGTGCCGATGCCCTGGAGTCCCAGTGCCCCCCCCCCTCGGGAAAGCCCGCGGTGGGCGCCAGCAGTGGGTGCCCATGCCCTGGAGTCCCAGTGCCCTCCTCGGACAAGCCCGCGGTAGGCGCCAGCGGTGGGTGCCGATGCCCTGGAGTCCCAGTGCCCCCCCCCCGGGAAAGCCCGCGGTGGGCGCCAGCAGTGGGTGCCGATGCCCTGGAGTCCCAGTGCCCCCCCCCCCCCTCGGGAAAGCCCGCGGTGGGCGCCAGCAGTGGGTGCCCATGCCCTGGAGTCCCAGTGCCCTCCTCGGACAAGCCCGCGGTAGGCGCCAGCGGTGGGTGCCGATGCCCTGGAGTCCCAGTGCCCCCCCCCCCCCCGGGAAAGCCCGCGGTGGGCGCCAGCAGTGGGTGCCGATGCCCTGGAGTCCCAGTGCCCCCCTCGAAGAAGCCCGCGGTGGGCGCCAGCGGTGGGTGCCGATGCCCTGGAGTCCCAGTGCCCCTCCCCCCCCCCCCCGGGAAAGCCCTCACTGCCCCCTCCGCTCGTGACCACCCAGCGCGGGGCGGACATCACCGCTTGTTTTTCTTGCTTTTCGCCGCCCCGACGTCACCGCCGCCGGGGTTCTGCGCCAGCTCGTACTGCTCAACGAGCGCGGCCTCGACCTCGGTGCGCACCGGCGCGTAGCGACTGTACTCCATCGTAAACTCGCCCTTGCCCTGCGTCAGGGAGCGCAGAGCTGACGAGTAGCCGAACATGTCGTTGAGAGGTACCTACAAAAAAAACCAACACCAACACAACATGCCTCTTGTAACTCGCTTAATGCGCAACAGCAACTTCACCTAACAACGTTACTTAACATCTTAACTAGAACTTAAACCACAACAACAGGAGAGTTAGTGACCACACCCCTCAGTCAGTTCTATTATCACATAATGATGGTGTCTTCAGAGATTAGTCCCCTTAAATCCAAACTCAGCCTGGCTAGATGAGATAACTTAGATATGGTGCAAGGCGGCTTAGATAGCGTGCGGGGATAATCCTAACATTTTCGCCCAGTTCGACTTGGCTGCTTAGATAATGGGCGGGGATATCTTTACCTTTTTCGACCAGTTCGACTACGACTTTTTTCAGAATTTCGACAACAACCTTTCTGTTTATGTCACAGTCAATGCAGCTATAGCAAAGACAATATGGTGGCCAAGTGTTCAGCCAGAAAACAAGACAGTGGCGTCACCGGGCGTCCATCATCAATACACTACACATAACGTACAGGCTCGACCGAGGCACACTACACATAACGTACAGGCTCGGTCCAAGCACACTACATAACGTACAGGCTCGGCCCAAGCACACTACACATAACGTACAGGCTCGGCCCAAGCACACTACACATAACGTACAGGCTCGGCCCAAGCACACTACACAAAACGTACAGGTTCGACCCAAGCACACTACACATAACGTACAGGCTCGGCCCAAGCACACTACACATAACGTACAGGTTCGACCCAAGCACACTACACAAAACGTACAGGTTCGACCCAAGCACACTACACATAACGTACAGGCTCGGCCCAAGCACACTACACATCACGTACAGGGTCGGCCCAAGCACACTACACAAAACGTACAGGCTCGGCCCAAGCACACTACACATAACGTACAGGCTCGGCCCAAGCACACTACACATAACGTACAGGCTCGACCCAAGCACACTACACAAAACGTACAGGCTCGGCCCAAGCACACTACACATAACGCACAGGCTCGGCCCAAGCACGCTATTCATAACGTACAGGCTCGGCCCAAGCACACTACACATAACGTACAGGCCCGGCCCAAGCACACTACACATAACGTACAGGCTCGGCCCAAGCACACTACACATAACGTACAGGCTCGGCCCAAGCACACTACACATAACGTACAGGCTCGGCCTAAGCACGCTACATATAACGTACAGGCTCGGCCCAAGCACACTACACATAACGTACAGGCTCGGCCCAAGCACACTACACATAACGTACAGGCTCGGCCTAAGCACGCTACACATAACGTACAGGCTCGGCCCAAGCACACTACACATAACGTACAGGCTCGGCCCAAGCACACTACACATAACGTACAGGCTCGGCCTAAGCACGCTACACATAACGTACAGGCTCGGCCCAAGCACACTACACATAACGTACAGGCTCGGCCTAAGCACGCTACACATAACGTACAGGCTCGGCCCAAGCACACTACACATAATGTACAGGCTCGGCCCAAGCACACTACACATAACGTACAGGCTCGGCCTAAGCACGCTACACATAACGTACAGGCTCGGCCTAAGCACGCTACGCATAATGTACAGACTCGGCCTAAGCACACTACACATAACGTACAGGCTCGGCCCAAGCACACTACACATAACGTACAGGCTCGGCCCAAGCACACTACACATAACGTACAGGCTCGGCCCAAGCACACTACACATCACGTACAGGCTCGGCCCAGGCACACTACACAAAACGTACAGGCTCGGCCCAAGAACACTACACATCACGTACAGGCTCGGCCCAAGCACTGATTAACACTAGTTTTTCAGATACTGAGTGTGCAGATTATAGTACGTAGGTGCAGGTCATTTTTTATTGTGACCTTGACCCAATTTCAAGGTCACACTTGCAAAACCCCGGTCCCGTTGTCGTTCCCCGATTGGCCTGACATTTCAGTTTATTATTCACGTGTTGAAAAATTTATTTTATTTATTGATTTTTAATTTATTGTAAACATGTATTTTATTTATTATTTATTTTATTCAGTTTGTCGATGTTCGATGTTCAAGAATTGAACCCTGTTTTTTCCCGAACATTCCATGTTTTTATGAATACTCCACAAGACAAGACGCTTTTGACTGATCTGACGTCACCATTTTAACGACGGTTCGTTTGGCAACAACTACAACATAACCACAGATGGGAAAGCGATATCCCGATGACCAGCTGCTACGCTGCAAGGAAAACATACGCGATTCCCCAAACACTTGTCACGTGACACTCAACCGCTAGTCTCGCATCATGCAACACCAACCCCCTCCCTCCCCCCACCAATAGTCTATTACGTAATCCCGAACCGCTACTCTCGTGTCATGTAACACCAACCCCCCTCCCAATCCCCCGATATATTTCAAAGCCCGTTACACGTCGTGTGACCGTAAAGTCACGTGACATTTCTATAACTACCTCGCAAAAGATGGAGAAGTATCCCTCCGTGACGTCCTGTCCCCGCATGATGGCGTTCCTCTGCGTGAGGCCCACCGTGACGACGCTCTGGAATTCAATGGGAGCCGTGACCTCCACCAGCATGACGGGCTCCAGGAGTCCCCACGCGCCGTAGTCCATGGCTACAACACGACACACGGAGTCACTACAACGCCACACCCCCGCCCGCCCCCCGCCACGCGCCGTAGTCCATGGCTACAACACGACACACGGAGTCACTACAACGCCACACCCCCCCCCCCCGCCACACGCCGTAGTCCATGGCTACAACACACACAGTCACCACAGTGCCCCCCCCCCCCCACGCGCCGTAGTCCATGGCTACAACACATGACACACGGAGTCACTACAACGCCACACCCCCGCCACACGCCGTAGTCCATGGTTACAACACACGACACACGCAGTCACTACAACGCCACACCCCCGCCACACGCCGTAGTCCATGGTTACAACACACGACACACGGAGTCACTACAACGCCACACCCCCGCCACACGCCGTAGTCCATGGTTACAACACACGACACACGGAGTCACTACAACGCCACACCCCCCACTCCCACACACACGCCGTAGTCCATGGTTACAACACGACACACGGAGTCACTACAACGCCACACCCCCCGCCACACGCCGTAGTCCATGGTTACAACACACGGCACACGGAGTCACTACAACGCCACACCCCCCCTCCCACACACACGCCGTAGTCCATGGTTTCAACACACGACACACGGAGTCACTACAACGCCACACCCCCCCCCCCTCCCCCCCACCCGCCGTAGTCCATGGCTACAACACGACACAAGGAGTAACTGAAGTGCTCGTCCCCATCCCCACACGCCCTAGTCCATGGCTACAACACGCAGAGTCACTACAGTGCCCCCTAACCCCCTCCCCCCTCCTCACGCCGTAGTCCATGGCTACAACACACGACACAAAGAATTACTAAGTGCAGTCCCCCCTCCCCCCGCCCCCACGCGCGGTAGCTCACGGCTACCTCGTTCTTCAGACTCCCCTCCCCCTCCCAAGCCTACACACATACGCGCGCCACTGACCTTCCCTGACCGCGCCCTCCGCGGCTAGCTGGAACGCGTAGTCTGACGAGTCGACCGCGTGGTGCGCGCCGTCCTTCAGCACGAACCGGATGCCTGCGCACTTATTGCCCGTCAGCTTGCCCTTCTCTAGCGCATTCAGGAAGCCCTGAAAAAAAGCGCGCAAACGACGCCATGTGCTACAGGCCGAGATTCAACGGAGATGTGACTGATTTTGAATGAATATTAGTGCATGGTGACCGCACTGAAAATGTTGATCTTTAAGTCAACATATCTCAAAAGGTCAACGTGAACTAATGCTCCCTCAAAATAGGTCAATTTACGCTCTGCAAAAATACAGAATTCTGGAAAACGGGAAACCGGAAGCACCCACAGATCAATAATTCCAACCACAGATCAACAATTCCAACCATAGAACAATAACATCAACCACTGACGTGGAACAATACTTCACACAAATCCTTAAAAATTCAAGTTTTCAGTGAAAGAATTTTTTTTTGACATGGATGGGCGGAAAAGTTCATAACTAGGAGTGCTGCGCTTCAAATCTAGCGCGCTCACGCGCAAATGGCGCGTCAAAATACCAAGGACGCGCTCGCCAGCGCCTTGAAATTCTGCTTTTTCAGGTGGAGTAATCTAATTACCACAGTACATACTTTTAAACATACTCAAGAAGCATCGTGATACTGATTTAAACGCAGTGATACTGATTTAAACGCAGTGATACCTATTCGCGACTTCTTAACTGTTAGTTTTATACATTTTATTTATGTTATTTCATAATGACGCGTGTCACTTTCACAGATGACGCGGGCGCGCGGACGCGTCATGGTCTGCCAGAATCTGAACCCCCACACGCGCCCATAGCATTCTTCACTTCCACTAATCTTTACGTCGCTCCACCAAAAAAATGAGACGAGCTGATTCCATAAAATTAACAGACGATGGTTACATGGACGCACGGAGAGACAAGCACCTGCTTTGCGACGCCAAGCATGTGATCACGATCGCCGAGCATGTGATCACGATCGCCCAGCATGTGATCACGATCGCCCAGCATGTGATCACAATCGCCCAGCATGTGATCACGATCGCCCAGCATGTGATCACAATCGCCCAGCATGTGATCACAATCGCCCAGCATGTGATCACGATCGCCCAGCATGTGATCACGATCGCCCAGCATGTGATCACAATCGCCCAGCAGGTGATCACGATCGCCCAGCATGTGATCACAATCGCCCAGCATGTGATCACGATCGCCGAGCATGTGATCACGATCGCCCAGCATGTGATCACGATCGCCCAGCATGTGATCACGATCGCCCAGCATGTGATCACAATCGCCCAGCATGTGATCACGATCGTCCAGCATGTGATCACGATCGCCCAGCATGTGATCACAATCGCCCAGCAGGTGATCACGATCGCCCAGCATGTGATCACAATCGCCCAGCATGTGATCACGATCGCCCAGCATGTGATCACAATCGCCCAGCATGTGATCACGATCGCCCAGCATGTGATCACAATCGCCCAGCATGTGATCACGATAGCCCAGCATGTGATCACGATCGCCCAGCACGTGGTCACGATAACCCGGCATGTGATCACGATCGCCCAGCATGTGATCAAGATCACCCGGAATGTGATCACGATCACCCAGGATGTGATCACAACCGCTCAGCATGTGATCACGAACGCCCAGCATGTGATCACGATCGTCCCAGCATGTGATCAAGATCGTCCCAGCACGTGATCACGATCGCCCAGCATGTGATCACAATGGCCTAGCATGTGATCACGATAACCCGGCATGTGATCACGATCGCCCACCATGTGATCAAGATCACCCGGAATGTGATCACGATCACCCAGGATGTGATCACAATCGCCCAGCATGTGATCACGATCGCCCAGCATGTGATCACGATCGCCCAGCATGTGATCACGATCGCCCACCATGTGATCAAGATCACCCGGAATGTGATCACGATCACCCAGGATGTGATCACAATCGCCCAGCATGTGATCACGATCGCCCAGCATGTGATCATGACCGCCCAGCATATGATCACGATCATCCAACATGTGATCACGATCGCCGAGCATGTGATCACGATCGCCCAGCATGTGATCACGATCGCCCAGCATGTGATCACGATCGCCCAGCATGTGATCACAATCGCCCAGCATGTGATCACGATCGCCCAGCATGTGATCACAATCGCCCAGCATGTGATCACGATCGTCCAGCATGTGATCACGATCGCCCAGCATGTGATCACAATCGCCCAGCAGGTGATCACGATCGCCCAGCATGTGATCACAATCGCCCAGCATGTGATCACGATCGCCCAGCATGTGATCACAATCGCCCAGCATGTGATCACGATCGCCCAGCATGTGATCACAATCGCCCAGCATGTGATCACGATAGCCCAGCATGTGATCACGATCGCCCAGCACGTGGTCACGATAACCCGGCATGTGATCACGATCGCCCAGCATGTGATCAAGATCACCCGGAATGTGATCACGATCACCCAGGATGTGATCACAACCGCTCAGCATGTGATCACGAACGCCCAGCATGTGATCACGATCGTCCCAGCATGTGATCAAGATCGTCCCAGCACGTGATCACGATCGCCCAGCATGTGATCACAATGGCCTAGCATGTGATCACGATAACCCGGCATGTGATCACGATCGCCCACCATGTGATCAAGATCACCCGGAATGTGATCACGATCACCCAGGATGTGATCACAATCGCCCAGCATGTGATCACGATCGCCCAGCATGTGATCACGATCGCCCAGCATGTGATCACGATCGCCCACCATGTGATCAAGATCACCCGGAATGTGATCACGATCACCCAGGATGTGATCACAATCGCCCAGCATGTGATCACGATCGCCCAGCATGTGATCACGATCGCCCAGCATGTGATCACAATCGCCCAACATGTGATCACGATAACCCGGCATGTGATCACGATCGCCCACCATGTGATCAAGATCACCCGGAATGTGATCACGATCACCCAGGATGTGATCACAACCGCTCAGCATGTGATCACGAACGCCCAGCATGTGATCACGATCGTCCCAGCATGTGATCACGATCGTCCCAGCATGTGATCACGATCGCCCAGCATGTGATCACGATCGTCCCAGCACGTGATCACGATCGTCCCAGCACGTGATCACGATCGCCCAGCATGTGGTCACGATCGCCCAGCATATGATCACGATCGCCCAGCATGTGATCACGACAGCCCAGCATGTGATAACGATAGCCCAGCATGTGATCACGATCGCCCAGCACGTGGTCACGATCGCCCAGCATATGATCACGATCGCCCAGCATGTGATCACGATCGCCCAGTATGTGATCACAATCGTCCAGCATGTGGTCACGATCGCCCAGCATGTGAACACGATCGCCCAGCATGTGATCATGATCGCCCAGCATGTGATCACGATCGTCCTAGCACGTGATCACGATCGCCCAGCATGTGGTCACGATCGCCGAGCACGTGATAAAGGTCGCCCAGCATGTGGTCACGATCGCCCAGCACGTGATCACGATCGCCCAGCAATGTGAACGATACAAGGGTAACTGAATTGCAATTAAGAGTTTCTTTTTCTTCCTTTTTTAGGGGATGGCCGAAAGACTCAATGAGTGATACCTAAGTACCTAACAGTTGGCTTAACGCATTGCAGTCGACTAACTCAGGCAAACGGGGCGACGGTAAACCCCCTGCTTGCCACTCTTGGCCGGATTCGAACCCGGAACCTTGAGACAACTGGACCAAAGTCTCTAGCCAACTGAGCTGACCGTTTCTGGCACTTTCTGTTCTACACCAGTTGCACTGATTTCTTAGAACCCTGCGCTCACCTTTTTGATAGAAGGGAAGAACTGTCGTGGAATATTTGTCCCCGTTGTCAAATTCTCAAATTCATTACCAGTGTTCTGTTCTGGTGGCAAACACTACAACACGACCACAAAGCTTTATAAACAGATAATCAGCGCGGAATCTTCACGTGAATTCTTTCTGGAAACCATTTTTTTTTCACTGATTTTTTTATTATTTGTTAATAAAACTTAATGCCTGTCTTTTATGTCTGAAAAAAATACAGCCGTTTGTTATTTATTCATTCACTCATTGATTCATTTATTTAGTTATTTTGTATTTCTTTCAAGTTTATCTCTTAATAAACCAAAATTTAAAAAAAAAGCATTTAGAAAAATTTAATAAATTGAAAAAAAAGTAAACGAAAAGAACATTTAAAAAGCCGCAGATTACAAAAAATACAAAGCACCTCGAATGTTCCTATGACTCGACCAAACTGTCCCTGGCCTCCAGTTTGCTTTTTGTGTAAGAAATCAAAGCTGCAAAGAAGATGAAATAATCCAGACTGTTGTAACCACATAACAACAGCACAGCAACCAATCAAACCCAAGCATTCTAAATGACCGATCGAACGGTTTAACTTTTCATTTTAACTGCCGACTTTTTTTTTCTTTCAAATTTTACCCCATGTTTAATATTTCTTGAAAATTTCTGTGGCTTTTTTTTTTAAATGTATAATCGTTGAATGGATCATGCGCATGTGATGCCTCTCCCCGCCCCCCCCCCCCCCACGTTTTCGAGTGCGCTTACTCGTAGTTTTGAACCAGCGTTTCCCTGAAAGCCACCTTGGGTTTTCCCAGCGTGCACTTCACCCCGTATTCTCTCTCCAGCCTCTACAACAGGTCACAAGTCTCAGGTTTGAAATCACAGCAAGTGCTGCTTATCAAAACAGACATTTAACAAAAAACTATAACTTCGTGTCTCGTCCAGAACATTTTATCATGCCACAGAGTTACCAAATAAATTGGAATTTGCGTTAAATTTTGTTCTCGGCATTTAGTCAGCGTGGAAAATGTTAGAGTCGATGTGACGATTTTTGTCAGTATATAGATCATGGCCTCCGGTCGGTAGGTCCCTGGACACCTACGTGGGATTGACAAACCGAAACCGAGCCAGAGGGAAGCCCCGTACCTGCGCGTAGATCTCCAGGTGCAGCTCGCCCATACCGGAAGCAATGCTCTCCTTGGCCTCGTCGTCCCACCTCACACTGAAGGTTGGGTCCTCCTTCTGAAACCTGTGCCCATTACCGTCCAACATTTAAAGGAAAACTGGCACAGCCGTCGACATCTTTAGTTATTTTTTTCTCTATTTGTTTTAGCATATACCAGTATTTGGAACACTGAAGTCTCCACGTGCTATTTGCTATCTGAAGGGCCGATTAGGCACTATTTCTGCCTTCCGGGTTACCGTTTTTTTTACTTTAAAATCTCTTTGTCCTTACCGGCCGGCCTATGACAACCACCCCCCCCCCCTGGATGGTGCCACGCATATGGATGGTTCCTTGGATGGTCCCATACGTATAGATGGTCCCCTGGACGGTTTCACACATAGATGGTCCCATGCGTATAGATGCTCCCCTGGATTGTGCCACGCATATGGTTGGTTCATTAGACACGCCCCTAGATGGCATGAGTGGCATGTAGCTCTGTTATGAAGGCCTGACTCACCTGTTCAATGCTTTGGACAGCGTATCTACTTTGGCTCTGTCGTCTGCCTTTATCGATAAGGAGATCACAGGATTGGGTACATATATAGACTCCTGAATGCAAAGAAAACACCAACAACTTCAATTAACACTTTTTCCCCTCTTCTCTATTTTTTTTCTTTCTTTTTTTTCCCTTCCAATTTTAATAAATTTCCTTTTTATTCGATCACAGTAATTCTTGTTGGTATTTAAGTACTTTTTATGATATGACCTTCCTTTGTTTTTCTCTCTCTCTCCCTTTTTTCTTTATGTTTCTATTCAGTGTTTTTATTATTAGAGTCGTTTTTACTTATTGTCTTGCGTAACAGTGAGGGTCACGTGACTACCTACACAGGACAGCCTGCCCACGTCCTTGTTGACAAACGTGTCGCCGCTGGCGCAGTCGATGCCGTAGAGGGCGCAAATGTCGCCCGCGAACACCTCTGTACAGTCCTGTCAACAAGCAAAAACACGTATGCCGCTAGCTGCCAATCAGCTGCCTTACATGCCACCAGCTGTCAATCAGCTGCCTTACATGCCGCCAGCTGCCAATCAGCTGTCTTACATGCCGCCAGCTGTCAATCAGCTGTCTTACATGCCACCAGCTGTCAATCAGCTGCCTTACATGCCGCCAGCTGCCAATCAGCTTTCTTACATGCCGCCAGCTACCAATCAGCTGTCCTACATGCCGCCAGCTGTCATCAACTGCTTTACATGACGCAGCTTCCAACTTGAAAATCAGTGTGATGAAATGATTTTCTCAAAAAAGCCCAGAAACTTACTTCTCATTTATGAGCATGCAGTCTGACTAGCCCGGGAACTTACTTCTAATTTATCAGCATGAGCCTGACTAGCCCGGGAATTTACTTCTAATTTATCAGCATGCAGTCTGACTAGCCCGAGAACTTACTTCTAATTTATCAGCATGAGCCTGCCTAGCCCGGGAATTTACTTCTAATTTATCAGCATGCAGCCTGACTAGCCCGAGAACTTACTTCTAATTTATCAGCATGTAGTCTGACTAGTCTGGACACTCGCACTTTCTTCTCTGTTCTCGTGTTAAAGATGGTGTCTCCTTTGGCTATCCGGCCCTGGTAGATGCGCATATAAGTCAGCTGACCAAACTTGCCAACCTGTACCAGAAATGCAACAAGAATGTCCAGGGACATTGAAACCTCCCGCATTTGGCTGCAAGTAGTAGCATTTTTTATTTATTATTATTATTATTATTATTATTATTATTATTACGGTTAACGTTAAGAATCTCAAATAACTGAGATGAGCGTCAATAAGTTCCGAGGCAGACCACGAGCAGGGCTGACGGAGATGTACCAGAGAAGCAGAGATGTACCAGAGAAGCAGAGGTGTACCAGTGAAGCAGAGATGTACCAGAGAAGCAGAGGTGTGCCAGAGAAGCAGAGATGTACCAGAGAAGCAGAGATGTACCAGAGAAGCAGAGGTGTACCAGTGAAGCAGAGATGTACCAGAGAAGCAGAGGTGTACCAGAGAAGCAGAGATGTACCAGAGAAGCAGAGGTGTGCCAGAGAAGCAGAGATGTACCAGAGAAGCAGAGGTGTGCCAGAGAAGCAGAGATGTACCAGAGAAGCAGAGATGTACCAGAGAAGCAGAGATGTACCAGAGAAGCAGAGGTGTGCCAGAGAAGCAGAGATGTACCAGTGAAGCAGAGATGTACCAGAGAAGCAGAGATATACCAGAGAAGCAGAGATGTACCAGAGAAGCAGAGATGAACCAGAGAAGCAGAGATGTACCAGAGAAGCACACATGTACCGGAGAAGCAGAGATGTACCAGAGAAGCAGAGATGTACCAGAGAAGCAGAGGTGTGCCAGAGAAGCAGAGATGTACCAGAGAAGCAGAGATGTACCAGAGAAGCAGAGATGTACCAGAGAAGCAGAGATGTACCAGAGAAGCACACATGAACCGGAGAAGCACACATGTACCGGAGAAGCAGAGATGTACCAGAGAAGCAGAGATGTACCAGAGAAGCAGAGATGTACCAGAGAAGCAGAGATATACCAGAGAAGCAGAGATGTACCAGAGAAGCAGAGATGTACCAGTGAAGCAGAGATGTACCAGAGAAGCAGAGATGTACCAGAGAAGCAGAGATGTACCAGAGAAGCAGAGATGTACCAGAGAAGCAGAGATGTGCCAGAGAAGCAGAGATGTACCAGAGAAGCAGAGGTGTGCCAGAGAAGCAGAGGTGTACCAGAGAAGCAGAGGTGTGCCAGAGAAGCAGAGATGTACCAGAGAAGCAGAGGTGTGCCAGAGAAGCACGGAGTCTCACCTCGAGCTTGAAGGCCAGCCCCAGGAAAGGGTGCGTGGCGTCTCGTCGTGGATTCAGCGCCACTTTTTTAGTCTCTTCACTGTAATATAACTGCTGTTTTAAAATACTTCCGAAAGGTACATAATCTCCTCTAGTTTCTTCACAAAGGCTTTTTTGCTTATTCCCATTTTTATTTATTCAATATGTTTATCTATATATATATATAAATATATATATATATATATATATATATATATATATATATATATATATATATATATATATATAATATGTGTAGGGTGTAAAATAACAGTTAAACTGTATTCAGTCTCTTCAGTCTCCGCTGCAATACATCCACTGCTTTAAACAATTTTAAAAGCAATTATTACAGCTAAATAGTGAACATTTTTCTGTTTTTTTTTTTTTTTCATGAGTTTCTCTAGTAATTTATTATTTTGTCAAATCAAACATGAAAACATCTTGGCGGTTGCTGTGACATGCAGAAGGCCGTTATGACTCGTCACAGCACAGAGTCACAACGTACCCGGACTCATCCAGGGCGTAGTTAGTGACCTCGGCCGGGTTGGGCAGGTAGGAGACGACGGCGTCGAGGAGGGGCTGCACGCCCTTGTTGCGCAGCGCGGTGCCCAGCAGCACGGGCGTGAAGCTGCGCGTCAGGCACGTGCGCCGTACCGCCGCCTGCAAACGCACCACAACAACACGTGCTTTGCTTTACCTCTCAGTTACACACATGCCCTTGTTAACTCACGGGAGTTATGCACGTGTCCTTGGTCACCCACGGGAGTTACACACGTGTCCTTGTTCACCCACGGGAGTTACACACGTGCCCTGTTCATCCACGGGAGTTACACACGTGTGTTTGTTTACGTATCAGTAACGCGCGTATTTCTGTTTACATTCCTGTCTTTCTTTCTGACATAAGTGTTATTCCTTACCTCTGTTTCCGACTAACGCGTGTTTCGCGCTGAGTTACACGTGCTTCTCTACCTCGTCTTCTGAGTTACACAACTGCCTTTATCAACTTTCTTCCAAAATCCATGTTCTTTAGATAACAGAAACTTTCTTTCTCTTTTTATTTCACTTTTCGAAGTGTTGTTACTCTGAAAGTGGCAATAAAGTTATTTCATTCTCTATTATTATTATTATTATTATTATTATTATTATTATTATTATTATTATTATTATTATTATTATTTACCTTTATCTCTTCTTCTGTTGGTTTGCGTTCCTCCAGGAAAATTTCGCCCAGGTAATCATCCGCGTCGGCTACATATTCTGTGAACAGAACCTTGTGCTTGAATTGCATCACTCGGGGTTCCTCTCTTCTAGCCCTCCCCCCCCCCCCGCACCCACCCCTTCTGTGTACCCCACGTCTACCCCGTCCTGCAAATCTAAACAATCTAACAACAGGCTTCGCCCGCCCTCCTTAACCACGCAATCAGACAATCCCGATACATAAGCTACCGCTGAGCGCTTCTATCTGCCCCCCGCCCCCCTTGTCTCCATACGACAGACCCCCGCGCAGCCCCGCCAACCCCCTCCCCGAAACGTACCACTAATCTCCTCCCTCCGCTCCTTCACCTCCCTCACCATACATACAAAGACACCGCCCACCTGCCCCATCCACCCAAATACACCTTCCAATAAGCCCCCCCCCCCCCCGACCCCACAAACACACCCTACTCACCATACACACACAGACGCCCTCTCCCCCTCTCCCGCATACACCTACCAATGAGCCCCTCCCCCTCACACACCCCTTCACCTCCCTCACCACATACACGCACACACCCCCTCCATCCCCCCCCCCCCCGGAGACACCTACCTATGAGCTCCTCCCTCCTCTCTTCCATCTCCGTCACCAGGTTTCCAGGCACCGCGTCTTCTAACACGTTCAGTCTGCAGAAGCAAAACCGCGCCATAGTACTTCTAAAATGTGCTGCCACGGCGGGAAAAATTGTGCGAGTTTACAGTGAGCAACAAAGAACGGCATGCATCACCTATTCTCCCATCTGCCCATTAAGTGATTTTTGTTTTGGACTCACACCCAACAGTTCACGGCATACATCACCCAGTCTCCCATCCACGCATCAAATTATTTGGTTTTTGGCCTAACGCCCAATAGTTCACGGCATCCCCAGTCACCTAGCCGCCTATGAAGTTTTTTGTTTTGCCCTAACGCCCAGCAGTTCACGGCATACATCACCCAGTCACCTAGCCGCCCATCAAGTGTTTGTATTTGTTTTGGCCGAACACTCACCCCATGGGGTCGCCGAAGTAGACAGCCTTCCTGTCGATGAGATCGATCACGCCTTTGTGGTCGGACTCCAGCCCGATGGGGATCTGCAAGAACGCTGCATTGTGCTTCAGTTTGGATCTGTAATGAAAGCATAAAATATGCTCACGTCACGTTACGGTATAAAAGTTAATAGTTCTGACGTCATCATACGCTGCGCCACAGACGCCCCGCCCCCCCCCCCCCGCCCTCCCCCTGACACACAAAACTCAGTAAAGAACAATACGCTCACGCCACGCTACGTATGAACTCTGCCCCCTCCCTGCTACGATAACAGTTCTGACGTCATACGCTCCGCCACAGACGACCCCCTCCCCCTGACACACAAAACTCAGTAATAAACAATACGCTAACGCCACGCTACGCTATGAACTCTGCCCCCTCCCTGCTACGATAACAGTTCTGACGTCATACGCTCCGCCTCCCCCCTCCCGCCAACCTCCCAGCTGAGACACACCTTACCCAATAATGAAAGCGTATAATACACTCAAACAAAGTTATGACCTCTGCTGCATCCCCCTCCACCATCCCTACCTGGTACATCAACAGTCCTAACATCACCCTACGCTCGGTCTTACACGCCGCCCCACTCCCCATTCCACCCCCCCCCCCCTCATGAATGCCTCCCTTACGGACTTCACACCTCACTGATCTAAAACATTAAATACAAGTTCCCAATTAAAGATTAAAGTGTTGTTAACTGTCACATCGGATCATCTGGATAGATCGCATCCTGATCAATCAGAGCGTTGGAAATAGGACAAAGTGCAGGGCGGGCTAACCGTGGCCTTACTTCCGTTTTTACTTACCCCCCGCCCCGCCCCCTAATTTCTCCCAGTTCCATCATTTCCTTTCCGGTGTACTCAGTAATGGCTTACGACAGACCGGTACACCCATATGTCATGTGTAGAAAGGCAGAGGGAAGGTGAAGTACTCAGTAATGTACTAAGAAAAGTACTAAATAAAGTACTGAGAAAAGTACTGAGAAAAATACTCAGTAAAGCACGGAGAAAAGTAATGAGTAAAGTACTGAGAAAAGTATTAATGAAGTGCTGAAAAAAGTACTGAAAAAGTAGCAAGCAAAGTACTCAGTAAAGTCCTGATTAAAGTGTTGAGAAAAGTATATCTTTATGGCAGGGCTGGAAATTAGCGGGGGCCCGGTAGTCCGAGGCCCCCTGATTTCACCTCAGGCTTTCGTGCCTGAGGCTCAGGGGGCCCGATTACATACACACACACACAGATATATATATGAGTCTGCACTGTTCGTTAGCTCCCGCCCCTCCCCCCCCCCTGTCCACCCCCCCCCTTCCCAACCCCGGCATTTCGTGCCTGAGGCTCAGGGGGCCCGATTACATACACACACACACAGATATATATATGAGTCTGCACTGTTCGTTCGCTCCCGCCCCTCCCCCCCTGTCCACCCCCCCCCCTTTCCAACCCCGGCATTTCGTGCCTGAGGCTCAGGGGGCCCGATTACATACACACACACATAGATATATATATGAGTCTGCACTGTTCGTTAGCTCCCGCCCCTCCCCCCTGTCCACCCCCCCCCCCTCCTTCCCAACCCCGGCATTTCGTGCCTGAGGCTCAGGGGGCCCGATTACATACACACACACACACACCCATATATATGAGTCTGCACTGTTCGTTCGCTCCCGCCCCTCCCCCCTGTCCATCCCAACCCCTGATTACATCCTGGACTGCTCGTTCAAGCCCCATGGATTACTCCCCCCACCCTTCGGGATCCCAGGGAGTCCCCAACAGAAAAAAAGATCTATTTTCAGGCCTGGGACCTTCTTACGGAGTATACCGCTTGAACACAAACAAGACAGCACATAACATTCCTTGGTCCACATCCGCCACTTGTTGACCCAGATCTTCTCTTCACATGCAAAGCAGGGAAATATTATTCGAGAACGTTCCAATAATGTATTTCATAACACACCACAGTATAACCCGCCTCGCTGGCTCGGTGCCATCCACGGCAACCACCCAACGACAACCATTCACGACAACCATCCACGACAACCAGGACAACCATCCACTGCAATCACCCACGACAACCATTCACGCTGGCTCGGTGCTATGCATGCCAAGCAGGAAAACAATCTACGACAACCAGCATGGCAGCCATCCACGGAAACCCAGATAACCATCCCCGGCAACCAGGACAACCACCCACGCCAACCAGGAGAGCCATCCATGCCAACAACCCACGCCAACCAGCACAACCCTCCACCGTAGCCACGACAACGATTGATGGGAACCATCCACGGCATTCTCAGCTTTTCACCCCCCCCCCCTCCGCCCCCACAAACACACCCACCCACTTTACTCTGCATGAGCACATGTGGACAGGTTATGCTTGCGAGTCTTACCCTGCGCATCGGGGGGTTTTGTCTGTTCCCAGCCAACTGACAGGTGTCTGGGAAACAACACGAGTACACGCAAACATGGCAAAATAAACACGGTACGGGTAAACACGTGTAGAGACAAACACATGTGCAGCTAAATACGTGCACTTGTAACATGTGTACAGGTAAACACGTGTACAGGTTAACACGTGCACCGGTAAACACGTGTACAGGTAAACATGTGCACAGGTGAACACGTGTACAGGTAAACACGTGTACAGATAAACACGTGTACAGGTGAACACGTGTACAGGTAAACACGTGTACAGATAAACAAGACATCAAACCAAGTATTAATACAATACAAACAGACTTTAACTGTCATTAGGCTTTCTGCTAATCGTCCCCTCTAATCCACCCAACTCCAACCCCCCTTCCTGCAACCCCCCCCCCCCCCCCACCAAAAAAAAGGGAGTACGTGAACCGGCGAAAACCGCAGTGTGGAATGCCGGCATCCTTAACTCTCATGTCTGTACTTCTGAGACTGGTAACAGCTTCAAACACAGGTTCCGCCGTGTGACTAAAATACCCGACGCAACACCAACAGCTGTGTGTCTATAATTGGCCACAATGACCCAATGTTGTCATATCAAGCTTCATACCCCGCTCGCACTGCATGACGTGACCCAGATTTCCTCAAATATCAATAAGAAACTTACTTATATAACAAATAAATAACAACTAGCCCCCCAACCCCCCCCCCCGCCCCAACCCCCTCCTTGCTTCTTTTCAAGTGACATGTAAACATGATATGAACATGTGCAGTTACACAGAGATCCGCCTGCTACACAGCAGTTGTTACATGTCAGTTTGTTATAGCTATGCGAGCTTAGCCGTATGTATTGATAAAAACATTTTCCTGCCTAGGAAAATACAAGTCCTTGGTTATATCTCTACATACCACTGCGTTACCGTAGTGCAGGTACCTCAGAGTATAATCAAGTACACCACTTCAGGATAACTACGTCAAAACAAGTTCGTTTTCTCTTGTCAGGCTTTCTGTAGTGACAAGTGGGTGACGTGGCTATTTGCTGATTGGTCACGTGCGGGCCAAGCATTACAGTGGGTAGGACATGCCCCCCGGGGATGTGGCCCACGCAAGTAACTGCTTAACTCCTGTTTACTGCTCGTCACGTCGGAGTGAATTGATGATTTCGACGCAGTATTGTAATTGACACCAGAAAGGGGCCAATGCGCTGATATGTCTGTGATCGAGTGTGGCTGATAACACGCATCACAAAGACAAAACAAACGCGGCTGTTTATGTAAATATAGTGTGTAGTCCGTTCGAAACATACACGTGAGAACGAACAGATGTCAGCTTGAACAATCTCTTCCAAAGCGCTATTGTGAGCGAAATAAGCAGCGAAATTAGGTCACGTGACAATGAATCAATAATATTAGAAGTAAATCAGCATCGCGAGCAATTTGTGAAAATCGGACAAAACATTAAATTTCACCGATGCATTTGCCGATATGCGTACAAAACACACCGATGACAAAATCGCATGAGAAATGCTTGGCAGATAGCGTTGCGAGATAACAGGATAAATTCTCTTGATCGATTTGATTGTGTATCAATTTGACCGATTTAATTTTGTGGACACACAGTAAAAACAGTTTTTAATGGATTTTTTCGACAATATTTGATGGTATTGTCAATGTAAAATACAGTTAATATAAAAGTCTGCAGCTTTGACGAAGGAAATTTAACCACATTTCGCCGTCATAATGGACACCGACGCATCGACCAACGAGTCGTCAGCGTTACGTCACAGGTATTGGGTCATGGATGACGTCACAGACGGCGCTTACGCCACAGAGGACACGGCGTGGCCGCTGGTTGCCATGGGAGCGTTCATCCTCATGATATGCTTCGTCTTCTGCTGCTATTTATGGCGCCTGAAGGGACAGGGACAGCAGCAGATGGGATTCACTCGTGTTTTCTTCAAATCTAGTCAAATCGAGAAATGTCCCGTGTGTTTGGACGAGTTCAAACTGCACCAGAAAGTGGCGCAGACACACTGCGGACACGCGTTCCACTTGAAGTGCTTAAAACAATGGCTGACAGAGCACGGCACGTGTCCGCTCTGCCTCACTCGCCTGACGCTGTCACGTGAGCCCAACGAAGCCACGGGATTGGTCAATGAATTGTGACGTCATGCTGCAGAATTGTGATATGTATTGACTGTCACAACAGCCCCCTTTCTGCAGTGGTCAATGACAGATTGCTGATGGTTAACTGCGGCGAATCGAACGGATATTTCTAAAACTTCAGGCCTTTGCCCATTTCCATTCAAAACACATGTTTTGGTCGCAGCATAAAATAGGTAAATATCGCAGCCGTTTGTACAAAATATAAACAAACCTTGACTAAACGGAAAATTAGTGCAACCTTCAGCCTTAAGATAAAGCGTTAAAATATGGATCAATATATATTTTGCTCAAAACTTAACTTACATATGTAAAATTATTTTTCTTGTGATAAAAGTAAGTTAATCAATGGACATTAAATGAGGTGGAGAGGAAAAAGATTACATTGTTTGATTGCCAGCTTTGCCAGGACGCAAACTCGGGTTAAATCCATTCCCAACCCACCCCCACCACGCCCCAAATCCCTCATCCGCACCCCCCCCCCCTCATCCCAATTACGCCGTCTGTAACCCCCAACCTTAGTACCCTCATCAATTCCCTAGTCGCCATCACCCCCATCGCTCCAACCTCGTCCGCACCTCCACCACCCTGCCACTGTGATCTCTTAGACGCCCTCAACCCAAGCCCCCCCCTCCACACTCGCCATGTCCCTAGATGCCCTTGCCTCCACCCCCCCCCCCGATCCACCATCCCATCACCTCCACCGCTCCAACCTCGTCCACAACCCCACCACCCTGCCACTGTGATCTCTTAGACCGTCTCACCCCATGCCCTCCCCCACCTCCCCCCCCCCGCTTCCTAATCCATCACGTCGTCCGCAATTCCTCCATTCCACCGCCCTGGTCATCTCCCAAGACTCGCTCACCCCCACCCTCCCCCCTCCACACTCGCCATGTCCCTAGACGCCCTCACCCCAAGCAACCCCCCTCCCGCCCCCCGCTCCCTAATCCACCACCGCATCATGTCCCCCATTCCCCCACCCCACCACCCTCGTCATCTCCCAAGACGCCCTCAGTCCCACAACCCCTCCTACCGCACCCTTATCATCTCCCTAGACGCCTTCACCCCCACCCCCCCCCCCCCCTTTCACTGTATTATACACATTACAAATCGGCAAACAAATGGCGGAGCTTGCAGGGGTCACAGAAGAGGGTCGAGGGCTCATTCTTTATGTAGGCAAGAGGAAGGTCGAGGGGAGAGTGGGGGGGTATCTGAGGCTGTGCACACATGAATTCCAGAGTTGTTGTGACCAACATCCTTAATTGATGGCCCCTCAACGCAGGACGCTAAATGCTTCCACAGAGCGTAAACAATGTTATTTATGTTGTCTGCCGACTTCATGCACTTCTGCTGCAGCCACTCATCACTTAATGCGGGCTTTTTTTTCCACACGGCTTAATTGTGTCATCGCATTATTGTTTATTGTCTTATTGTTTTTTCTTCCGACAACTGCGTATTTCAGGCATTGATTTTAAGACAATTTAGCATCGCTACGTTTGTCATAGAATGAACAGAAGGGTTATCAAAGACGCTTGTTGAGTCTTTAAGCTTTTAAGCTTTGGGCAGTATTAAAGGACGGCTCAGTCAATTTTCTGTCTTAAGAATGTCGAGAAAGAAAGTGATATGGTGCTATAAATGTTATATAATGTTCTCATGTACTAAAGCCAAAAAAAAAAATAAATAAAAAATAAAAATGTACGGAAAAGTTATGACTTTATATGAATATTTAAAGGCGCATTTAAAGCCTGATCACCATGGAGATTTATTTTCCCTATTCTCTTGTTGTAACGAACCCTTACTTTAAACCAAAGACTATAAACTACTACACCAGTAAACAGTCTTCTGTTTGAACTAACTTCACCAAAATCACCATGTACATCTAAACACATCAAGTGTACTCTCAGCTGGATTTGTTATTGCCAGCCGTAATGCCGGAGGCGGGGGATATAGAAACGCGCTCTGTCCGTCCGTCTCTTCGTCCGTCAGCCGCGAGTCCTGTATCCAGACGATATTTCCGAAACTAGTGGGTGGATCTGGTTCATATTTGGTATGCCTAACAACCAAGATATCTAGATGTTGCTTTTGGGGGTTTTAATCGGATCGAAGCCCATCTGGATCTGAAATTGAACTTAGAATCCCAGAATTCCGATCTTCATACGACCACAACACATCCCAGGTGACCACAACACACTCCATGCGGCCACAACACACCCCATGTGGCCATAACACACCCCAGGCGGCCACAACACACTCCATGCGGCCACAACACAGCCCATGCGGGGTAAAACACCCCATGCGACCTCAACACACCCCATGCGGCCACAACACACTCCATGTCGCCACAACACACCCCATGCGGGGTAAAACACACCCCAAGTGGCCACAACAAACCCTATGCGGCCACAACGCATTTATACGCCCCTTTATACGACAACAATAAGGGACAATTTATCTTATTTTATTCTTTCAGTTGCACTTCTAATTTTCACAAAATCTAATAAAATTTTGAAACTTTTTTTTTTAAAATTTTGTAACAGATAAAATTCATATCAGAAATCACACATTTTATTTCAATACGCACACGTTAATGCTGTATCGTAAATTCACTACGCGCCCGTGAGTGACAGAAGAGCTTTTCGATGCAGCACACAAATATGAACACCACACATCCCAGAACACAGCACATATGAATGCAACGCATGCATGAAATCAAAAAACCACATGCACCAGACACATTCATGAACCCCAGTCACACACACTGAACTACAAGCACATATGAACTCCACACACTCATGAACTCCGTGCAGTCATGAACGCCACTTACATATGCACCCCACGCACTCATGAACTCCACGCAGTCATGAACGCCACTTACATATGCATCCCACACACTCATGAACTCAAGGCACATATGCACCCCACGCACGCATGAACCCCACACACTAATGAACTCCACACGTACATATGCACTCTACACAGTCATGAACGCCACGCACGTATGGGACATATACATAAACCCCACGCACCTCATCTGGTCGAGCACGCGCTCGTGGTTGGCGTTCATCCTGTCGAGCTTGTTGATGAAGGCGAGGCAGGGCACGCTGTAGCGCGCCATCTGCCGGTTCACCGTCAGCGTCTGGCTCTGCACCCCGCCCACGGCGCACAGCACCAGCACGGCGCCGTCCAGCACCCGCAGGGCGCGCTCCACCTCCACCGTGAAGTCCACGTGACCTGCCAACACGCGACCCAATACAGTCACACGTGACCTGCCAACACGCGACCCAATACAGTCACACGTGACCTGCCAACACGCGACCCAACAGTCACACGTGGCATGCAAACACGCGACCCAATAGTCACACGTGACCTGCCACCACGCGACCCAATACAGCCACATGTGACCTGCCAACACGCGACCACCTCCTCCCTGGACACCATCAGCGTCGTACCAGGCGTGTCTACGATGTTGTAGCCCCCCTCCCCTCCCCGCTCTAGGACCGCACCAGGTATATCTATGATGTTGATGCTGTAGCCACCACCTCCGGACTACACTTGGGCCGTACCAAGCTTGTCTATGATGTTGTAGCTCTTCTAACCCCCCTCCCCGACTACATCAGTCAGGGATGTATCAGGTCCGTGTATAATGTTGCAGCCTTGGACAACATCAGCGTGTCTATGATGCTGTACGCCCCCCCCCCCCTCACTTCCGCACCAGGGCCGTACCAAGCGTGTCTATGATGTTGATGTTGTAGCCCTTCCACCCCCCCCCCCCTCCCCGCACTAGGGTCGCACCTGGCGTGTCTATGATGTTGTAGCCCTCTCCCCCCCTCCCCGCACTAGGGCCGCACCTGGCGTGTCTATGATGTTGATGTTGTAGCCCTTCCACCCCCCCCCCCTCCCCGCACTAGGGTCGCACCTGGCGTGTCTATGATGTTGTAGCCCTCTCCCCCCCTCCCCGCACTAGGGCCGCACCTGGCGTGTCTATGATGTTGATGTTGTAGCCCTTCCACCCCCCCCCCCCTCCCCGCACTAGGGCCGCACCTGGCGTGTCTATGATGTTGATGTTGTAGGCCCCCCTCCCCCTCCTCCCCGCACTAGGGTCGCACCTGGAGTGTCTATGATGTTGATGTTGTAGCCCTTCCACCCCCCTGCCCCACTCCTCGCACTAGGGTCGCACCTGGCGTGTCTATGATGTTGATGTTGTAGCCCTCCCCCCCCCCCTCCCCGCACTAGGGTCGCACCTGGTGTGTCTATGATGTTAATATTGTAGCCCTTCCACTCCGTGTACGTGGCCGCGGACTGGATGGTGATCCCTCGCTCACGCTCGAGCTCCATCGAGTCCATCGTCGCCCCGACGCCATCTTTGCCGCGCACCTGAAACATCAACAACAAGAGTTATTCGCAACAAGGGCCATCCACAAAACACTGTGATTCGCAACAAGGGTCAGCCACAAAACAAGAGTGATTCGCAACAACGGTCAGCCACAAAACAGGGTTATTCGCAACAAGAGTCATCCACAACGAGCGCACGCACAATCTGCGACGCCCACACAGACTTCACACTCAACGAAAGACCACTTTACTTTTAATTTTTAGACCCTAGCAAAAAGCATACGCACAACCTGCAGACCCCTCCCCCCTCCCCAACCCTCTTGATAAAACTCCCCATCTTACTTCGAATTTCAAGAGGCTACCAGGTGCTTGCTACCTCTGGCAGGCCATCTGGAATAATGTATCTTCTCGTGTGCCGAAATGTCAGAATTAACATTATTGGTAATACTCAAATCCTTCAGTTTATTGTCCGTAATCAGCCATATGAGGAACAGGTAACATAGTCTTCCTTTCGACTGATCGAAACACAGCTTCGATTCATTTTCACTGAAAATAAATTTTACTTCTACCGAAACACTTTTTTGCCAGAAGATTTTATTTCTCATTCCAGAAGTCGTCTCAGACGTAAAATCTGATCAGTTAACTTCTTGCAAAAGGGCCCCATACTGTAAAATTAACATTTTTTGAACTAAACAAGGCGCGTACTTCCTCGATATTTCATGATGCTGTCGATTTGTATTTCTAAGAATCGCAACCACACCGACGGACATACGAGGACACCGTAGAATTATATGTCAAACGCGCACACACTGACGGACATGCGAGGACAGGGTAGAATTCCATGTCAAACCTGAGCGTACTTAAGTCATGGAGGCAGGGAACAAAACCGAAAACCACTATAACCCTGATATGTGCACGGCGCCCCTCTTTAGTGTATTCAGCCATTCATTGCCTTCTGAATATCAACCCAAGGCCAGTCTATAATATACTTCGAACATTCAGTACACGCCCCTACAATCCAAGACTAGAGTTGACTGCGCTACCGAATACCTGTGAACAGTCCCCAGTTATGGGAATAGAATTCCATGATAGAACGCCATGCTCTAAATGGGCCATACACACACCGTCAATGTTTTCGCAAGTACGCTAAATAATTAAACTAAATAGTTCAACTAGACAACTTTTGTTGAAGTAGCAGACAAAAAATGCATCAACAAGTAAGAAAAGAAGTAACGCGTGCTCCCAGGCGGCGCTCTACTGTATAAAAGTGCCTTATACGTGGAATATCGTCGGTGTACTGCAATCATTATGACAAAACATTGAAATCACCCACGGTGTGTTTTTCAGTATCACTTAAAGTTCAACCGTGCGAAGGACTATGTAACTACTGTCACAGAATAGAGAAAAGGGATTACGACGCAGAAAACACGCGAAACTGTGGCTTGATTTTCTCACTCACAGAATTCCATATTTTTATTGTGTAGTCAAGACTGAAATAGATTCGCGTTGTTCCACCAATGTCGTTCCTTTTGCGGGACTATCTCTGAAGAATGTATATCTCTCCTAAACGCATCCTGTGCAAATTAGCCAAGGACGGCCCTAATTAGGTCAGGCCAAATTGTGACTGCCAGTTCTCAGTAATATGCATGTGGGCCCTGGCCCGGTGCTGTGCTGTGTTCTCGCCCTGTCCACACTCCACGGCGCGGCTGGCCAGAGCACGCGCCAGGCCGCCGACTGCGCGCTTTACGACGACAGCGCGGGATACGCGGTGGTGAGCGATGGTGGCGCGTGTGGAACAACAGCGACGCTCAAGCAGCAACTCAAGGTAATTTCCCACAAGTTACAGATGTTTCCAGCGATAGTTCACTCACTGTGGGTCAGAATGAAAAGGTTGTCTAAGGACAAAGCCTCGGCTCATTTACACTGAACTGAACGTTGGCAGAGCTCCAAACCACAACCGGCTTGGGGGGCTGTAAAGGCAAACTGAAGGAATGCAACTTCATATTTTTTAAACCTTAAAACGCCACAGGCCATTAAAACAGTGTCAAACTTTGCGATTTATGCGATAAAACCGCAAGGCGATTGGGCTGTAATTTTTTATTTTTTTTAATTTTATGAAATTTGAAATTTTTGAAATAATTCAAGTGACTTCATTCTGACATCGGATGAAATCACATCTTGAATTGATTGCATTGCATTGCTTTTACTTGAAAAAAAATTAAGGCAACAAAGAGCAGCGCAAAAACCCGGTCCAGTCCAAGGTCAATCAGATCGTGTGGTAAGGACGTGGAAACAAACTGAAACTGAAAATGAAAACGGTTGAAATATTTCATTTAATATCGAACTCATCACGAAAAAAACCAGAGTAATTTTTTTTCTGATTACACAGGAGGCGGAGGCCAGGAACCTGGAGCTGACCGAGGAGATGGTCAATCTCCACGCCTCCGTCATGCGACTGCTGGAGAGTGAACAGCTGCTGACGTCGCGCACGCAGCAACTGACGTCAGAGCTGGACACAGTGAAGAGGGTGCTGGAGCGACAGGACCAAGGTGAGTCGTTCGCTCCCTCAACTACCAGCGAACGGATCCCGATATGTTCTCATATGTATTCTACATGTTTTTGTTCTGTGTATATTGTGTGCTTTCAAGTGTCCAAACCTAAGAAAGTTGTGCCGATACATTGTTGAATGTTCTACAGGCTACTGCTCTTTGAACTATCAAGGAAGAAGCACACATTCAAACTCTTGTCATTTTTTACATTTTAATCGAGCCTGCTCTATAACGGCCTAGGATGCAAAAATATTTTCCCGTAGTTTTCGAAATCCCTACATCTCGGCCAAGTTACCCAACTTGCGGAGTACCTTCAAGAACCGCCCTTCACACAGGTGCTCCTGTTAGAATTGAGTGATTGAGTGGGATTTTTTCAACCACAGGGGGCACAGACTGCCAGCACGGTTACACACTGCGCAGCGACGAGTACGGCTCCTGTTTGAATTGAGTGGGATTTTTTTTTACCCAGGGGGCACAGACTGCCCGCACGGTTACACACTGCGCAGCGACGAGTACGGCTCCTGTTACATGTTCGTGGGCCGGGACCTGAGCTGGTTCGATGCCGAGACGTTCTGTCAGAGCGCCGGCGGGCACCTGCTCGCTATCGAGACCGCCGAGGAGCAAAGCTTCGTCGCCACCCAGATCAGATCCAACAGGGGTGAGTGCGGCCGGAGGCTGATCAAGACGCCTACTATTAACGAAAGTTTCGAAAAGAAAGGCACTGGCGTTCAAAATTAGAGAATTTCGAAATTTTTTTAATTCTAGCAGGGATGTTTTGGAGTTCAAATGTGGAAAATTCTGGTGAAGTTCTTTTTACACAGAAACGGAAATGCGTCAAAGCTTAAAGGATTGCTCTTAGAAAATTATTCCGGTTTAAATGTCAAGCAATGGTGATGGCACCTTTGTCTGGTAATGAGGGTTAAAGCGATGAGATCGCCTTTGTAAAGAGCGTAGGGTGACACCACAGTGTCTCACACCTCTTCGACCCTCTTAACGAAGGCCATGTCGATTCCCTGCAATGGGATAGAGGTGCGTGGGCCGATATGCTGTGGTTTATCTTGTGCTTTCATTCCATTTTCATCAGTTGCAAGACCCTCCCGCATGATATATTTCTATTGGAATTTCAGTGTTACCAGGAAACCACTTTTGGGTGGGTGGCAACGACATTGCGCTGGAAAACGACTGGGTGTGGGCGGGACTGAACGCGCCCTTCAACTTCACCAAGTGGTTGCTGTATCCAGGCAACACGGGTCCCGTGCAGCAGCCAGACAATCACCAGGGTGAGGAGCATTGTGTGCAGCTCTTCCATCTCCATGGCTACGACTGGAATGATATCTACTGCGGCAACAAGTACTTCTTCATCTGCGAGTACAAGCTGCTGTGACGTAACCCCCCCCCCCCCCCCAGACCGGCTTCCAACGCACAGCAGGTGATACTGGACATTGTTGACTATAAAAAATATCTGGTGCTCTTCAAAAATGCTTTTGAACTTTGTTGTTGTAATTAAGACATCATGTTCAACCCGCAGGAGATTATCGAACTTTTCACGATTTCCACTGCGCTGTTTTACTTGTTTGTTTCGATGATTAATAAAGTCTGATCATACGTAAAACACACTGGGTACACACTCGTTGCTTTTCTCGACGCACCGAAATGAGATGCACAATCATAAATGACGCTTGCATCTTTCGTTTTTTGGATCCAGGGCAAAAAATGTTCATCTTTATTGAGACTAAACCATCCAAAAATATCTCGTATTTTATAACTGCAGCAAATACGATGGTTTTTACGATACAGTTTTCATTATTACACTAGCGATTAACTGTAGCGCCCCTTAAACTACCCATGCATCCAATGGTTACAGTTCACATATTTTTTTTAATTCATCGACTCCGTTAACTCGAAAAAAACAGCAAATCGATCCTAAAACTCCTAAAAGTCATTGCGCTTAAAAATTAAATTCTGATTTTTTTAAAGTTACGATTCTTACCGAAAGACAACTATATGAAAAGGCAAATCTAGATGACGAAAAAATCTGCGGAATTGCTCAATCCCACAACCAAAAGTACCATCCAGCCGCTAAATCGAGACACACGCTGACATTAAAACTGAATATCGACTTTACCTCGTGGATCTCGCCAATTCTTCCGGTGTAGAATAGAATTCTTTCGGTCAGTGTCGTTTTTCCTGAATCAATGTGCGCTGATATTCCAATGTTTCGGATGTCTTCGACTTGTTTAAATTCCTAGAAAACATGTTTTTGAAAGGTCACGGTTTCAGTGTTGATAATTACAAATATTTGTCAGGCATCAACCCGCCCTACTACCCTCCCAAAATAAATCTACCTTACACTCAACTCCACAGTCTATTCCTACAAACAAGAGCAGGACTGGTATGATTTAACTCAACTGATTGATTTCATGATTTAAATTAAGGTAAAAAAATCAAAAACTGATTTTTTTATTTTTTTTAATACCTAAGGTAAAAGAAATCAACAAATGTTTTTAAATTTCAAGATAATATGCACAGAATAGTCTACAGTATATACTTAACAGAAACCCTTTAACAAACATGACTAGAAACACGCCATTGCCCTCTCAGTACGTAGTGAAAAGAGTGTTTCTGTTTTTTTTTGTGATGTAACATATCTCGACGTTTTATGCGTATTCAAACAAAGCTCTCTTGGTATATTGTTATCTGATCAGTGAAAAATGACCACGTACAATAGTGTCAGAAGCTTTCCAGTGCCTGTTTTTTAATAAGTTAGTAAAACGACATTGGAACACAAAATAGATTTCAATGAAAATGAAACAAAGAAAGCCAAAATCATGATTTTTTTACTCATATCTTTTACCAGCGCTGAGTAAGAGTGTAGTTTGATCTCTGTCTATGAAATGAACTGGGCTGCAATGGTGACAAAACCGGATTTTTCTTCGCAGACCAATTCCCGCCCTCGAAGTTGAGAAAACCACTTACCCTACTTATGCCAGCGATTTTCTTCTGGCTTAAGCCTGGGGGCGACGGAGTGTTGTAGCTGCATGCTGCTATTCTCCATAAGGTCTTAAAAAAATTTTTATAAATCCCAAACATTTAAAAAATATCAACAGTTTATTTTTGTTTGCTTGTTGCTTATTTTGCTCCATTTATTTTCGCTTAACATTTGAATATGTTTAATATGTCAATAATACGGCTTAAATTGACTTTTTTATTTGTCTATTTGGTTATTTTTTATTTTTTTCTTTTTTTTTTTTTTTTTTCTTTTTTGGTATACATCGGATTTCAAAACCAGCGAAAAGGCCACTTTTAAACATAGTCAGAGGTTATATAATTCCGAGTAGAAAGGAAAACTAACATTTTTTTAAATCACTGTTTGATGCTAAGGCTAGTTCGATTACGTTTACTTGGGCATGTCATTTTCACATGGACCATGCCAATTTTACGTATAACGCCTTCATATGAGTACGATCTCGGTCGGAAGCTCCGGTGTAAACACGAACTTCAAGAGTTATAAACGCCTTATTTTACGAAAAGCATTGGTGGTTTAAAACATCTGACTCACGGGGAAGCCTAGTCCCAGCGGGACTTTTTTATCTTCTCAGGACAGAAAGGGTCACAGTTCCAGTAATAGAAATGGCCACTGGTCTCTATTTTCGAGGCTCTGGATCTTTCTGCGCGCATTCCAGGACACTGAGGTTCTAACTACCGGGCTTTTTCTTAAAAAGCATACTGAGAAGTATCCTGGCGCACTATTTTCTACCACAGCGAAACTACCAAACTTAAGTATAGAGCGGTTTTGCAATTGTAGAATCATTGTTGTTTTGAGCGATAATTGGAGATCGTATATGCTCTCAAGACAACATCTATTTTTCTCAGTACAAATTTTTTATTTTACCATAAACATTGTACGCCGTCATTTGTAATTGGGCCATTTATATGAAGCACTCGTTCTAAAATAACACCACAGGCCCGAGTCATGCGCCAAGATTAGCCAAGCTGACATCAATGACAAGTTCTATTAAAGGAACGCTGACTCTTGTTGCCATAAGAAGACCGCAAGAGTCATCTAGGACTAGGGGAAGCCAGATTCTGACTGAAATGACTCAGTGAAGAGGAACACTTCTAATCCCCTTCTGCTTCAATCAGAAACACTCTGGCTTATTTAATCCCCAATCAAATCAACCTTTCAACCCTGGCACGACTACATGGGGAACTGATATAAATCGGAGCTTTAAAATATTGGTAAATTTTACTGAAAACTGCTCCTGTAACTGTAGGGACCTGTACGAAGCAAAACTTGCTCAATGACACCCTTCGCAGCAATGTTTTGAAACTCCACAACTAAATGTTATATAGAAAATGCACTGCTACTAATGGTGCACCAGACAAAGATTTCGCTGTTTATCTAGGTTAATTTAATTACTTCGTGTACGTCAACTCACACTTTGGATGTTTCGAATAAAATGCGAAAGATTTTTGAACTTCGACTAGGAGGGAACCGATAAAAAATGAAAGAAATTATAGAAAATATAGAAAAACAATTAAGTATTTGTGAAACACAAGCAGGCCCCAACCGCCCCCAAATTCATAGGGGTATAAAGCGATGACGGACAGACGGACGGACAGACACCCCAAACCTATAGGCCCCAATCCGAAGGGCTGGGGGCTAAATATCGCAAAAACAGGTTATTTTCGGAACATAAAAGAAAATGAAACTTGAAACTATTTGTTAAACCTTTAATAAATTTTTAAAAAGCATGCGGGTTATTAAAAACCCTATTGGTCTTTGGTGCACGAGAAATTTGACATTTAGGGGAAATCTATCCATCACTTCTTTCATTTTTACCCCGTTATTTTCATTCGAAACGTAGCATTATGCGCATGTTTATTGGGAACGACCAAAGTGTGATTTGGCTTGTGTCGTTGGTGGTGTGGGCGATAATATAAGAAATATTCTAAATGTTATTACACCGTGTCAACAACTAGATCAATTTATTGGCACTGCTCTAAACTTTAACCAGGTCGATTCTAGCTGAAATGAGAACTCACTGAATGTGAATCCTGTGGGGCAAAAAAGTTACAAGGGGGAGGAGAACGAATGGCTACAGTAGATCCAAATTGGTGAAATTGAAAAGACCATCTTCCGTGGCTGAAAACAATTTTTGTTTGTCAAATATCGCAAAATAAGGAATATTTGAGTATAAAGGGTCGCCAAATTTGCATCTGGCTAATTAAGTTTAGTCAGAATTGAACATTTTGTTGTCACCAATTACGATCTACTGTAACCATTTCTATCTCCGCTCCCTCGTACATAACTCACAAGAATCGACATTTACTGACAGGAGGGAAAGGTCAAATAAAACTCAAATTATTTACCTTTCTACATGCAAAAGGACGCAGATGATTACTAATAGGATAGCAGCGTAAAAATAATGACATTTTCCAAGGAATCTTTTTCAATCTTTACTTTTTTTAACCGGTGTTCCAACACTTTTTTTCTGTTTACATCTCAATTTTCTGCTAACATGTGTCTTCGTAGTAAAGCAAAGGCTTAAAGGGACCATATAGTATCTCAATGTGGACGTTTCTCTTAAGTCGAGAAACACTGCCAGCCGACGTATTCATGAAAGTTAAAACAATGGGTTAACCTATAACTTAATCCAAAAAGTTAACTTCGCGGTTTAAATCAAGTTTAAACCATTGGGTTAACTTATGTCATATTAACGCAAGTCAACTGTGGGTTAAACCTAAAGGTTAACCCTACTTGTGAGGTGGGTTAAACGAGGATTCTTAAGAAGTCTCTGAGTCGTTTAATTTGTATTCCTCCTCTTCTTTTTTCTCTCCCCCTAGAAGAGGTAAGGTGAATGAAGTACAACTGTGCTTGAAATTAACCTGTCCTCCCACATAACAGGTTTACAAATAAACTTATGGAGAAAGCACTTACGAATACAGGACTTCGCAGAGAGAGGACAGACACGGGTCCGGATTTTACATGCAAGCTACACTATATGCACCAGTGACAGATCCATGGAAGAGCGGGAGGAGGTTTATGGGTTGCTATGCCCCAACCTTTACACATAAATTAAAAAAAGACTGACTGCAAAACTTAGTGTTTTTACTACTTTTGGTATATCCGCCTCACTCCTTCTCTCTCTAACTCCTTCCTTCTCTCTCTCTTTCTCTCTCCCCCCCCTCTCTCTCTCTCTCTCTCTCTCTCTCTCTCTCTCTCTCTCTCTCTCTCTCTCTCTCCATATATATATATATATATATATATATATATATATATATATATATATATATATATATATATATGTATATATATATATCAGCCCCCATCCCTCCACCGGCCCCAACGACGATACTTTGCTAGAAGGGGGAAAACAAGGATTTATAGAGCGTGCGCCCGTTATAATGACGTCATAATGATACCATAATGACGTCATAATGACGTTTTCTATCTAGTTCTGGCATAAAGTGGTCACAAGCTATTTACATATGTGGCTGTAAGCATATTTTTTTTGGTCCCTTCTTACAGAAAAAGTAGATAACTTTGGTCATGTTTAACCGATTTAAATCAAAATTTTACCGTTTTATCCAGTTTTAATTCTAGTTTTTGCATGAAGTTGTCACAGGCTATTTGCATATCTAACTAAAAGCTGTTTCATTCCAATTCTTTTTCGTGGGAAGAGCACACTATTCAAACATGAGTTTTTGCTGCCCTGGGGGGGGGGGGGATCCATGATATTTTTCCGAGGGGGGGGTCCATGATATTTTTTTCCGACGGATCACCAGAATGTTTGTGAAAACAAGCCATATAAGCTCATAACACATACATTCATAACGCACTCATTCATAACACACAGTCATAATACACATCCCTCAAGTACTCATCACGTACTCATTCATAATGCACATTCACAATGCACTCTATGGTCTAGGGTTAGGGCTTTGCCGCTTAGGGTTATGACGTCATTATGACGTCATCATGACGGGCGCGCGCTCTATAAATCACTATCTGTTCCAGAACCCCTCTGAGGATTCTGGAACACCCTATGACGTCATTCTGACGTCACTTCCTGTTCCAGAAACCTTGTTTTCCCCTACTTTTGCTACAAAATCAACTCATTTTTTACACCTGTTAGCAACTCATTGCTGTCACTTCGCTTTAAGAAAGGCTGTTTTGTGATTATGAAGACAGTTTTCCATGAAACAACTTCAATTTATGCACGTCGTTAAGGCATCCATAGCGCGTACAAAACGTTGTTCCACACCTTCATAGGAACGTCAGAGGTATAAATAAAACGCCATACCGTCGAAGGCCTTAGAAACAGTTATAAGAAATTTTGATTTAAAAACCCCGATGTTATATGAAAACTTTTTTAATTTAACGTAAGATTGTTTGTATTAACAAAAACGAAGTTTATATTTGTGGTATGGTGTCAGTCAGCATAGAGGAGCTTATTATAAAGTGGGAAGAATTCACTTTAATACATCTCCAAACTACATAACAAGTTAAATACCCAAAGCTTTTTTGCATAAAGAAATGTGACAATTGATAACATTTTTTGTTTTGAAATAAATAAATAATATTTTAAAAAATAATACAAAATTTAAACTATCAATATTCGAAACCGTTTCTTATTTAAGAAAGGCTATAAAATGAATACTTGACAGCTTCTTAGAAAATGAGACATATGTTCTTACAAACAACAAGGATCTAAGATATAACTTCGTAATTTTATTTTTAAAACATCTCATATGTGCCTGTTGTTACTTAATTTCATTTTTTTTCTTGCAATAAAAAAGATATATATTAATTAAGATATGAAAAGATGTACAACTTATGAATTATATTCGGCAATTCTGTAAACTGTAATTTTAAAATATACAAAATTTACTAACAAAAATACAAACAATGCCACGCATTCAACTGGCGACCTGACATCGCCAAACCAGAACCTTTTAAAAAAACCTTTTGACAGGATGAGAATGTTTTCTGTTAAAGATTCCGATTGGTATGAATTCCCAACAAATTACGGGTTTTTTAAAACTTAATATTTTTCTAAATTAAAATACAGAGGTGTGGTTTTATGGCAGCACTGGTACAACTAATGATTATTTCGTTGTAGCGGATAATTCAGTTAAAAAACTAGATAAAAAAGTTCCAAAACATCCAGAATATTACTGTTAATCAGTTAGTATTAATATAGTTACAAAGATGAAATATAGTTGCGATAAAGAACTTTAACATTGGCATTTGTATAAATTAAGACGTATAAATAGAAACATTTTTGTCTTTAATAT
Organism: Protula sp. h YS-2021; assembly: GCA_949752745.1. Lineage (NCBI taxonomy): Eukaryota > Metazoa > Annelida > Polychaeta > Sabellida > Serpulidae > Protula > Protula sp. h YS-2021. The sequence continues at coordinate 6,273,447 of OX457034.1, forward strand.
CCATGGCCAAAAACAGCGGAGATAAATTCTTCATAGTTGAGAGAGCCGCTTCCATCCTTATCCGCTTTCTCCATTATCATTGTAGCTTCGCGCTCAGAAATTAGGTGACCACATTCAGCGAACACAGCCTTTAATTCACTTATATCAATCTCACCACTCCCATCTTTATCAAAGGCCTTGAAAGCATTTCGCAGCACTGCTGATCTGGTATTAAAATTGCAATTATGCACGAGATAGAATATTTTAGATGTAACAAAAAACAATAACAGCATATAAAAAGTTACTGAGACGAGTGATCCTTAGAAATTAAATCGAACTTCGTACAGGAATTTATAAATTTTATTTCTTTAATATAATCCAGTTTGTGCAATTCTGCAGTAAAAAATATTTAACAAAATTTAAAAGGTCTCCCATGAACAATATTTGTTGCTAATTTGAATTTATAAATGAATAAAATACTGCTTTGAAAATTGAAATGACACATTATTTGCAGCTTTCAACAAATTGTGACTGTCGTAAAATACTTGTGATATTCGGCAGGTTTCTTCCCCATAAACATCATGTACTCCTCAAATGTGATCTTTTTATCTCCAGTAAAATCCATATCTCTAAAGAACCTCTACAAAGTAAGACCAATACATGTGTGTTACTTCATACATAATTATGCATCAACGACAGAAGGAATGCATATAGGTTTTATACGTTCTGTACGTGTGTATGTGTGTACATATGTGTGTCAGTCTGTTGTGAACAAAATGCTGTGTGCAGGATATCTATAGAGCAAAAAGGCGGATCGAATTCAAACTGGGTATGTTAAGTTCTTTAATTTGGAAGATTTGATGCGTGTTGCATTGTTTAAAAAGGCGTATGATGTCGACATATTATGTGTGCATTATTTCTCAGCCGATGAACATAGGAGAAAGTTAAAATTTGGTGTAATTTTTGCTTGGTTGGTCCAAGTATTCTATAAAATTTTGTAGCTAGTAGAACGGTAAATATGTCTATATTTTAATCAAATTTCAATTAAAATATCGAAAACGAATCTTATTGCGTAATGAATTTCTCAGCCATGAGTCAAGTCCCTTGGATTCCTATTGCATTTCGTATTTCACGGTAAGCAATAACCTTGTCCAAGGAAATAGTATTCAAGTGATTCAAAGAGGTGGTGATTGGAAAAATATGCCATGATCAAAACATGTGACATGTAACTACATATTGCAAGTTTCTGGTACAGCTTGACGTTCATTCCTGTGAACAATTTTTATTATATTTGTAGACAAAAATATTGTGTTATTGTGTTATGTTATTCAAGTAATTAAGAGAGGTGGTGATTGGGGATATATCCCATGATCAAAACATGTGGCATATAATTACATATTGCAAGTTTCTGGTATAGTCTGACGTTCATTCATGTGAATATTATTTCATTATATTTGCAGACAGAATATTGTGTTATTTCTGTAAAAGAAAAAATGGGTATTGCAGACCTTTAGATTTGAGGATATGTTTTTGTTTAAAAAAAGAATTAAATAGGTCTCAATTGAAAGTATACAACATGTCCCTATACACTGATGAAGTATGTATGTACTGGTTGTTCTAGTTGAAACCTTGATTCAAAATAATAATATGTTATATTTAGAATATAGCATATAAATAAGTCTCAATAATTTATCACATATTGGAAATTAATATAGAATGCAAATTAAAGTATGAAATGTAGTGAATAAGAGTATCTTGCCAGAAAATCCTGTTTAGTCATCGTTTCATAAAACATGTTGCTAAATCATGACTTGCCTGTAAAATTCATGCTTAAATCATGAATCTTATATATATGCAATACCCAGTTTCGTGTTAGAAAGTTCGTAGCCCAGTATAAGGCATCATATCGGATCTCTATGCAGGTTTACCAAAAAGATTTTAAGTGTACCTTTATGTCTGTATCCGTTCCTGTATATCCATGTTTCCTAAGAGTTTCTGTAAGTTCTTCTAAAGTTAATGTTCCATTTTCATCTTTGTCAGCTTCTCTGAAGAATTTTTCATAGGGGCAGGTGTTTTCCTCAGCCATTCTCAATGTTTCGCTAAAAAGAAAAAATAGTAATTTGAGTAAACTGAATATACAGATAAAGATAAAGTTAGAAAAATAAAATGAATTTATATTGAGATCCCATAAACAAAAATCGCACAGGTAGCTGAAAAAACTGGGTTGTGATTCTGCTTTATCTTACCAGATCAAATCCTTTCCCAGTGTACAATGCAGTTACGTGCACTATATAGCTCTTGTTATATCAGTTGTAAGCAAATATTTGCATTTCCTTTTTTCATGATATGAATTTTATTATCAATTTTTATCATATATCGAGTGTTATCCGACCTTCATTCTTACATTTATGGCATGGAGTTTATTATTCTAGTGACTCAAAACATAAGACTGTCATGTCGACAAATATGACAATTCAAATTTTGGTGACGTAGCGTGCTCTCTTATTATGACATTTACACAAAATTCTTCAGACTCTTGAGATAGAAACTAAGACATAGTATTTTTGTAGTGTTCTAGATAATTTTATGGTTTAAAGTTATCTGTCTATTCATCTATTTTATTCTATCTATCTATCTATCTATCTATCTATCTATCTATCTATCCATCTATTTACCTATCTATATTATGTTTATGATACTCTAATCCTATCTTCTCCCATTCTCTCTCTTCTTTCTTTCTTTCTTTCTTTCTTTCTTTCTTTCTTTCTTTCTCTCTCTCTTTCTCTCATTCTGCCTATTTTTAAAATTGTTAGTTCAATGTATCTTAACTATGCAAATTCATATATCTCATTCAATATTTGGAAGAAAATAAGCAAGCGACCAGGTTTCTACGGGCTGTACATGTCTTACCTGACAGACTTTTATGATACCACGTTACTACAATGCCGTTTGTTGTCGAAAGATCGGTACAGATGCAAAATTACGCATTGTCATTTGTACAGTTATCAATGTATTCGTAATTACAGCAGGGCCTAGAGATGTTTTATGGAGAAAAAACAAGACAAAATCTCTTCAGCTGTATCAAATCAGTACATCACTATTAAAGTTTCTTTTTTATTATTTTAATAAATGGATTGTTGAAGTTATAAATTGCAACTGATTTGATTCACATTTTATCATTAGTATCGCATTGTGGTTTTCCTATTCAAGACAAAATATTGGTCAATCCTACTATCTGAAAATCAGAACGTGGACCAGTTATTGTCGCCTATTATATTGCTACAAATATTTTACTCCTCAGAAACACTGACGATTCTCTTTAGTTAACATGCAAGATCAATCCGCCATCATCTCCTGCCTGTACAAATGAAAACATATGGCATAGTGTTTCTTGTTTTAGAAATAACGCTATATATACCAAAAATTACAATCTGTGCTTAACAACAGGACGAACAACCTCATAGGATTTTTTATATATCACAGGGGGTTGACGGATTGTAGCGCTTGACGGTTGACGGTTATCCATGAGACCGGTCTCGACTCGGAGCCATCCATTGGCGTTCCGACTGATTATAACCACGCTACTTACACTTCCTGTCATGCATTATCACTATCTAAAGCACACAGCGCGATTAATCAGGTTAAGTATTGCAGCTGGTCATTGAATAGCTCTCAACTTTCGTAAATATTGTTAATGCAAGTACAAAACACATTCAGTAAACCCGTCATTTCCCTTTAAACACTTATGCCCAACAATTAAATTGACTAATTCCTGCAATTTGCAAGCTTAATAATGCATTAATGTTTTATGGTTTAATGATGTAATTTGTTTGTGGACGACGTAACGAAGAGTGGGTAATCTTATGTCCCGCACTTCATTTTATTGCTCTGACATGTCCGTGCAAATTAATGATATATTTATACATTTTTAGGCTTTTATTATCTAATATATTACACTTCTAAATTAATTCGGTTAATTTCGATCTAAGCAATACTTATGTCGTTCAACATCAAAATTCTTTTGCCGAGCACGCTATCTCGTAAAATGTATCTTTTGTGGCAATATTTCGGCAAATTTTCGCCAAGCCCCAACAAAATACATTAATTTCGCAGACCTACTACGTTGGGTTTAATTTGGAAATCGATTGACCTATAACTGCTACAGGTGTTTTTCTTAAATTGCCCAAATTGCCAGACAAAATACAAGCCTCGTGCAAGAGCTTCTGGTACTACAATTTCAAAGCGATTGGACCCAAGTTGTAGTTAACACAACATACACCTAGGAACAGTGTATTTCAAAACTTTACTCGAGATTATAACACTTAGATACCGACCACATATATGTTACAGGCAATTTGTGTATTCAGGCAATTCGTGAATTGCCTGAAATTTTCAGACAATTCGTGAACTGCCTGTAGGGGTCAGGCAATTCGTGTATTGACTAAAAGTTTCAGCCAGTTCATGAATTATCTGAAATTTAAGGGTTCCTTGTTCACAAATTGCCTAAAGACGTTTCAGACAATTTGTGTATCAAAACATTAACTGTTTAACAGAGCCAAATTTGTTAATTTCTTTCCTTATAATCGAAATATTTGCAATTAAGGCATGTACTTGGGGAAATGTAATAGGGGGTCTTAGTATACGTGTCTTACCTGACCATGTTTCATAATTGCAGTTATGGCCAGAGTAAAACATTGTTCTATGGGCTCCAATTAACGGAATAGGTCAATGGCCAATAATGTTTCTCACCAGAGTAGAGAATCAATTAAGTGGCTTATCACGTTCCTTCTAAGTTACTCCGAGGTTAAGGTCTTACACTATAAAGTAACAACGAGTAAATACCGTCCTTATTTGAAAGCAGATCTAAAAATTGCAATTTAATTTCTTGTGATGAATTTAAAATTAAAAATTTTTAACGGGATCTCTTAGTTCCAACCTCGTGAATTGCAAGAAAATTGAAGGATTTAATTAATTCCAAATAAGTCTCTATAATTAAATACAATTCAATCTGTTGTGGGAGTTTACGGTTTAGAATTGCAAAATTGATGTAACCGCAATTTAAGTATGGTGTTATGCTTTTTACTTGATACGATTGCAATTAACGGGCCGCGGAGTGATCTTTTATCATGAAACTGAGTGGTTTTAGTTCAAACAACCAGTAGATGAATGCAATTTATGATAAAAAAAAATAATTGTCAATGGAGTTTCTGATGTACGAGTGATGTAAATATGAACGTTTAATTCTTATACATGCAACTATTGCCTTATAACTGCCTATGAAATGTAGCAATAAATAGAAGAAACATCAAAACTTGTTCAACATCTCTTATAAAACATGTTTCAGGCAATTCGTGAACTGACTGGTCCATAATTTCAGACAATTCACGAACTGCCTGAACATTTTGCACAAATTGCCTGTAACATATATACAAATGCATCTTAGCCGAGAATTGTGTGCACAATTACTCAGCATACACAATGCACTCATGTACACACTGTCCTAGATAACGGTGTGAAAGTTGTTCAGAAATCTATACTGTGAGCCATGACTGGGGAGGAAACGTAAGTGAGTGGATTGTGATTTTTCTGCTATTTGACCACTTTTGGCCAATATCTGGCAAATTTTGGCCAAATCGCCAAACAAAATACAGACATGGTGGCGTTACCTCAGAGGATCATTTCTACTAAATTTCATATCGAACCTGATTGTGGGAAGAGTGGCATTTTTGTGTTTAATGAAATTTTGTATCGCGACTCGCCAAACAAAATACAGGTCTGATGGAAAAACTTCAGGGAAACATTCCGGTCACATGTTAAAGAGGTTGAAGCGGATTTCGTTCGAAAATTATCATTGTTTTTTTTTTAAGTTTTCTTCTGAGATTTGGCCGTTTTTTGGCCAATACTTTAGTCAATATTTTTTTTCAAATTGCCAAACAAAAGTTTTGAAGCTGATCGGAAAAGTAGTATTTTTGCCTTTAAGCAATTTGGGGGGTTTTGGCCAAAAATGACAGATTGGTGTAGCATTACATCGGAAAAATTCCTGCCAAAAATCAAAACATTTGGTCCAGAAATGTAGGAGTGGGATTATGAAAAATTGTTCCGACCCCTCCCTACATAACGGACGACGGACAAGCTCGTAACTGATGGGAATAGCCAAACGGCGAAAGTCCGCTGAACCAAAAGCTATTCCCGAGCATTGACAAAATCGTGTTTAAAAATGCATACCATTGTATTACATTGTGTTACATTGAGGTTACCAGAATCTAATCAGTGCGAGAAGTCATCCACACGAACGCTCATACCGCATTTCATTATCAAGGTTCATGTTCATAAAAATACATACCGTTGTGTTACATTGTGTTACATTGAGGTTACCAGAATCTAATTAGCGCGAGAAGTCATCCACACGAACGCTCAAACCGCATTTCATTATCAAGGTTCATGTTCATAAAGTCATCCACATGAACACTCAACCCGCATTTCATTACCAAGGTTCATGTTTATAAAGTCATTCACATGAACACTCAAACCGCATTTCATTACCAAGGTTCATGTTCATAAAGTCATCCACATGAACACTCAACCCGCAGTTCATTACCAAGATTCATGTTCATAAAGTCATCCACATGAACACTCAACCCGCAGTTCATTACCAAGATTCATGTTCATAAAGTCATCCACATGAACACTCAACCCGCAGTTCATTACCAAGGTTCATGTTTATAAAGTCATTCACATGAACACTCAAACCACAGTTCATTATCCAGGTTCATGTTCATAAAGTCATCCACACGAACACTCAACCCGCAGTTCATTACCAAGGTTCATGCTCATAAAGTCATTCACATGAACACTCAAACCGCAGTTCATTATCCAGGTTCATGTTCATAAAGCCATCCACATGAACACTCAAACCGCACTTCATTACCAAGGTTCCAGTTCATAAAGAAAGCATAGCGCACGCACAGCCGCACAACAATTCGCCTGACGATACGCGACCGATGAAGCATAAGTCAGCGACACAGCAATTACTTGCGTGCTCCTTCATCACTGTGATCAACCTTTAACAACGGTGGAATAATTTGACGACGCTCGCCTAACATTCTCTCCCATATACAAGTATATGTTTGCTACAAATACTGAAACGGTACTGCGGGGCAATCGAAGAACAAATGCTTTTATATAACTAAACTTGAAAGTGACATGGCGCCCTCATCGAGATTCCTGTAAAGTACTTTTCAGCCGTTTAGGGTTTTGACTGAACAATACTTTGAAGTGACATGTAGCTCCCTAACTGAGATTCTAGTGCAGCATTCGTCAGTTGTTTTGGGTTTTAAGTTAACTAAAGTAACACCAAGACTGGTTTGAATTATTGCTATGGATCGTCTTATAATCCCACGTGAATTATTGCTATGGATCGTCTTACAATACCACGTGAATCATTGCCATGGATCGTCTTTCAATACAACGTGAATTATTGCCATGGAGCGTCTTACAATACCACGTGAATTATTGCTATGGATCGTCTTACAATACCACGTGAATTATTGCTATGGATCGTCTTACAATACAACGTGAATTATTGCCATGGATCGTCTTACAATACCACGTGAATTATTGCCATGGATCGTCTTACAATACCACGTGAATTATTGTCATGGATCGTCTTGTAATACCACGTGAATTATTGCTATGGATCGTCTTACAATACCACGTGAATCATTGCCATGGATCGTCTTACAATACCACGTGAATTATTGCCATGGATCGTCTTACAATACCACGTGAATTATTGTCATGGATCGTCTTACAATACCACGTGAATTATTGCTATGGATCGTCTTACAATACCACGTGAATTATTGCCATGGATCGTCTTACAATACC
>OX457034.1:6281512-6339312 GCA_949752745.1 Protula sp. h YS-2021
AGCGGTGAAAATGCTGCTTTCCACATTAAAAGAACATATTTTCAGTTTTGCCAATTACGATTTGATGTTCAATTTGATGTTTCACTCCTTGTATATATTAAAAATCATTTCCTTAATGAATCCTGGTTTTGAAGGCGGTTAGGCTCATAGCTGCCGAAAACAGCCGACCCCGGATGAGATCTATCCATCATGCATAAACACAGAGTGGATGGTGACTTTTAAATGAATAGTTCCACTCTTAATGAGTACTACTTTTGCAGAATCAACAGTGGGTCCATGGAGCAAAAAGCTGTTATACACAACAGAACGAAACGCCGTTCAGGTTTGTTGTTGGGCATATTTTAACAAGTAGTTTCTCTCTTTTGTAAGTAGAATTTTTCGCAGACTCTACAGCTGGTCTTCGGAGTAAAAAAAAATGTTATAAACAACAGACCGAACCACCGAGGAGGTTGTATGGTGAACAACAACGATTGGGTCGTGATCTTCTGAAAGGGTGGGGCGAGAAGTTGAAACTGATAAACGTCACTTCTAGATTGATACCCAACATAAAACTAAACCTACTCTCGTAGAAAATTAGTTGTCAACGAATGAAAATTCTTTTAGACAACAAAAAGCAGCGAATCTCTCTTATTTTTATAAATTTATCTCCACATACTTCCTGCTTTCAAGCAAAACAAACATGGCGATATCAGTCAAGGTCAGCAGGGACCATAATCTATTTGGAAAGGGGAAACCCGCAAATTCATACCAAGACAAGATAAGTAACAGGTTGTTTACGTCTGGAGTAAGGAAAACGCTGCCAAAATTGGAGCGATTTCATTTTTGTGGTGTACAGCAAAATGGGAGGAAGGTGTAAACTACTTCTGACCACAATAAAGTAATCAGAAAAAATGTTCCACTGAACGATAGCGTTTATAAGCTGCCTGATTACCATAGACAGTATTATCTACAGTCACGGCTAATAAAAAAAGAATCAGGCCAAATGCAAATTTGTGCAATAAGAGTAGGAATGCCCACGTCATAAAATAGCTCGAAGCATTTTAGCCGGACAGAAGGCAAAATTTCTAACACATTTGAAATGATATTATCATAAGGGAGGGTTTTTGTAGGCATTCAAATTTCTAAAATGGTGGAAGTGCTCTGCCAATGCTCATATTTCTCTAAATTAAGAAATCTATACTTAAGCGAGTTTTTGGTCAAGTTAAAAAACACATACACACACACACACACACACACACACATATATATATATATATATATATATATATATATATATATATATATATATATATATATATATATATATATATATATATATATATATATATATATATATATATATATATATATATATATATATATATATATATATATATATATATATGAAGCAGGGTCTCTCATTTAAGAGGTTTTGGCAGTTTCAATATCAATATATTTTTCACTACATGAGAGTAGGTTCGGAGAGATTACGAACGAAAAAAAAGCAAGAATGTCCAGGGACATTCGAGATCTAGTGAATCAAGTATCAAGCTTGTGTAGTCATCAGGAAGTGGAAGTGATCAAAATGGCTACTAATTTTTGTTAAATGTCTCCAATTTGGTCAAATTAAGGCGGATCGCCAAAAAGGAACTTTTCAAGAGGGAACCTCACAGTGAACATTCATACAAAATTTGAAGGCAATCCAATCAAAATTGTGAGGGGCAAAGCATTTTGAAAACTGGCAACCAACAAATTTGGTGGATCGCCAACAAAATAAGTAATTTTCAAGAGAGGAAAATCTAGACAACATTTATGAAAAATTGGAAGGCAATCCATTTGAAATTGTAAAAGCAAAACCTTTGGAAAATTACCTCACAAAAATTAACATAGGCCCCTAGTCTCGCCAATTTTTGTTAGACCGCCAAACAGTTTCAAGAGAGGCCTACCTCGTGAACATTCATACAAATTTTAAAGGCAATCTGATCTAAATTGCGGCTTACGAAACTTTAGTTCAAAATGCCCCCATCTTTTCGCGGAATGCCAAAAAGAAGTAATTTGTCAAGATAGAACAATATGTGACTGATCGCCAGAGAACCAGCTTTTCAAAAGAGGACTAATTTTTTTGCGAACCGCCAATAAAGTAGCTTTGCAAGACAGAAGCACCTAATGGAAATTTATGCAAAATTTGAAGGCAATCCGATTAAACTGGTGGGACAAATAGTATTAGAAAACTGGCAATCATCAAATTATAAATGCCCCCATTCAGCCAATTTGTCTTGGAGTGTCTAAGAAATTGGAGGTCTACCCAGTAAACATTCGTATAAATTTGAAAGGAATGCGATCCGGATTAGTACAGCATCTAAATTTGAAGAAAATCTGGTCAACATTATGGAAGAAGCATTTTGAAAATTAGTCACCAATAAATAAAAATGTGGCCCTATTTGGTCAATTTTTGGTGGATCGCAAAAGAAAGCAAGCTTTCAAGAGGCCTGCCTACAGAACATTCGTACAAAATTTGAAGAAAATGTTATCGAAATTATGTGGGAGAAGAAGTATTTTGAAAATTGGCAATCAAAACATTTAAATGCCCAACGCCCCATTTGGCCAATTTTAGGTGGGTCATCAAAACAGCAAGTTTTCAACAAAGAACCATCAAGAAAACAATCGCACAAAATTGGAAAGGAATCCAATCGAAATTGTGGGATAATATTTTAAAAATTGGCTACCAATACAATAACAAATGCCCCCTCTCTAGTCGGCCAGTTTTTCGCGAATCACCAAAAAAAAAAAAAAAAAAAAAAAGTAATTATCCAAGAGAGGCACACCTAGAGAGCATTCGTACAAAATTTGAAGAAATGTGATCAAGAAGAAGCATTTCGAAAACTGGCTACCAAAAAAAAAAAAGAACAAAAAACAAAACAAAAACAAAAAAAAAAAAAAAAAAAGTGAATGCCGCCCCACCCCATTTCGATAAGAAATAGTAATTTTTCAAGAGAGGCCTATTTAGAGAACATTCGTACAAAAGTTGAAAGAAATCAGATCAAAACTGAAGGAGAAACATTTTAAGTAAAAGTTTATATGCCTACATACATACGCACGCACGTACATACGACGGATGCCCCTCTTCTGGTGTGAAAAGACCAGCCCGACGAAATCGGCTGGTCTGAAAAAAAAATAGTACGAAAATAGACACAACGACCACACTTCAAAAATTTACCCCCTCCTCCAAGAAGATGAATGACAGCAGCAGAGAACGAAAGGGCTATCGATGCATATGCACCGACACACGTATAACTGGCTTACAACTCCAATAATCGATCGCATTAAGTATTTCCAAAACTCAGCAACTAGACTAAGACACTCCGGAAAAGACACATTCGTAACCCCGGAAAAACAACATGTGTCATGAAAAGGTACAAAACTGTTAGTGAGTGCAACGAAAGATTCTGCCATAAACAAAGCATTAAAGTAAACAATCATTTTCTATGGTTTAGCTTTTTATTTGGATATTTTATTCATATGGCTTGCATATTTTTATACTGTACAAAATAAACAATACATTTATGTTACAATAATTGAAAAAAAAAGAAGTGTAGTTACAATACGAATAGGTTTGAGCATAAAGTATTCCTTCGTTACATGATTACGATGTCCTTCTCCGTATCACTGATATCACTGATATAACGACCGGCTCTGGTTCATCCACCGTATATCGCCATAACGAGGAAATACTGTAGCTTTATACGTAAACAAAACACTCCACTTAGCTTACATCACTTAATGAACAAAAAATACATCAGAAGCTTTTATCATGGCTAAAATACAATAACATAACATATTAGTTTGCAAACATTGTCGTATCTTAAAGTTAACAAGGAACAGTCAAAATTTCAAACCTTACAAGTATTGAAAAGGCAGCTATTAACATATAAAATGGTATATATATGAATACTGAAACGTTCAAGTATGGCTGCTCCAAAAGAACCAAAAGAAAAAAAAAATAACACAAAATTAAACCAGAAACGAAAATATCGGTCAAATAATATAAACAAGCTCTCTTGCACCATGTTATTATATTTATTTATACTATGTAACATCAGTCACTTGTTTCAAAGGAAGCCATGTTTATTAAGTTTCTAACATTCAGCCGCATGTGGAAACAGCATTTCCATTAAAAATGCCTTTGTCGATTATTCATCACCACAAACAGAAGAATGTTTACCATACGGGGATGAGAACTTTTTCTGACGTTTTTTTTTATCAATTCCTTGCCTGTTTTCAAGTAAATTGCGAGATGTTGGTCTGAGAATGTACTATTATAGAATGAGAAATTATATTACACCATTGATTAACAACTATGACCAAATATCGTTAGGAGTTTGAAAACACTACATGGATATTTTCACTAAAAGTTAGCAAGCACTACCTCTACTCACTACTTTTGTGCTTTCAAAAAAAAAAAAAAAAAAAAAAAAAACAACAAACAAACACAAACACAAACAAAAACGCTCGTCCTCCGTGACACTAATCACATGTGCTTGCAGAAAAATCTCAACAAAAACCATACAGAAAAATATGAAAACAATTTTCCAGCATATTTTTTATTGCATGAAATACTTGCGTGGCATACAACCCATGAAGACCGACATTAATAGATAACCCGGGCCTTTGCTATACACTAGTGGAAAAACCCAGTCATTTATTTAGTAATTGGTTAGAAAGAGGTAGAAGCTTGATGTCGTCGCAAGGCATGCGCAAATCGTCTGTTACCATGGACACCGAAATAAATCCACCTAAAAGGCCTGCAAAGCATCGCCAACAGCATCCCAGCGTAGCAAGTCTCATGTCAATATCTAATCGGGACAAGAAAAGTATTTCTCCTTCCAAACGAAGCATAAGCAGTGCTAACTGGACTACGTCTCGAGGAGTACGTCTATCCCCCGTGGGGGATATGGTTTGTGTAAGGCTGTTGCGTGTTGACTACGCAAAAAAAATTTACAAGTGGAAGGATGTAAGTCGACGTAGTGTCTAACATTTAGACGAATCAATCCATTAACCAGTATTCGCGTGAGACTGTCGTAGGTACGCTAAGTACAGCGCCGATTTTGAAAAATTCGCCATTTTGTCAAGTCCTATCCGGACTTGCTTGATCACTGCACTGCGGAAGGTGCCAGGGAGCCCGTGTGCAGAATTTGAAACGAATCCATTCATTAATGTGGCTTGTAGACGCGTGAGACTGCCGTATATATAAAGTCCAGTGGCAATTTTCAAATGTCCGCCATTTTGTCAATTTTTGGCCGATTCGGATAATTCTTGGTCACTGCACTGCGGAACGTTCCAGAGAAGCCGTGTACAAAACCTGAAACGAATCCGTCTATTAATGTGGCCTGTAGACGCGTGAGACTGCCGTATATACGCTACGTCCAGTGCCAATTTTCAAATGTCCGCCATTTTGTCAATTTTTGGCCGATCCGGAAAATTCTTGGTCACTGCACTGCGGAAGGTTCCAGAGAAGCCGTGTACAAAATTTGAAACGAATCCGTCTATTAATGTGGCCTGTAGACGCGTGAGACTGCCGTATATACGCTAAGTCCAGTGCCAATTTTCAAATGTCCGCCATTTTGTCAATTTTTGGTCGATCCGGAAAATTCTTGGTCACTGCACTGCGGAAGGTTCCAGAGAAGCCGTGTACAAAATTTGAACCGAATCAATGTATTAATGTGACAGACGCGTGACAGACGGACAGACCGAAAAGTTCAAAACTATATCCCTCCGTTTCAAGGGGGATAATTTTCCATAATTCTTTCCTGGGCACTTTTTAGCAGCAACCATACCGAAGGGTGGTTTCTAAATAGAAGCCAGGATAGCAGTGCGGGTTGATCCAGAACAGAGATTTTCACTGAAAAGGATTTGTGGGTGCATTAACCAGATATTCAACACTGCGAAAATACAATCCAAAGAATAAATAAATTTAAAAATTATAGATAAACAATCAGTGATTACGTCACACGATACTGACGTCCCACACAACATGACGCTGTCCTGCCCGAAAGATCCGGGACATGTAATTATAATTCTTCACAATTATAGATAAACAATCAGTGATTACGTCACGGGTCACGGGATTTTGAGGTCCCGCACAATATGAAGCTGTCCTGCCCGAAAGAGCAGGGTAAAGTAATTATAATTCCTTCGCAATTCCACCACTGGCAGTTTGAGTGATTCACAATTTTTCAAAACCAATGCAAAGAGTGACGCCATTTTTTTTTAAACGCCTCAACCAAAATCTTTAAAAAAACAATACCAGTGGAGGCGATACTTTCGAGCACGAAAGAAAAACTGTTCCGAACACACAGACACCAAAAAAAAAAAAAAAAAAAAAAAAACGCTCTGTCCAATAAACTCTGTTTTCGCTGACTTGGCCAGTTTGGGTTTCTTTTTACTATTTCACAAAAATCTCATCTTAGTTGTTTGATTTACGATCAATCTAATGCACTATTTAAAAAAAAAAAAAAAACACTGATAACGCCGTGCTGGGCATTACAGCAGAAAGGGTAAGATATTACAGACATTAGAGAACATCGGACAACGCCAGGCATTACAGAACAGTGGGCAGAGAACGACGGACAGACATTACAGAACAACGGACAGCCCTGGCATTAACGAAATGCGGAAAGCGCCAGGCATTAGAAAACACTGGACAACGCTAGGCATTACAGAACAGTGGGCAGAGAACGACGGACAGACATTACAGAACAACGGACAGCCCTGGCATTAACGAAACGCGGAAAGCGCCAGGCATTAGATAACACTGGACAACGCCAGGCATTACAGAACAGCGGGCAGAGAACGACGGACAGCCCTGGCATTAGAGGAAGGCGGAAAGCGCCAGGCATTAGAAAACACTGGACAACGCCAGGCATTACAGAACAGTGGGCAGAGAACGACGGACAGCCCTGACATTAGAGGAAGACGGAAAGCGCCAGGCATTAGAAAACACTGGACAACGCCAGGCATTACAGAACAGTGGGCAGAGAACGACGGACAGCCCTGGCATTAGAGGAAGGCGGAAAGCGCCAGGCATTAGAAAACACTGGACAACGCCAGGCATTACAGAACAGTGGGCAGAGAACGACGGACAGCCCTGACATTAGAGGAAGACGGAAAGCGCCAGGCATTAGATACTACCAACTAGAAAAATGACAAAGGCGTAGTTCCTGTTTTAACTCAACAAACAAATTATGTACAATTTACCGTGAAACTGTAGCAATTTGAGCATTATTTCAAAATTGAAACACGTGCACCGGAACCAGAAATGCTAATCTGCACATCTATCAACCAGGATGAATTTTTAATATTACTTCAAAGGCAACACACCACGACTTAAAAGCTTTCCTACAGTACAGTACTTTACAAATCCTGTTACTATTTATAGCACTTTTAACACATCCAGACCTTCTTTTTTTTATACAAAGCACATTTTTCGGGAGATACATATGTACAAGATACATGTCTACATGTCTACAAATAGTCTATTTGTGTTATGCTAGCCTACATGGTTCTACAGATTCCCTGCGCACTCGCCCACAAAATGCCATTAACGCACAAAGGTACAAGGTAACGGACATTGCTACATTTCTTTACAATTTTTTTCTTTACAAATAAGCCGAGTTTCTTTAGTGTGATTTTTGTAAAATATTTTCTATACAAGACAAAAAATAATTTTTTTTCAGCGAAAAGATATGACTATTGAGGGGAATTCCACCGAAGAGTTTTCTTTCTTCTCCAAACATTATGAGGGACAAGAGGGCATTCTTGGCGCACAGCACACTTCAGAATTTCCAAACGCCTTGTATTACTTCCAAGTTCGCGATACAGAAAATTCGAATTAACGAAATTAAGAAAAGTGAGAACTACACAGCACTTGGCGGCAGAAAATGTCTGCATCGTGGGGTACTTTGAGTTGTAGAATATAACTGGTCAAACGTACATCAATTACCAGCGAGATTAACTTCTGACGTCAGTAATAGCCCTACATTTTCCCCTCACCTTACTTATCATATGTGTTTCTTACGGTATCACTACACAAAATAACCCGACATTTCACACAAAACAATGTATGACTGAGGATGCTTTATTTCTATGCGTAATTGAACACAAACATTTTACCACCTGAAACACATTAGCTGAAATCACAATATGCAATGTTGTGTCTAAGTTAATTATTTACGAAACCATTTTGAACCTCTATGGACCAATGAGAAGGCGCGCCTGGGTGGGAGTGGGGATGAAAACACTGTATGACGTCATTTCCGGCCAACTGACTATAGAAACGGGTTGGTCGAGTTGCTTGTTCGAGCGGCAGGCGCTTGGCTGGCTATGTTCTGAAACAGACAACACGCCAGACGGTCAGACCCGACCTCAATCTCGCACCGTTACTTGGCACACTTGGCACACTTGGCACACAGCATTCCCCTTCATCCCCATGAACTGTAAATATCTTAAGAGGTCTTCCTAATGAATGCTGCTGATCACTTCCCAGCATAAGCGACACATTCCAAGGAATTATCACCACAGCTGGGGGAAGACTAAACGATCTGGACAACCATAAAAGAAATGATTCTATATTTTTATATATATATATTTTAATAATATAATGAATCTAAAACATAATATCAATGCTTGCACTTGAAAAGCACCGAAGACATAGAATTATCGTTCACATTTCAACATAATAGTTTCTTTCTTTCTTTCTTACTTGTTTATTTTCTCTATGTGTGTCTTTTTCTCTCTCTCTCTCCGTCTGCCTGCCCGCGTCTTTCTTTCTTTCTTTCTTTCTTTCTCTCTTTCTTTCTTATTTACTCTTTCTTTCTTTCTTTCTTTCTTTCTTTCTTTCTTTCTTACTTTATTTATTCATTTATTTATTTCTTTATTTATTATAACAATTTGCAGGTTTTTGTCAAGGGCTTATTTAGTAAGGGACTATGCGCAAAAAGTTGGTGCTGTGAATTCTTACCATAAATGGGTTGGCAGCAGGTTGACCCGCACCCCAGCTGCCGAAGCTCTGTGGTTGTTGTTGGGGAACCATTCCAAACGCCCCGGCACCACCCTGGGGCGTCCCTGCCTTTTGTCCAAAGCCTCCTGCACCCACCATGGAATTACTTGGATATGCACCAAATGGCGCCATTTGTCCCTGTGGTGCAGGCTGGCCCCAGCCCTGCGGCGCACCACTGGCGCCATTCGGCATCACAAATTGTCCAGCGCCGCTCTGTGCACCCATGGCGCCCATTTGTGCGCCAAATCCAGCTCCTGGCCCCGAAGGCGACTGGACGAATCCTGCTTGGCTAAAACCAGCCCCTGCTTGACTAAAACCGGCCCCTGCTTGACTAAAACCAGCCCCTCCTTGGTTAAATCCGGCCCCTCCCTGGTTAAATCCGGCCCCTGCTTGGTTAAATCCGGCCCCTGCTTGGTTGAATCCCGGCGCCGCCGCGAAGGGGTTCGGTTGGGACGCCTGGCTGGTGGGCTGAGGGCCTCCTCCGAAAGGGTTAGCAACTGTAACGTTTCACAAAACATATCATATTACTTCATACATTTCATAACAAAAATGGTTCCAATCAACGAGATTTCTACGATGAGTCTTCTATTGTGATCCTGTTTTCACGGCACAAGGATATTGAAACCTTCATATCATATATCATATAAATTTTTTTAAGAACTCTTTGTATCTCCAGTTTGTCTTTAAGTGCATAAAATAGATCAGATCCAGAGAAAAATAACAAATCTTTTTATGAACTAAGCTTGACCCCCTATTCCGTACGACGGTCCCATTAAGTATAATGCCATCCCTAGTGCAACACAGAACAGACCATACCATTCAGTCAACATGGGGAAAAGGTTCCCCTGAATTTCTAGACGGGGGGGGGGGGTGCTTTGGATTTTATGTCTCATACTGGTGGAAATATTAAATATGTGTTTCGATAAAATTAATAGAACCCACTTGAGTGGCGTTATTAATTACTGCAAGCTGTTTGGGCCCATGGTGCGCCAGCGAAATATTTATGACCTCCAAACACATGTTGCCTCGCACGACCAAATAGAAGCACAGCGCGGACTACACAAACGCCTCCATGTCATGCCCTTTCTTGCGAATGTTGTCGTTTACTGTCGTTTACTGTGAATGCCTGATAATGCACTAATTTCCGAAGCGAGCTTTAATATGACCAATATTATATCACTGTTGCGTTTTTCTCAGAACATATTGACACAAAATTCATACGCATGCGGCGAGAAATCATGCTGCAATCACGTTTAGTGCTCTACACTCCGCACAACGTTCCGTCTTATTTTAGGCCGCCCCTCCCCCCCCCCCCCCGCCCCTCCCGTCCTTTTCCTTGAGGTGCGTTTTCAATGTTGCCGCAGAAGTAGTGTCAGTTTTCATGCTATTCGTGTTCAAGGTGGTGAAATATTTATAAAACGTATCAACATGCAACGTGATCACGAAAATTCAAACAAGCCAGCAGGGATAACGTTCCTAGAACAGCAGAGGGTTCGACGAAGCCGTTGTCCCCCCCCCCCCCCCACCTCACCCCCAAGCATTGTGAACGGCTAATGTGACACAGCAAACCCATGAAAAGTCACAAGTTCTGCTTTCATTTTTCTAATTTACCTTCTGTATAATTAAGAACATAATTTTTATTTCAGTATATTGGCCATAAATGTCTCTCTGGCTCCATGGAAACCACATCTGGATGGCCCACATTGGTGTCACATCTGGATGGCCCACATTGGTGTCACATCTGGATGGCCCACATTGGTGTCACATCTGGATGGCCTACACTGGTGCCATATTTGGATGGCCTACATTGGTGCCACATTTGGATGGCCTACACTGGTGCCATATTTGGATGGCCTACATTGGTGCCACATTTGGATGGCCTACATTGGTGCCACATTTGGATGGCCTACACTGGTGCCACATTTGGATGGCCTACATTGGTGCCACATTTGGATAGCCTACACTGGTGCCACATTTGGATGGCCTACACTGGTGCCATATTTGGATGGCCAACACTGGTGTCATATTTGGATGGCCTACATTGGTGCCACATTTGGATGGCCTACACTTGTGCCATATTTGGATGGCCAACACTGGTGCCACATTTGGATGGCCTACATTGGTGCCACATTTGGATGGCCTACACTGGTGTCATATTTGGATGGCCTACACTGGTGTCATATTTGGATGGCCTACACTGGTGTCATATTTGGATGGCCTACATTGGTGCCACATTTGGATGGCCTACACTTGTGCCATATTTGGATGGCCAACACTGGTGCCACATTTGGATGGCCTACATTGGTGCCACATTTGGATGGCCTACACTGGTGCCACATTTGGATGGCCTACACTGGTGTCATATTTGGATGGCCTACACTGGTGTCATATTTGGATGGCCTACACTGGTGTCATATTTGGATGGCCCACATTGGTGCCACATTTGGATGGTCTACACTAGTGCCACATTTGGATGGCCTACACTGGTGCCACATTTGGATGGCCTACACTGGTGCCACATTTGGATGGCCTACACTGGTGCCACATTTGGATGGCCTACACTGGTGCCACATTTGGATGGCCTACACTGGTGCCACATTTGGATGGCCCACATTGGTGCCACATTTAGATGGCCTACACTAGTGCCACATTTGGATGGCCTACACTGGTGCTATATTTGGATGGCCCACATTGGTGCCACATTTGGATGGCCTACACTGGTGCCATATTTGGATGGCCTACATTGGTGCCACATTTGGATGGCCTACACTGGTGCCACATTTGGATGGCCTACACTGGTGCCATATTTGGATGGCCAACACTGGTGCCACATTTGGATGGCCTACATTGGTGCCACATTTGGATGGCCTACACTGGTGCCACATTTGGATGGCCTACACTGGTGTCATATTTGGATGGCCTACACTGGTGTCATATTTGGATGGCCTACATTGGTGCCACATTTGGATGGCCTACACTTGTGCCATATTTGGATGGCCAACACTGGTGCCACATTTGGATGGCCTACATTGGTGCCACATTTGGATGGCCTACACTGGTGCCACATTTGGATGGCCTACACTGGTGTCATATTTGGATGGCCTACACTGGTGTCATATTTGGATGGCCTACACTGGTGTCATATTTGGATGGCCTACATTGGTGCCACATTTGGATGGCCTACACTTGTGCCATATTTGGATGGCCAACACTGGTGCCACATTTGGATGGCCTACATTGGTGCCACATTTGGATGGCCTACACTGGTGCCACATTTGGATGGCCCACATTGGTGCCACATTTAGATGGCCTACACTAGTGCCACATTTGGATGGCCAACACTGGTGCCACATTTGGATGGCCTACATTGGTGCCACATTTGGATGGCCTACACTGGTGCCACATTTGGATGGCCTACACTGGTGCCACATTTGGATGGCCTACACTGGTGCCACATTTGGATGGCCTACACTTGTGCCACATTTGGATGGTCTACACTGGTGCCATATTTGGATGGCCTACATTTGTGCCACATTTGGATGGCCTACACTGGTGCAATATTTGGATGGCCTACACTGGTGCCACATTTGGATGGCCTACATTGGTACCACATTTGGATCAGCCTTCCTGGTACAATGCCACAAATACAAAGACGATATAAGAAACATCGAGCTAACCGAATACAACCGACGCTAAGGATCCATGTGTTTTTTCTCATAATTTACGAGGGTAAAGTGGGTGTGTTCTGACTGCTAGGTAAGTCACTGTGGCACACTGAAAAATTGCTATTTATATTTTGGAAATAACACAAACAAAGGTTTTCGACCTCATCGACCAGCCCCCTTCACCCCCCCCCTCCCCCCCCCACCCCCGATGCCCCGGCGAACAAATCCTGATAACAGATTTAAAACCTCTGATATAAGTTTCGCTCGCAACTATAAAAGCTTAAAATAGATCTTGAGTTTCGCAAACATCCAAGGGCAGCAGTTAACTAAGAGTTTGGGCGTTAATAAAACGAACGTGTTAGTATCAAGTCTTTCTTCTCAAAAATGCTTCAGGAATCGAAAACAACGAGGGTGGAACAACACTTTTACTCCCTCACTTACAAAACGGGCTAAACGGATTTGGTGGCGTTGGTTTTTGCGTCTGCTTAAGAATGTCGTCACGCCATCTCTCCGCTTCCCATAAAACAAGATACATGTCACAGGGCGGTTTTCCATGGAATTCCCACGGAATTAGTGTATTAGTGCATTACCACCAAAGATACTCCAAAACCAAAGAGGTGGAAATGAATGGGCGTTCCCTTTTTTCCTCGGTACGAAAAATCAATCATTTTCAGTTTTAATCATGATTCGGCATTGTTACATGAAATTGTCACATGAATGGGATAAATGCTGGAATCTGATTGGTCTATTCCTAAGTCAGTAATTTCTCAATTTTCACCGAAACGTAAAGCCGATGAAGACTGAGATCATTTGAGATCAAAAGGCTGTTGAAGTCACATAACAAAGCATATATTCACTTGTTTCAGTCAACGGTTTTCCCACTGGTCACTAACACTTCATATTGACTCAAAATAAGTCGATATATGCCGTTTTTCGTCAACCATTCCAGATCAAAACGCTAAACCCGACCAGCGATTTTTTATTGTTTTTATTATTTTACCCGACCAACGTTTTTTTTTATTATTATTTTTACTACTTTTTTATTATTGTCATTATTATAATTATTATTATTACTATTATTATTATTATTGGCAATCACTGACAATCACTTGCAGTCAGAATAGCGCGAAAATGGCGCCGCTGGGCTCACCTGCGTTGAATCCCGCAGCATGCGATGACGTTGCAGGACTTGTGCTTAGTAATGACGCGTTCGACGATGATTGGCTGCTCATAGGTGCACTTCCACCCCATGGAATCGACCCGCCACCCGTACCTGAAATAAAATCAATGGTTGTTTTATGGTACCGGCTGTTGGTTTTGACTGGACAGTACATAAAAGTTATGAAAATGAAGTTCTCTTTCCACGATGCTGCAAGTTGTAACATAATGGCACAGAATTCAGCTGTGGAGCGGTGTTGTCAAATGCTCAATGTCCTGTACTATCAGTGCGGCGTTCCTCCACACGGGAGTACCTGTCATGGTGGAGGTCCACTGTACGGACGCACCTGCCATGGTGGAGGTCCACTGTACGGACGCACCTGCCATGGTGGAGGTCCACTGTACGGACGCACCTGCCATGGTGGAGGTCCACTGTACGGACGCACCTGCCATGATGGAGATCCACTGTACGGACGAACCTGACATGGTGGAGGTCCACTGTACGGACGAACCTGACATGGTGGAGGTCCACTGTACGGGTGTACCTGCCATGGTGGAGGTCCACTGTACGGACGCACCTGCCATGGTGGAGGTCCACTGTACGGACGCACCTGCCATGGTGAAGGTCCACTGTACGGACGCACCTGCCATGATGGAGATCCACTGTACGGACGAACCTGACATGGTGGAGGTCCACTGTACGGACGAACCTGACATGGTGGAGGTCCACTGTACGGGTGTACCTGCCATGGTGGAGGTCCACTGTACGGACGCACCTGCCATGGTGGAGGTCCACTGTACGGACGAACCTGTCATGGTGGAGATCCACTGTACGGACGAACCTGACATGGTGGAGGTCCACTGTACGGGTGTACCTGCCATGGTGGAGGTCCACTGTACGGACGCACCTGCCATGGTGGAGGTCCACTGTACGGACGCACCTGCCATGGTGGAGGTCCACTGTTCGGGAGTACCTGCCGTGGTGGAGGTCCACTGTACGGGAGTACCTGCCATGGTGGAGGTCCACTGTACGGACGCACCTGCCATGGTGGAGGTCCACTGTATGGACGCACCTGCCATGGTGGAGGTCCACTGTACGGACGCACCTGCCATGGTGGAGGTCCACTGTACGGACGCACCTGCCATGGTGGAGGTCCACTGTACAGACGCACCTGCCATGGTGGAGGTCCACTGTACGGACGCACCTGCCATGGTGGAGGTCCACTGTACGGACGCACCTGCCATGGTGGAGGCCCACTGTACGGACGCACCTGCCATGGTGGCGGTCCACTGTACGGGTGTACCTGCCATGGTGGAGGTCCACTGTACGGACGCACCTGCCATGGCGGAGGTCCACTGTACGGACGCACCTGCCATGGTGGAGGTCCACTTTACGGACGCACCTGCCATGGTGGAGGTCCACTGTACGGACGCACCTGCCATGGTGGAGGTCCACTGTACGGACGCACCTGCCATGGTGGAGATCGACTGTATGGACGCACCTGCCATGGTGGAGGTCCACTGTACGGACGCACCTGCCATGGTGGAGATCCTGCCATGGTGGAGGTCCACTGTACGGAGGCACCTGCCATGGTGGAGATCCACTATACGGACGTACCTCCCATATTTGAGGTCCACTGTACGGACGTACCTGCCATGGTAGAGTTCCACTGTACGGACACGGGCGGCGCTGTGGACGGCGGCTTGCTGAACTCGCTATCCAACTCCGCCAGTGCTGAGTACCTGTCGCCGCCACCGCTAGGCGGCGCCACTGTGCTGGTGGGAAAAGCACCGAAGAGAGACTGCTGTTGAGACGACGTCGGGGGCTGTGCGCTGGCTTGCGAGTTCATGGGCGTCAGTAAGCCTACAAAAGCAGACCTCCGAACTCGACCGAGCATTCAGTTAAAACATTCAGGCATTTATGCAGACATTTCTCTTGCTTTTATCGCCCCCTTTTTACTTAAATAAGTGGGCAGTAAATATTTCAAACCGAGTCGATCCCAGTGAAATACGTTACTTGGTTTCAACCTGCTTGCTAAATCAAAACAGCAGACATTAGAACGATTAGACAGTCATTAGAAGCTTGAAATCTAAGCGACCCCCCGCCCCATCAGAAAGACGGCACTCACCGGATGCAGGTGGGAAAGCTGCGGGGTGGGGCTGTGCGGCAACTGTAGGATGCGTTGGCTGAGCAGACGGCACAGTGCCGAAATTACCGAAATCCGCGAAGCCTGGCTGGTTCGTCGCCGCAGCTGTGGAAGAGAGGCAGTGAAACATTCCATAGGCGTCGAGATGATGCCAGAACCGATTATTTCATGTACTTTATGTCGCTTCACCCAATAAACAGTCCTGTCACTGGGAGAGCAACTTAAAATTTCACTTCCGACATAATTACGTCTTTAGCATAATATGCCTGAGCGCAGACAAAGACGTGTATTTACTTACGGTAAGTAACTCTCACGCTTATGTCTTCACGGGGCTTATGTGTTTCACAGGCCGCCATCCGAAAACTCTGATGGTGTCAGTGTTAATGTTTGAACTACCCTTAGGGATTTAACCATTGCGCAACAAAACCTGTGTAATTTCAGCAGTGCTCTGATAGTAATAGAAAAAAAAAAGCTGCTGGGAAAGGAACGCACCGGGTTTCTGCGACTGAAACGGATCGCCGCCGAGGTCGCTGAGGAGGTCAATGCGGGCCTGCGGGGCTACCGGCCTGGGCTGTGACTGCGGGGCTTGAACGGACACGGGCTTTGGCACTTCTGCAGGAGGTTTATTCTACGTGCAAAAAAATGTTGACTTCATTCAGTAATCACATTTCAACACAACCTAAAAGCAACGTGGTTTCAAGTGCAGCGTAATGGTCAATACAACAGAATAAAAAAATAAACGTAATAGTAATTATAAATACATAAATTTTAAAACTCGAGGCATACAATTGGGCATAAAGCACAGGCGTAAGCATTCCTGATTTTTAAAATCCAAAACAATGTACCAAAAAGTGAAACAATACTAAAATGACGTGTTTACATTTGTTGTTCTATTCACACAATGCAATGGCACCCGTGTTCAGTCAAATTTTTAATATTTTTCAATGTGGACATCTTTGTACACTGCAGCAGCATTAGAAGCCCGAGAAAAAAATACTGAAATGCAACGCGTACCTGATTCACTATGATGTTATTTTGGGCTAGTTTGGGTACTTGTCGTAGCGGTCGTGTTGTGGGCTCGGGTTTTGCCGGCGTGTTTAGCTTTCGGGCATCTTCGTGCATCTGTTCCGTGGGCGCCACATAAAACCGCTTCTTTTCATACTTTTGTATCATAAAGTCTCTGAGTTTGTTCTCGTCTTTATTATCGAAGTCAAAATGGGATCGATTATGGAGGCCCAGCCACACTTTCTGACAAAACTGAAATGAAGAATTTTACTATTGTCATCATTCAACATGACACAAATTCTAACTGGCAAGAAGTACTAGCTCAAACTAGACAAATGCCACTGACGCGGATTTCAAATATTGACTATGAAAAAAATTGCTTCATTTTACAGGCAATTTAGACAACTCTGAATGGCAAATACAGTCCAGGAGTTCCAAATAAAGTATACATTTATCAATTTCACTAGTTCTAACAAAAGCGCCCCAAAATCACTTTAATGGTATGACCTTTTTTTGACAGAAAAGCCTTACATGATTTCCACGCGCCCTTATAAATTCGATTTCCTCGGGCGTGAAACTGGCCATGGATATAGATTTAACTCTGTGAGGAGGATTCAAGCCTCGTCTGCAATGAAAATTAAAGCCAGTTATGTATTTGTATGCTTTTTTGATTGAACCAAAAAATAAGTAGCGCAGAGAGAAAATTCATAAAAAACGCTCAAATAGTTTATCGAGTAAATTTAACAGCGATAATTTTCTTATACAATAAATACACCTTTCGAAGATGATAACCAGGTCCAGATAGGAAAACTGGCCTTAACTCGGGAACAGGACAGCCCCCAACCCCTTCCAGCCGTCTTATCTATTACTGGTCACCACCCGCCCCCTCTCTCCTCCAAACACACACACCCAGTATATAGAAATGGAAATCTAGCTCGGGGTATTAAGTCGTTTCGCCAAAAATTGCACCAGGGAACACCAGTTGGTAGTTTTTCGGGCAGATCCACGATCCAAAGCTGGGCCGAAGTTTTTTTATATGACATATCTGAATACAAGAGAAACCGGTCCCAAACAAACCCGATCCCAAGCGAACTCGGCCAGAAATTTCAAGAGAACGTGAAAATTGCAATTTCTGTCGTGACTTTTGCTAAAAAAATTGGTTGTTTCACCAGAGACTGCAAACACTGACTGAACTCACCAGAGTGCCTGCAAAACGACCAACACTAGCTGAGCTCTGTAATAGCAACGACTCTTGCTCAGGATCAAGTTATGTAGTGTGGTCGGATTGTTTAGGTAATTCACTTTATTACATTTCATTTCAAACTCCCGGCGTGATATGATTTGGGACCCAGTTCCCTTACTCAAAATGCTGGGTTCTCCGGGACCGGGATCTCCTTGGGGCCGGATTCTCCTGATACCACACATCTATGCGATGTGTCTTTTTTTTATTATGACAAAGAATACTATTTCTGCATTTCTTTATGTATGTTGGAAATACACAATTTCACACATTTTCATAATTTGCATTAAATCATACATCTCTCTTTTTAAAGCAACCGTATCTCTTAATATTCACTCATCTCTCTTAACAGTCGCTCATCGCTCTTAACATTCACTCATCTCTCTAACATAACAACTGCATCAACAATTTCAATTGGCAATTTTTTTATAACCTAGTTTTACAATCTAGTCTTGACCAATAAAAAAAGCTTCTTTAAAGTCAACTGAAGCATAACCTGCCCAGGCGTTTCTGAGCCATTTCCAATTAGCTCGTAAATTACAAAAAAAAAAAAAAAAAATGTTTCGAGAGGTGTCGGTGATGGCGGTATGAACGGTACAGATCTAGTTTACTGGTAGAAATATAAGGGATAACATCTGTTTTCAGTAGATGGCGATGTTACCCATATTCATGGTCTAGTCTTGAGGTACTAGTATGTAGAACTAGATTGCTCGAGAAGCAGGACTCCGCCGGCGTTTGGGCAAAATTTGAAAGTAATTTTTTAACAATTTACCATTTTGTCAATTTCTGTCTATTTCAAAAATTCTTGGTCACTGCACTGCACTAGGGTTGGAACCACCCCTGGGTAAAATTTCAAACTAATCCATCTGCTAATAAATGCTCTAGGTGCATAAGATTGAAAGTGCACAGACAGACGGACGGACAGACAGAG
Organism: Protula sp. h YS-2021; assembly: GCA_949752745.1. Taxonomy (NCBI): domain Eukaryota; kingdom Metazoa; phylum Annelida; class Polychaeta; order Sabellida; family Serpulidae; genus Protula; species Protula sp. h YS-2021. Next base: position 6,300,693 of record OX457034.1, read on the forward strand.
TAAAAATTATATCCGTCCCACGGCGGATAACAATGTTGCAGAAACCGAGATGGCGACAGCAACAAAAAATAGCTGATCAGTCTGGCCAGTTTCGTTAATATTTTCTTGAACAATACAAGATACTTTCAATTTATGTTAAAATATTATGAGACATATTTCCAAAGTATATGGCACTAAATATATATAAAAGAAAAATGAGCAAAGTACGAGACCTATGAGCGTCAAACTTCACATTCTATCACCCTTCCCAATATTCAGTCTGGTACTTGTGTAAGCCGAATCACACTTTGTGTGTTTCGAATAAAATGCGTAAAATTTTGAATTTCGACTAAAAAGGAACGCAGTAAAAAATGAAAGAAGTGACGGAAAAAATATAACAAAAACAGCTCATGTCGGAACATAAAAGAAACTGAACTTAAAATTATTTGTTAAAACTTTAAATAAAGTTTTAAAATAGCATAAGGATTGTTAAAAAACACGATTGTTCTTTTGGTGCAAGAGAAATTCGACATTTTGGCGAAATCCCTATCACTTCTGTCATTTTTACCCAGTTAGTTTGTATTCGAAACGCGGCATTCTTGCACATTTTATTCGGAGCGCCCGAAGTGTGATTTCGCTTATTAGCAAGCTTGCAGCGATGTGTTAAACTGTAAACTGCTTATTTCTTCCAAATCCAATATCGGTTGTTTGATCTTTTCACTTGCTTTATTGTGATCCAACGAAGCAGTTGAGACAACAGATGTTTTCCAACAGTTTTGGAGTTGTGGGAAAAAATAAGATACTTACAAAATCCCACTACATGATGTGCAAACAAATGCACCGACCGCCATGTCGACATATGTGGGCCCCTTTTGGTTGCAGTCAAAACATTGTTTGTTATATTCCAATTTGACCATCCCCCTTAAGAGATTTAAGTGCTTTTCGTCTTGTTTTCTTTTTGATGCCATTTTGCGGTTCCTGTCAGACGAGTGTGCAACTAATTTGTCTGTCGAATGTGTCTCTGGGAGAAGCAACGGTTGGTGCGACCATTCCTAATGGCAAACTGAATGTAACGAAAACTAGCGCTTCCTTTCTATTTTGTAAATCATCCTTTCTTCTTATAATCTATCTTTTTGTTACTTTTCTTCTTCTTTGCGTATATTTAGAATTAACTCTGGACTGCATCCTTCAATCTTCTTTGCAACAATTTCCCTGCGACAATTCGCCTAAATAACACAGTTTTGTCATATTATCACCCCTTTTTAGTTTCAGCCCACCACCTTTAATTTTTCCGAATATTTTTTCCAAGGATTCAGATTTAAGTGTATAACGTTAGACAAATACAATAGGTTCCATCCCTTATCACGAAACTCAAAATTAACGCCTTTGTGTCTTCTGTCCACCCTTTAAAATAAGTTGTAGTTTACAAAGGTAGCAATCTATTCGACTCCAACAATGCCTCATTCATTTCAATTTTAGAACATTTGGTTATCAATAAATGGATATCAATAAATGAAAGGAATATATATATATATATATATATATATATATATATATATATATATATATATATATATATATATATATATATATATATATATATATATATATATATATATATATATATAATTTAAAAATATAAAACCACTGTGGGAATCAGGATTCATTGTGGATGCGAAATTTACAATTGCGTCTGGCGTACTTTGCTAGGAATCGGAACCATTCTTGAATTTAATTTTTCTAATAGACACTTCGGGTTTGATTTTCAGTTATTGAAAGAAAACAGCATTCATGTTAATAATAATAATAATAATAATAATAATAATAATAATAATAATAATAATAATAATAATAATAATAATAAAACTGGGCCATTTGATTTGGTTGGATTACCCCTACAGCGACAATTTCTACCACAAATTATTATGTCATGAAATAAATCTACGTTTATTCTCTTAAGACGCAACCCATTTAGAATCATCATTATTCTCTATATATTGTATGGTTTACTTGGTCAGTCTATGTGATGATTCTCGCGTCCCCGCGTTGTGCAGTGTTTATGGTAACTTTCAGCTTCTATAAAGGAGGATCCTATGCTTCCCCAATGCAAAGACTGTGCTATCTTCCATTCAATGACAAAACGGAGGGGGACCATTGGTGTTGTCCGTCTGACGCTCTAGTCCATCCTTTGCCGGCTGTTAGTCCCACCCTGGTAATCCATTTTCCCCGATATTTGGTATAAATATATGACCTACAGTAGTGCGTAGGTTTGGCTTGCTATTATTTTGACTTTAACCAAATTTCAAGGTCACAATGGCCGCCTTCTTCAATTATTTTCAATTCCGGTTTGTACTGTGCTTTCTACGATGGTTTATTATAGAAGGTATAGATTTATTTAGTTATTTGCGCTCAGAGGGCTTTTAATTATTTCGACTTGGGAACTCGCAACATTTTGGTACAGTAATGAGTGTAATAATTTTAAAGTGCAATGTGTGACGTGGCACACATTCTTGTTCCCATTTCATTGTAACTTCATACTGAAGAACGTTTAGCTCATACTTTATCATACTCAAGAATATTTGTCACTCAAATTAACCGAATAATCGATTACAAACAATGAGTATCGGTCGGCGACCGCTTTTTATTGTTCGGCTTCTGCTTGCGAACCCTAGTTATCACGTTTATATTTAATGTTTACAGACGAGGATACAAAATGAGAATCATTTTGAATATTCTGACTGAATCCAAAATGACGTCAAATGTGCTTTAAAAATGTATAAAATTTGGTGATCATCAGTCAGGCTTTTCTGCCGGTGCAGCCATTTTAAATTTTCGAATCCCCGACCGAACCCATAATTTACCAGTAACCATTTTGCTTTTTTTCTCCCACCAGCTCTTTCACAAAGTTTTAATTGAACAAGTTTGTACTATTTTTAGAATAAAAGACCTTTCACCTCATATAACTGTATCCCATGTGTTAAGTAGTCAGGTTCTGTATCACCTTTATCCAATTTTTAAAGGTGGGGGGGGGGGGGGGGGGGTTGTGGGTATTTCAATCCTCTTTTTTTTATACAAGTTTAGGCTTAGGTGTTTTATCTTGGTATAGAAGGTGGTCAATAAAAAGGTTTTACTGTGCGTCTTGTTGTCTCGTTCCAGATGGTAGCCGCTAAAACAGGTTTTACTGTTTACTTTTTATCCCGGTTTTGAAGTTGGTCATTAAGCAGTTTAACTGCCCGCACTTTATTCATCCGGGTCTGGAACATAGTCAGACAGGCAGGTTTTACCGTATGTCTTGCTGTCCGAAACCGGAAGCTCGTCACTAGCTGAAGAGCTTGATCTCAACGTGTGCATGTCTCTTTTTTATTTTCGTCTTCGATTTCGTTTTCTTTGTTAAAACGCCATGTGAAAAAAGTGTATTTTTGCAAGTAAATGCAGAGCATTGCACGTACATCACAGAACACAGTTGCTGAGCTTTGTGCAAGCTCTAACTACGTAAATAGATAACACGGCGTATGCCTGTTCGGTCAACAAAAACCTTAAGCCAACAAAAACCAAACACTACTTGGCTTATAAGACGTATTCAAGCTGTGTTGTTTGCAATACATTATTCAAGAAATAACCAATTGAAGGAAGTATTTTTGCGTTTTAATTTTTGTCAAGTGTTTAACATTTCGATAGCGAAATAAAGTTCTAGCTGCAATTATTTTAGTGCGCTTACCCGAAGTAATTCTTAAAAACGAATTTAACTAGAGCAGCCAGTGCATACAAAACATAGGAGTACAGGCTTATGTTATACACTTTCAGCCGATACCTACTTACTTTCTTGTTTTTGTGAACAAGAACAAATGTCTCCCCGACTAAACCCATGTTCCCCTCCCCCCCCCCCCCAAAAAAAATGCTTTTTTTTAATTACTGAAATAAAATATTCATTTCAGCAAACATAACTTTAATTCACTGTAAAAAACTCAAAATAAACCACGCAGATGGTGGTCATTAAAACAGATATAAATGGACATCTTTTTTCATCCGAGTCTGGAAGGTGGTCGCTAAAACGGGTTTTACTGTAGGCCCTTCTCATCCAGATCTGAAGTTGGTCATTATAGTAGTTTTACTGTATGTTACATTTTTATCCTGCTCTGGAAGTTGGTCAAGACAGGCAGGTTTTACCGTACGTCTTTTTACCTGAATCTGGAAGGGGTCACGACGAACGGGTCTTACTTTTTATCAAGGTCTTTTAACCATCATCCTCCACACCAGCTATTTAATATAGGCCCGACTATAAACACAACTCTAACCCTTTTACCCAAAGGCAACGGTAACGGTCTGTACCCTAAGTGTAGTTATAGCCATGATAGACTACCTTGTCTTCACACATTCCCATCGGCCAAACAGCACTAGAAAAGCCTTCTTCATAACTGCGCATCAGATGACGCACCTCGGTGGGAGAAGGGGGGAAGGCATTTAGGTGCCAAAATATTGAGCTGCTTCTCATAACACAAGATATCAGATGACCCACTTTAATAGCGAAAAATGCTTCTGCAAACAATGCCAATCGATACAAAATAGCTCCTATATATAGAATACCTTGGGAACCGAATCAAGTATGCGGCGAAAAAAATCAATAACTAGACCTGCTTAGACCTATAACATTCCATGACCTCGTAGATGACGACTCCATCATGCACTACAACTGACACTGACCCCTGACTGAGTGGCATGTTACGTTACAGCCGCAGATGAGAAACGCACAAAAAGCTTAATTTCAGGCACTAACAAATAGCATTGGACCGACATTAATGTTTTTACTCTTTCGAAGCTTTCTAAAGAATGCAGGAACACTAGGAACCGTCCTACTGACCCAAGGAATGTTTATATAAAATTTGAAGTCGCTAGGACTTTCCGTTATAGAGATATATTGCACACAAGATCTTGTTCAAAATATAAACATATTTCACGTGATGACGTCATACGCCGCATTCGTTCGTTCTACTCGCGAAAAAATTCTATAGTCTTTCGGACATACATAGCAACAATCCCACCAAGTTTCAACTTTCTCCGATGTTCAGCGCCAGAGAAATTTCGCACAAAAGATTTTTACGTAATGACGTCATATGCCTGCCCTAATCATGTGACATGCGTCAAAAGTTGATAGAACCGTCCGACCTAACCAATGAATAAATCGATCAAGTTTGAACTCGATCCGACGTTTCGTTCTCGAGATATCTTGCACACAACACTTTGTTCACAACAAACTGACACACACACACACATACAGAACGTACAAACACTATATGTCTCCCCTTGGTCGGGGAGACATAATTCGCCAAGACCGGAGTACATTTACTCTGAGCTTTTCCGCTGTGGATCACGTTCGGCATTCAAGCTACTGAAAGCCGTTGGGCTCATCTATGCCCAAACACCGAAAGACTAGCTGTAAAATTTCGAAAACAACCAGGAACAGTTATTTGTATTAAGTGTTCAAATTTTGTTGCGACATAACATCTCCGAAAGGTCTGATGAGAGACAAAATAACTAAAAAATAATTTGCTTGAAATTGAAGGAAGGTAAAATCAAATCTAAAATATTTTCTCCTTGTTTCTTTGGTATTCTTTATATACGTGGTAATATAAACTAATAATCAAGTTAAGCAACAATATAAAAAATAAATACAATAAATGTGGTACGACTTATTAACCGCGGTTCGAGTTGACTTTCACGAGGGTACGTCTTGGTATAAAATAGGGTACGATTTTTGACTCTCACCAGCGTACGACTTGGCAAAGGTACGAGCTGGCTAAGAACCACAAAACGTACAAATACTTTGTGTCTCCCCTTGGTTGGGGAAACACCAGATACTGCACATACACGTGAGCTTTCTGCTTCATTAACAGCAATTATCTACCACGGATTCTACGGAAAATATTCAAAATAACAGCTTCGCCGACTATCTTCTTCCGAGTATTATTGCCTACTTATCCTTTAGACGTGACAATGCATACAAAACACTAGGCTAGTTAATATCTTCTCAGGCTTAACAACTTTTGAAAGACAATACCCGGTTGCGCATGTATACCATATGATACATCCATAGATTTCACGTTGCTGCCAGGACCTCGAGAAGTTTTTTATTGATCTTACACCACACAAGGCGTGTATAAAATTTAAAAGTTTTGTTGCTCTTATAATTTTTCAGTTTTGAAAACAATATGAAGTAGCAAATCTTCACACTTAACTGTGAGTTTGCCATGTAAATTTTTAATTATTCCCATGAACACTTCCCCGATGTGACGAGGAACACGCACGGACGGACAGAAAGGCTTACCAGAATGTTCGGACTATGCACGGCAAACAATAAGGGTCTGTTCGTTTGTTTTAAGACATCAAGTGTTGTCCAATCAGTATGAGACAAGATTTCCCCAAATCTGATTGGGCAACACTTGGTGTCATCAAGCAAAACGAATAGATGATTTGTCAGTTAAATGCCTGAAGTTGTTCTGGTTTGACTGAGAGCCATTTCTAAAGTCTATATTACGGAATAGGGAAAACGTTTGATTGGAAACACATCAAAATACATTTCTCGGTTCGTTCCTCTTTATTTCATTATACTACATGAAAGTTCATGTTGTGCAGTCGATTCGTGAACCAGCCACTTGCTTAAAGTAACAAAAAATATTAAAAGAAACCCCCCGATTTATCGGCCCTTAGGCAGTTCCAATTTTACACGATTTTGTACGCGTATTTTGAATGTCTCTCACAAACTGTCTAGTGCTGACTAGTTCCCCTCACAAACTGTCTAGTGCTGACTAGTTCCCCTCACAAACTGTCTAGTTCTGACTAGTTCCCCTCACAAACTGTCTAGTTCTGACTAGTTCCCCTACCAAACTGTCTAGTTCTGACTAGTTCCCCTCACAAACTGTCTAGTTGGTTAATGGACACTTCGGCCTAAAACAACTTCGGCCCAACCACTTCGGTCCAACGCGAAAGACACTTCGGCCCAGCCTTGGACACTTCGGTCCAATGCTTTTTGGACACTTCGGCCCATAGTTGACCTATAGTTTGAGGGTCGCATAAATGATAAAAAGACAACTTAAAGAGAATTCCTACATTTTTTGTTCACAAATTGAATAGAAGCAATCAACCAAACATTGAAAATGCTGCAATTTAACACACCATAAAATAGAAATGCGCACACTACATAAACATATAGGTAAGTACGTAGAGTGATCAGAATACACACCAGAATTCGGTTGATGTCACTGAAGATTTATAATACTGCTACACCCCGTCACGCCCAACCGCCCACCTGCCCCCCATAAATATCAACGAGCTATTTTACACACCATAAATCACTGAATTACCACAATGACATTCTGGAAAAGAAAAACAATGTCAAGATTGTTGCGGCAAAACCTTCATTCGTTTGGACCAGCCACAAATCCTATTTTGAAAATATCTACATTGAACACAAGTCAATAATTGCTGAAGTGGTCTAAAACTTTTTTTTACAGGACAGACAGCACTGAAAATTTCTATTCAGAACATATTTCATCCACAGTCATGGGCATCTATCGTTTTTTTTTTTTTGTTGTTGTTGGAGTGTATTGTTGAGCTATGTTAACCAATGCGATTTATAGGACTAAACTTTACTCCGGAGTAAAGGTTGACACCCAGTGGGAGGTAATTACTCCTCTCGGCTTTCAGCACTTATTCAGCTTTTCACTAAGAAGCTTAAATTAAACCAGGATTGCAATTAATAATTTCACACCGGAGATTTTTATGTAATACTCAGTGTACGTATTTCAAACCAGTTAATTGCATTTCAAAATGGACCGATGTCGAGTGCAGTTTTCAATTACACATACATGGGAATAATTAATGCCGAAGTAAATTGCATTTCAGAAAAAGGGGGACAAGATAAAATAGTTGAAAAGGATATTGCACTGTTTCTTTAATCCAAATAAACAATTCAAATTACAGATAAAGGATAAAATTAGTTGAATTTCAAACACCGGAGACATGATACAATAGTAAAAATGAACTCTTAATATATCTTTCATCATTTAATGGTGTGTAAAAAGTGGTGTGCAAGATACATTTTTAGAATAAAGCACAACTGGATATAATAAAGTTCACCCAAAAAACTTTGGTCCGAAATTTCCAAAATGGGCCTTTATAGGACTCCAGTTTACTCCTGAGAAAAATGAAAGTCAAATGGGAAGTAATTATTTCTCACTCTCTAATCTCTGTGGCTGGGTGACTTGATCCTAAGAAGCTCAGTAACAAACGGCGATTGCAGTTGATGACTCACCGGAGGTTCTTTGTGAAATAATCGGGGTATTTATTTCAAATCATTTAATTACATTTCAAAACAGGAATGATATTAATTACAATTTTCAATCACACATACATCGGAATACTTAATTCCACTTACACATAATGTAAGTATTTCAAAAACCGGAGACAAGATAAATCTCTCTTGACTAGGAAAAGTTAATTCCTCTTGCATGTTAAAATAAGTTGCTTTCAAATACCGGAGATGCGATAGAATAATAAAAAACCTTTGTAATATATCTTTTATTACTTAATTAAAAGGTAACATTATTAACCAGTTTGGGTGTGTAAAGTGGTGTGTTGACACGTTGACTAATGTTAATTGCTCAAAAGATACCGGAATAGTATCAAAGTATCCCTGAAAAATGTTGGGCAGAAGTGTCACAGGTGGACCGAACTGGTTATGGGCCGAAGTGGTAAAATGAAAAGAAAAACTGGGCCGATGTGTCCAAAGTGGACCGAAGTGGTTTGGACCGAAGTGGTTTTGGGCCGAAATGTCTAAATCCCGTCTAGTTCATTGAACACAAACACTTTACAGTAGTATCATCTTACAATCTGTCTCTACCCAATCGCTGCTCATGGAAAGAGCTGTAAGAATCAGAAGTGTATGTCAAATTTCACCCTAATTTCCACAACAGCCTTTGCTGTATTCGTTGAGGCTCACGCTTATTTTTGTGAAAAGCACTGCAGATCCACCTGGGCATTCGTACATCACGCACTGCTCGATGCGCTAATGGTCTTTCTGTAAACAAACAGCCAAGGACTCGTAACACATCTTTTCACTTCACAACAAATGGCTAGAGTACATTCACGATCACCAATTCAATCCGAAAATTTAACATTATGATGTTAAGCGATATTCACACCGGCGAGTAGCCGTCGGCTGTAAATAAATCCAAAGTAAAAGCTCTGGATATTCGACCCCGATGAAAGGTATGCCAGTCCCGAACCAAAAACTTTTGGACAGAATTGCGAACCCTGAAATACGTAGATTTTACAGGATCAGCCATTGCCATTCTAACTTCAACTATACTAAAATAAAAAAAATTAAAAAAAAAAAAAATGGAAAGTCATTAAACATAAAAAAAAGGCATTCTTACAAGAGCCAAAAATCGTCACGCGAAGCAATTCATCGTAGAAAGAAATGGAGAGCAACAAATTCCAAGTGGACGAATTGTACCTCCAGCTGCTTACACACCTCTCACATCATAGCTCGGAATCACCTGCAAACACCAGGGTTTTTCTTTTTGTTATTACTGTTTTAAATCCTAAAATTGTCACCTTCGTTGAAGCCAAAATTGACTCCTAATCTACAAAACGCTGCTGTTTAATGGTAAAGAAAGTATAATTGCAAAACTGATACAAAACATAGGCATCGGAGATGCAGAGCCCTCAGCCAGTAGCAGTGACATCACTGTGGGCGAGTTACCTTTTTAAGATATGGCCCGGAGAAAAGCAACATTTAGGCGTCACGGAATGGGGAGACGAACGGGTGAAAAAAAAACAACCTCAAATTGCACAACTACAGTTCATCTGCTTTTTGCCTTTGAGGTTTGGTGACGCAGCAATTAATATTTAATTTCTTGTAGGTATGTATGTCGTTGACGGGAAAGACGTTTTTGCAACATTACATCAGTTTTTTAACACGCTTCTATAAGATTTGTCATAACCCCGACCTCATTGCACATCTACACTATACATAATATCTTCCTGTAAGATTTGATGAAGATCCGACAAATAATTTTTTATACATCACCCGGACAATAAAACGTTTAAACAGCGACGGACGGACAGACGGACGCACATTTGACAAATTGAACCCCCGTTGCACATCAACATTATATATACTTTCTTCCTGTAAGGTTTGATGAAGCTCCGATAAATAGTTTTTGAGATATGGTCCGGACAAAAAAAGTTTAAAGTGTGACGGACGGACAGATCCACAAAATCTTAGTGTATTCTATCACAACGTGTCCTGATATGTAGCAATTCCGTTACCAAAACATAACCACAGCACACTCACACTGAGCTTATGTTGTAAGAACTGAGCACACATTTCATCAACTGGGCACACATTTTAACAACAACTGAGCACATTTTAACACCTGGCCTGATTTTAATTTGGGTTTTGTTTCTTCTCTTATATGCTTATCACACAATACCTTGTTGTGCGAGCCGAAGCCGTGACCTGTTATGTTGCCATCTTCTCTCGAGTTATTAGGTCGTTTTCTGCCGGTAGCTGCCCAAGAAACTAACCAGCGATCATTCTTCTCAACAACCCTGCAAGACAACAACATCAAGCAATGATCCTGCAGAGCACACAACTGTGAATTCCGTCCACTAGGCTGCCCTCGCTTATACCACACTTTGTAAATAAAACCCTACACTTGGGCTACGCTAGCTGTCGCAAAAACTAAAATCAGTAACTGTATTTTCAATTAGTTCCTCAATTTTTACAACACAAAATATTTAAATTAGGATATTTTTTTTCATAACTTCACGTAAGCAGAAGTTGGTGGAATTCATGAACGTATTTTAAGACGATCCATAGTTTCCTCTAATGCAGCGTTGGATTCATGAAGTTTCTTTTTTTTTTAACTGGTAGCTATGGTTACATGACTTGGGTAAATGCTGTAAGCTGATTGGTCGATTTCCCAGTGAATAATTTTTCAGTGCTGACTGGAAGGCAAAAGTCGCTGGATACTGCAGTTCTTTGTATTAAAAAAAAAAAGTAAGTCATGTTACAAAGCACATATTGATTTATTTCGAATCAACATGAACACAGTGCCGACCAATTGCGGAAATGGTGACCAAAAGGGCAACATTTTCTCACGGGTCAATAATACATGTTGGCTCAAAACAAGCCAATACCTGGTAATTGTGCGTATTCCTTCAGCGCTGCTGTACGGTTCAAATGAGTGGCCAGTGACCAATCATATGCTTCTATTCGATTTTAACGGTGGGCCAGTGACCAATCACGTGCTTTAATATAATTTTGACGGGCCAATTGACCAATCACGTGCTTTAATACGTTAATATGACGTCGATATTTTTCTGCTGTAAGTCCCATAAAAATGGTTAACACATAAATAAATGCTGTGGTGACATAAAATTGAACGAACATGTTACCAGATATTCTTGCAAGGCTTGTTGCTTGTTCGCTTTGTTCTATAGGCCTTGTACTTTCCTCCACCTTTAGGCCCTTTTCGGCTTCCAATCTTCTGTGCGAATGTCTCTTTACGACTTCCTTTGCAGGTGTAATGTTTACCTGTTTACTATTTGCCATCGACACAGTAAAACACAACAAGCATGTAACGTATACCTAAAATAATACATTTTTTGGACCTGCTGTGGCCAACGTTTGCCATTTGCGGCACTTTCAGCACTTGCGGAAGTAACTTCAGGCCATATCAATGCATTCTAGCTCTCCTTTCGCTGAACAAAGGATAAGTCATCTTTTATTGCAGTTACAGTTAACTTTGTTCTATCCACAGCTTTATTTTGTAGCTAAGAAAGCAATTCAAATTTCAGTCAATGCGCCCAATGTTTAGAAATGTAAAACTTTTTCTTAAAATCGAAGGCAAAGTAATGGATATGTTCAGACGACACTTGAAGTTCAATTTCCTTCCAATATTGGAATCTTAACCTCGATTAAGCCTAATAAATACATCACTTATATAGGTGTGTGCAAAATCATGGCAAAGTTTAAAATGCGCTCAAAGCGTTTCAGTGTCAACAAAGTTACTTTCATCACGCTCAGGAGCCTGGAAGCGATTGCAGAACTGTTTCTATAGCAACAATATGACACGATTTCTGCCGAGAATGACTTCAAATAAGTGACGACAAATAAAGCAGCACAATTTTTCCATGCAAATTTAACCTACCTTGCCTTTGTTAAGTTCATTTTTGTGAGGCTTCATAGGCTTCATGTTATCTGACGTTTCCGCCTGACTTCCGCTGAATGTGACGTGATCGAAAACCCGTTTGTCCAGCACACTGCATACGGTGACGCCAATCATTTCATTTCTTAATCGTTAGCGCGCTTGACTATGTTTCAATGCGAAGACAGAAATGGAATCCAGGTCATCGGGCCGATTTAAGAAATGGCCACCATAACCCCACCAGTCTGGGAGCACCAGTAACATTTGGGCCATTACAGAAATCCCGAGATTTTTGTGTCTTCTTTTGAAGAAGTCGTACATGAATATACAAACCATTTGGTAAACGGTTCCTGATTTTTTTTGGCAGCATTTCACTCCCACCTCTCAAAAGATACTTTCAGTATCTGAACTAATTAATTGCCAAGTGAATCCAAAATTATTATTGGTCCGTTCCATTCCTGTGTATAGTCCCGCTTGTGGGTGGTGGTTTTAATAGCCGTAAACACATGGTTCGCTGAGTAATTAAATCTTACACATGTCGGATTTAGGCATTAATTTGAACGAGGCAGTGTTGCTTTTAAAATGTTTGTATTTTTTTCTATTTTATGTGTAACCACTTGAAGGTAAACCACCGGTGAAATAATGTGGATTCATCGACGATTTTCCTTCTAACAGATGTAATTCCAACGCCAACCCTGACGTACAGCACAGGAAGACTAGCGGTCACCTCCCCCCTCTCCCCACAAAAAAAATTTTGCCTGCCCGATCCGATAGAATCGGTAAGTCCAGGGAAGGCGGCTCGGCTGTTTCAGTCACATGGAGCCATGTTTTCGCTCAACTGCTCCACTGTAAATTACATGCGTAACGTAACAGAACGAAGCAAATCGCAAAGCTGAACTCCTGTACAACTCCGTCCGGTGTAATAATTCGGTACTTCACAAAATGTCAACGACGTACAGCAGAAACCGCTGCTCATGACTCATCATTTTTTTTTATTTTGGAAAATGAAACTGCATAATTATCCTATCCAAATAGTGAAATTGGTTCAATACGGTACAAATCGAAGTTAAAGCGTTAAGTTGTTGTGGAACATTTGAAAACTTTTCCTCGAGCTAACAATTATCCGCTGTTGCGCAGTGGCCAAAACAAATATTTTCAGAAAAAGTAATATATTTATCTTTAACATATTGTTTTGTGAAATGTCACGTGACTTCTCTTTAGCTCAAGCCAGCTCTTGATGACGCCTTATTTATTTTTGTTATTCGATAACAGAACAGCAAAGTTCCAATGTTCTTCACAATTACTCAAATATTCACGTTTCGGACATTGTCCCAAATGTGCGTTTTCCAAGCAGCCGCCAATCACATCCGTTCTTAGATCACTTCGGTTAGCATTGTCGTTTCCACCAATACCCATCCATGTAAAGTTTCCAATTGTCGCTAATTACCACGAGAATGCAGAATAGCAGCTGGTTCACTCAAACCAAATAAGTACTAAATCACAGCTGTAGTCCATTTTATTTCGTTTCAAGACAACACAAGGAGTTCTAAGTTTGTATGACTTGGCAGTGAGACTTCCATATAGTAAAATCACATGTCTGCCTTATGAAAAGCAAAATTTTAGCTACACCTACACGATATTCAAATCATTCCACGACAGATAATAATTACAAAAATATACAGAAACAACATCCCACAGGAATTTCGTCTAACTGAACCTTACAGACTAACTGTGTGTCATCAACTTATGCCAGGATTCGGTCAAGTTTTTTATATCATTAAAATACATCAACCTGTGCAAATCCAAACTGATTAAAATGTTCAGCCTATTAAAATATATTTAACGCAATAATAAAAGATCAGCACACGATGTCCTCCTTCGTTTCTTATTGTCTGAAAGGATCTGGTCCTAATGCCAAAATGCAGTAAATAAGTTCCTTTTTAAAACCCGACGGGAATTCTACACGGAATTAAAACCACCTCTTCTAAAAGGTACTAACTGAGGTTTCGACGATGTTGTATTAATGGTCTGTAAACTAGAGTTATGCACAAACGTTACTGGAGGATCGGACACTTCTCTCACCAAACGTCATTTTTACCAATCGATAACAGTGGATGTCTCCTCTCTCTGTGGGAACTCGCTTCGTAAATTTCAACAGAGCTGTGTCCACCGGGCGCATGGCCAATACGTTCAGTTCGTAAATGCGCAATAAAAAGAACTAGTTTGTGTCCTTTAAAAGAGTTTAGCTTTTATCGTCTCCGGCTAGGAGGGGGCCCGCGCGGAGGCGGGCCTCGTGACGTGGTGAGGGTGTCCCGTGGCCGCTTGCTGGGCGGGCCCATGTCCCTGGACGACGGTGGTGGTCTCCTCAGGGGCCCGTCGCGCCTGTCGTCCGTTCGCGGAGGACCCCGCGGCGGTCCTCGTGGGCCTAGAATGTGATTAGAATGCACATGCAATTGCGACTTAATGCAGCTACAATTGTGACGTCTCCGTGAATTAATGCAGCCACAAAATGGCCGCCAGTTCTCGGACGCTGAAACACACTTGTATTTTTATTCAAACACATGGACGGAACAACACTGATCATTTTCAAGGTAACATATTTCATATAAAACTTCCCGTGCTTAGTTAGATGTGTTCCTTTTCACAAGAGTATAACGTCACATGCTGGGTATTTTCATTGTGATTACTGACAAACCAAAAGGCCTTGTGCTACACTACTGCGCTTGTTCAAAAGCCTTGTTCATTCGCTGAAATATTACATAGCAATTCATCAGATAAGATGCCTGCTTTTCTTTCGGTGTTTCTCTTTCATTTAAACGCGACCTTTTTCAGATCACTTTTTTATTTTTAGATATAAACTTTATGGAATGAATTGTAACTGTTACCAATCCGCCTTCTAATAGAATTCTGATACAGGTGCGCATGACGTCAGAAATGGTGTTTTTACTTTTTTGTTACACGTATTGTTCGGTTTTCACTTATTTCGGCGAAAATACTGTTTCACAATGAAACCTTTGAAAAGTGCTCGCGAGAATAGCTTTATCGTTGAAAAATCGAGGTTTCAGAGATTCGGAAAGTCTTCAGCACACTGAGATGTCAACCTTGAATGTGAGATTTCAAGCTGCGAATGGTAAAAAAGAATAGTTGTTGTGACCAATAAAATGTATCTGGATGATGTTTTCTTCAACCGCTCTGAACCATGTGTTGTTTATTAAATGTCTAGAAATGAAGTTCGGGAGCACAAAACAAACCCAGCTACAGCTTTTGATATTAGTGTACGAGAATGACAAGTCCGGCTTAACTTCACTTAACTTAACTTCACTTAACTTCACATGCGATGTCGAACTATATTGTATGTGGTAACGAAGCGCGACATGTCAGCATCCTCGACGCAAATGACCTTCGCGACCCATCATTCTGGCATGCACCTGAACAAGACAACAGCATCTTGTGCTGGCCACTATGTCCCTTCCGTACACTCTAGTGCCTTCAACGTCACCGCGCCGTAGAATGTTTTTTTTTTTTTGAATTTATTTTTATTTATTTTTCATGCTTCCATGCAACTGCCTTCGAATTTT
The DNA here is from genome assembly GCA_949752745.1 of Protula sp. h YS-2021. Taxonomy (NCBI): domain Eukaryota; kingdom Metazoa; phylum Annelida; class Polychaeta; order Sabellida; family Serpulidae; genus Protula; species Protula sp. h YS-2021. The sequence continues at coordinate 6,316,462 of OX457034.1, forward strand.
AGCACACAACTTGGAGTATGTTGTTGGGTATGACATGACACCCGATTACTAATTAAGTCTCTCTGCTGGACGTTTTTTATCGCATGTGTCCTACATGATTTGCTTTAATGTTCACTACACATGTTAAGTAAGGTAAAAATTAAGCGAATTAACTCTCAGCTATATTTTGTCATGTTCGAGTGGTCATTGTAGTGCTGCAAGTCGTCACAGTAAAGGACTGCAGACATTGGTGAATAATGGCGCTACTTTGGCGAAATCCGTTAGGGTCATATTGTGTCGGTTCTGTTGCTATATGAAGACTCAGTTGAAACTAAGATCAACTAAAATAGACAAAAAAAAGTAGTGTATACATCTAAAACCAACTAAATTCAATTTAAAACTTACTGTACAAGTGTATTTCTTTCAGAAAAGAAATAATTTTGTTTGGCGCTACCTTTGTAAAAAGGTCTTTCATGGCATTCACACTGTATTAGCGTGAACGAATGTTCTGAAAATCTTCGCAATTGAGTAGATTATGTTTTACTGTCAAACCTTCTTGACATCCAATATATTCTGGATGCGCATCGCCTCTCAAAAGATATCCGTGAGTGATGTATGTATGCCCGATTCGAGCTCTATGCGTAACCGATGTGTCGCGAATATTGCCAAGAGCTAGCTGCGTTTGTCCACCTGTTGGTTGGATTTGAAAGAGTTTATTTTTTTGTCGTTCCATTTTTGTTGCCAAAGGTTTTTTTACATAACTTGAAACATGGGGTTTAAAGTCGGAGTATGGTATGAGAAGGTCAGATATGTTGTAGTTTAGCGCCTCTTTTGCTGCCTGGTACGCTGCTTCATTACCCGATATGCCGACGTGGCTTGGCACCCAGCAAAACACTAGAGATTTGCCTTGTTTGATTGCCCTTTCATAACGTTCTATTAGGTCTAAAATCATTGTGTTCGACACTTGCAGATTTTCTAGTGATTGCAGGACCGATAAGGAATCGACACAGATAACACTTTTTGTACCTACTAATCTTCACGATTTCCATGGCTAGTTGGAGTGCCCGAACCTCTGCGGAAAAGATGGAGGAACCGTTTGGTAATCTTGTTTTCAGGGTATTTGATTTTGTAACTATTGAGGCAGCAACTTTGTTATCGAGTTTAGATCCGTCCGTGTATATGAATTGATAATGAAGGTAGGTTTCCTTTATTTCAGCAAACCTAACTTTGAACTCTTCAGCATTTGTTGCGTCTTTGGAAAAGTTTGTCAGAGTTTTGTTTATGGTTGGTCTTTGTATTTTCCGTGTTGGGTATTTCGAAACTTTTGAGTTTCCAATTTGCTCGACTTTGATTCCAGCATTATTGAGGTGGTTACGGATTCTAGTGCCAAAGGGTACGATAACCCTAAGGCGTGTGTTTAGGATTTCTGAATGGTCTTTTCCGAACACTGCCTTATGGGTGGGGTTTTCTTTATTTGCGTATAGTTTAATTGCATATTGCATTGAGAGTCAGATTCGTTGGATATCTAATGGCTGCTCATTTGATTCAACCTGAAGGCTTTCCGCATGTGACGTTCTGAAAGCGTTAAGGCAGCGGCCAAGGCTTTGGTTTTGTATTGAGTACGAGGGCCTTGCCGATCCGTAGACGATACTACCATAGTCTATTATAGATCCTTAATTTAGTACTGGTATCTGCTCCCCAGTCTTGGGCGGAGACGACTCGTAGCAGGTTGAGTGCCTTCTGACATTTCCTCTTCACGTCTTATATGTGGGGAATAAAATTTAGCTTCGAGCCCAGAATTAGACCAAGAAATTCGTTTTCCTTTACTACAGGTATCTGAGTGTTTGATAAGTATAAAATAGGATCGTCGTGTGGCTTTCGCTTGTTGCAAAAGTGCATGCAGACTGTTTTGGTTTGTGAAAACTTGAAACCATTTTGGTTAGCCCATTTTTAAGAGAGTTTATACTTTGCTGGAGGCGACACTCGATGAGATTCATATTCTTACCCCTGGCAGACACAGAAAAATCGTCTACAGACAGTGAGCTGTCTATTCCCTGTTTAGTTGCGCCTTTTATACTATTGATTTTGATTAAAAACAAGAGAATTGATATAATACAGCCTTGAGGATAGCTCTCTTTAAACCGCCTGTCATTTAAAACGCTTGAATGAATTCAGGAAGACAAGTCCGGCTTAACTTCACATGCGATGTCGAACTGTAATGTATGTGTTAACGAAGCGCGACATGTCAGCATCCTCGACGCAAAGGACCTTCGCGACCGATCATTCTCGCGTGCACCTGAACAAGACAACAGCATCTTGTGCTGACCACTATGTCCCTTCCGTACATTCTAGTGCCTTCAACGTCACCGCGCCGTAGAACGTTTTTTTTTTCTAATTTATTTTTATTTATTTATTTTTTTATGCTTCCATGCAACTGCCTTCGAATTCTAGCACACAACTTGGAGTATGTTGCAGGGTCTGGTATGACACCCTATTACTAATTAAGTCTCTCTGCTGGAAGGTTTTTCTCGCATGTGTCTTACATGGTTTGCTTTAATGTTCACTTTACGATTGTGTGTATTTCGTGACTCTATGTGCCATTTGACAACTGTTTAACTCGTCTATCCGAGCACTTAAATTTCGGAATTCCAATCATGAACATTGAAGATAAGCTAAGTAAGGTAGAAAATTAAGCGAGTACCCCTAGCTATATTTTGTCATGTTCGTGTGGTCATTGCAGTGCTGTAAGTCGTCGCAGTCAAGGAATACAGACATTGGTGAATACTGGCGCTACTCCGTAGCGAAATCGGTCTAGTTAACTTGGAAACACATGTGATTTTTAGTTCAGATTAGGCTCAGTGGAGAGAGAAGGCAATTACAAGCACCAATCAAAGCAGCCATACTTTCTCCTTTTTGCGGGGGAGAAGTCTTCCTACTGTTTTTTTTTTTTTTTCAGATTACACCATTTGTTTTTTCGGGTTACACCACTCGTTTTTTTTGGTTACACCACTGTTTTTTGTGTTACACCACTGTTTTGTTTTGGGTGACACCACTGTTTTTTGCGTGACACCACTTGTGTATGAAGATAACGATTATGTCTGATATGGTCATTCCGTGACACTTCATATGGTTGTTTTGTGAATAATTTTCAGATGAAATCAACATCTAACGTCATATTCTAATGGAGTGAGGCTCCTATTACTTGTCAATTTACGAGCACCATCGGGACAGCTTCAAACTTCCGACTGAAGTCTCGTGCGACATACACAGTTTTAAGACATTTTTAAACATGGGCGTAGAATTAGAAGTGTGAATATAGACAATGAGAGGTGTATGCAGATTTGTACTGAGCACACTTATGTATTTTTTTTCTGTCAAGTATCCTTCAAATGCAGTGGAAGTATCGAGGCATTTCCCGAGCGTTTTCATCGAAATATGATGTGGTTACGTCATTTCCTGCACACGTCACGCCTGCCTCGGGAATTCAACACACATCAAGCGAATACTGAGAATGAGAAGAAGCAGGGGGCGTATTCATAAACTGTTCCCGCGTCCACTGAGAGTATGTATTTCACTCGATTTCCTGCCCCGTCCTCATACTGACGTCAACACACGGGTTTCTGTGGCTTTCACGGGGTTTTCTTATTACTCTCTTTATAAACTTTAAAATTTCCCGCAATGCTTCTTCTCAAGCTTTCCTATTTTTACATGTGTTTTTCGTAGATCTAAAATTGTTTTTCTCTCTAATTTTTCTGGACTCATTTCATTGAAGCAACTCATTCTTTTTCCTTCTGTTTAACTCTAAATGGGACGTCAGAAAAGCTGTAACCACACAGATGGCGAGGCTCCCCAGACTGAGGCACAGCGACGCTCATACGCCTGCACACGGCACAGATGGCGAGGCTCCCCCAGACTGAGACACAGCGACGCTCATACGCCTGCACACGGCACAGATGGCGAGGCTCCCCCAGACTGAGGCAAAGAGCGACGCTCATACGTCTGCACACGGCACAGATGGCGAGGCTCCCCTGACTGAGGCACAGCGACGCTCATACGTCTGCACACGGCACAGATGGCGAGGCCCCCCCAGACTGAGGCACAGCGACACTCATACGCCGGCACACGGCACAGATGGCGAGGCTCCCCCAGACTGAGGCAGAGCGACACTCATACGCCTGCACACGCTACACACGCGAATGTACTTACCGTCATAGTCCCGGGGCGGCGCGGACGAGTAGCTGTCGTAGGCGCTAGCCCCGTTACGACTCGACTCTGTAAAAAAAATATCAGAAGATGGTCTAAAACAAAGCTACCTTTCTCCTGTCTCGGAGAAGTTAAGTCATGAGTTATTTTATCACCAAAGACCAAAACTGACTAACCTCCCTCCCCATCTGTTATGTATGGGGGAAGGGTGACATAATGTATGATCAGTAAGAGACCTTTCAGTACACAGAAACCTCTGCTTCTTTTAGTAATCAGAAGGCGTCGTTTACCGTATCTGGGCGGGGCGTCGTCATAGGTGCTTCTGCGGGGAGGGTCGTCATAGCGACTGCTGGGCGGCGCAGCGTCATATCTACTACAACACAAGCAGAGCACATGTCTCCGGACACACAGCACAGACATACCAACCAGTGACGCATCCAGAGGGGGGGGGGGGGGGGGGGGGGATTCAGGCATTACATCCCTTGAAGTCGAAAAAATTAGATGGTTCAACTCAGTGCTTTAAATACAAAAGCAAAAAGTTTGTCTGGTTACTTCGGGTGGTTTTTTTAAAGCTAAATCCCCACCCCCCTCCTACATCAAAACTGTATCCGCCACTGCCAACCAGTCCCCTCTCCCCTCCCCCCCCCCCCCCCCCCCTAAACACGACCGCTGTGGTAGAACCGGAAGGTTTAAAGGCACAATCGGCAAGCAAACAATTTGACGTTAAAGCAAAAAATTAAAACCACTTACAATTTCCTTCCACCTAAACCACCAGGGCTATACAGACTACAAGTGATAGCGTTCCTAGTTGCATCTTGCCTAATCTACGTTGCCCATTATAAAATGAAACAAGGATACCAGTGAACTGGTGAAGTTCCCCGCCGCACCCCCGTCTTTGAAATGAACAGTTCTTTTCTAAATTACGAGTAACAAAAGGAATTTATTTTGGAAAAAAGCGACAAATAACCACAGTTCGCAGAGCTCCAATGTATGATCTGCAATGGAGATGTCAAAAATTACAGTCTAGTCTGTCAGGGGTTGGGACAAGTCAACCCACGACCAACTCAACCCACGACCAACTCAACCCACTTTGGTCAAGTCAACCCACCTTGTCCCGGTCAACTCAACCCACCCTACATACCGACTCAACCCACCCTGAAAGTCAACTCAACCCACCCCCAAACCAACTCAACCCACCTGTATTAAATCGTTCTGATGTGAAAAAATAAAACAAAATGAATATAAATCTTAATTTGAAACAAGTTTCGTTAAAATTCGAGAAAATTCCCAAACATCTGATCTTCTCTGTGATCCATTGTCAACTTAAAATCACAGGAAACAGCTGAAGTGAAGAGGGGTCTTTTATCGTGTGCAATTAGGAATGACACGCTGAGTAGGGATTTAGTCTGATGTTGGGGTAGGGGGATTAGCATTACGGGATGATTCCAAATCGCAATTGCGATTAAGGCGTGTTCTCTGGTATTTTAAGTGGCGAATAAACGCAAAATTTCAGTGGCGTGAGTTAATTGCAATTTACTCCGTAATATACTCTGTTGTAAAATTTAACGGACTTTTCTTATTGGTTATTCATGATTAGTTTTGCAATGTTTTAACTATAAAAAGCTCTTGACAGAATTGTTTGAAATTTTGTTTTTACCGGACGCATCGAGTGAACTTGCGTGCAATCGTTATTATTTGCATAAAATTAATTAATCAAACCTTTGAAATGTCGGATAAATGTACTAAATGTAGACAGGACTTGAGGCCTCGACTGTAAATTGTAAAATGTGTGGATTGTTCTGGTTTGTAACATCGGATATGTGGATCGAGTATCTCACAAAGAGAGTACCAACGCCCAAAAAAAGGTAAATTTGCACAATTTTGTGTAGAAACCAACGAAAGTGTAGGCACCAAATGTGTAGAAACCAACCGAAAGTCAAACTGTGGTGAAAAAGATCCCTATGAAAAGGATTGTTTTATGGTGTGTAAAATGTGGTGTGTAAAATGTGGATTTCGCAACATTTCCTTTGTAGTATTTCAGCAGCCTAAGAGTGTTAACTTTTAGCTGTTGACATTATATACGTATTTTTAACAACAAATAAAACTTGGTAGCAATTAGAAATAAATAAAATACATTTAGTATGTATGTACTACTGCATCAGTAAAATTACAAAGGTTTCGCCTCAAAAAACGAATTTGTTACATAAATCATTGCTTTAGATTACGTGTGTTTCTTTTATTTAGGCCTTAGGGACAAGAGATGAACATGGAAGTAATAAAATTTAAAAAAAAATGGGTGGGTTGAGTTGACTTTCAGGGTGGGTTGAGTTGGTATGAAAAAGTGGGTTGACTTGACTTTCAGGGTAGGTTGAGTTTGCTAGGGTTGACTTGGTCGTGGGTTGACTTGACCCAAGACCGTCTGTCACATACAATCTTATCCCTCTTTAGAGTTACACAATATGAAAACCGAAAAATAACCTTGCGTTGCACACCTCCAATATATGTTCTCTCCCGATGCAAGAAAGAAATGAAATCACTATATTGGTCACTACATATGGCGCGTACAAAGTTACCACTATAGATCGGGGATAATACACATTTTTTACCAGATTTCAAAAGGATTTCAAATATACATTTAAAATTCATGTCAGTTCTTGAATGTTAGACCTTAACAAAACAAGTGGGTGATTTATAGGCAAACATAGCAAGGAGGTTTATGAAGGGAACTGTGGTATCTTCACTGATATGCCAATAATGAAACAAACTGCATGTAACGTCCTAAGACACGTCACAGCTGCTCAGTACATTTTTGTTTTTTACCTTTTTGACTTCAAGTCGCTTGACAGGCCCTTGTACAGGGACGAGGGCTTACTGAAAATACAGCCGAAATAACAGAAATACAGCAACAGGCCTGAGGGACACCAAGCCACACCAACGCTCCCTGGCTTTTATTTGTTTTGTTTTATAATTTTTTTCCTTTCAGTTTAAGCATTCACTTATGAGGAGTGCCGAAGTGTTTTCTTTATGTAAATCCGGTTATGTTTGTCTTCGTTGCTTTCGTGTACGGCACGGAAATACGCGAACGCGCTCAGTTTTTTTAAAGTGTTTTTGCTAAATGCAGAACTAATTTCTGCATGAAGGGGCCAAAATTACGGCGCCAAACGAGGCGCAGGTGGGGGGGGGGGGCAGGATTACCTTGATGAACTGTATCTATCAGGTGGAGAGGTGACGTAATCGCGGCTTGGGGCGGAGTAGGAGTCACGTGACGGCGGCGGCGAGTAGCGGCTGCTTGGCAACCCGTAGTCACGAGACGACAGCGGGGCGTAATCTCTCGTGGTCGGGGGTCCCCGGGAGTCGTACCTGACAGCACACAGTACGCTTGTCGTTACAACACGTGACCAATATTACCCACCTGCTCTCCAAGAACTATTTGTCCATACACAGATGACTTCAACAAAATTTTTGAACAAAAGCCATACATCTTATGCTGTAAAAAAAATAATAATAATAAAAAAATAAAGTTCTTTTACCCCATTTAGTGATTAATGACTATCCAGAAATAATAAGACTCACTTTTATTCAGAAACATGAAGTTGTAGACGGTGCCGCCTGCTCAAGCACACGCAACAATTCGCTTTTCATTTAGCTATTCCATTTTCATTGAACTAACATATTTAATTTTGAAAATCAACCTTCCCCGATTCGAACAAATTGTTTGATCTGTTGCAATGACAAGAACATTCCCCTACAAAAGAAGTCTTAATCAAGTTATCCGGCGCCAGTGGCATACCTGTCGGAGTCGTATCTGGGTGGTGGAGCTCTGTCTAGATCCCGGCGAGGGGGCAAGTCATACGGGTCTCGGCTCCTGCAAAACAGGAAGAAAACGTCGATTTCCCCTACTAAACTAGACGCTCTAGTTTGACGTCATTCAATTCACCATTTGCACTAGCAGGAATACCACATGCATTTTAAATATCTAAAAAAAGCTTGTTACACCGCCAATTTTAAAAATATCTTTGATCATTAGTTTGTACAACTAAGGCAAACCATGCCAAAAAAGCTCTCAACAGCATGCAGACGCGAAGGGGGATAAAAATTTATCAGTTTTAAGCAACAAGCAGTCTAAAACAAAAGGCTTTAAATGAGGATAAAAAAACACATTGCACTCCCCACCTCCCCCCCCCCCCCTAAAAAAAGGCATTAAACTTCCGAAATCCGAGAGCTCGGGTGCAATATTTCTAACCCAGTTCAGCGGTATTTGAGTACACGAGAAAGAATATTGTTTTACCTGATGCTATCGTAGCGATCGGATAGGGGTGGTCCACGGTCAAAATCACGGCGCGGGGGAGAGTATGGGTCCCTAGTTCTGGGCCTGAAGAAGAAAAACCATCCCCTTAACTTTTTGTGATTCTCCACATTCACTTTCTATCGACTGGAATGTACGATTTTTAATCCCAACACCACAGAACTTGAAATTCGAACCTCCCCATGTCCTAGAAATTGATATAAAACCATGGGAAGGATCGCTACCAACTGAATAACCGTACAGCTAAATAAAAAGGGTAATCAAAGGGCTGGATGACGGAAAGATAACGGGGATAAACAGCACAAATCATGCCTAACGCATTCGCTATTGGAAAAACACAGACATGATTTAAACATTTCACCCACAACTAAAACCACAACAAACAGGCGGCAGCAGATGATGACAACACGGCGTTTCAATATACAGTCCTCTCTCGTTATATCTATCTCGGTTATCTCGAACCTTTTTCGAAGTGCTATTTTTTCCTTATATAATCTTATAAAATCCCTCGAGTAGTTGCTTCCCCGGATATCTCTAACCTTTGAGCTTTAAAGAAACATTGTATTTTGAGCTGCGAATGTGTTTAATAAGCAGTTAAAAGTACAAATCGGAACTTCACCTTTTTTTTACAAGAGCCAAAAAACACTTCATGTCTTTTATTGTGATACAAACAAAAAAAATCCCGCAACTCATTAGACTCATTAGTTCAGATTGACGTTCTCACTTCACTGAGTAAACTGAGTTGCAACTGGCCGTTAAAGAGTCCTTTTGTATAAAAGGTGCCTGTATCCTTTCAAGGATTAGGTAAGTTTACACAAAAACTTGTGAAAGACAAAGTGCAGTTAGAAAGGGATTTTGGTTGCAATTCACAGCTCATTGAAGAAACGGAGTTGCAATCTGCTGTGTAAGAGTTCTTTTGTATCAAAGGTGCCAATATCCTTTTGAGGATTACGTGACAGTCCACACAGCTCTTGGGAAAAGCAAAGTGTAATCAGAAAGGGATGTTCGTACAAGTAAGCGTGCGAGTAAACGTGTTCACAGATCTGTGATGGATTTTATTCAGTCGAGTGAGCGTAGAGACAACTGAACTCACTGTCGTTCTAACGGATTAATTCTCTGTTTTGAGACTCTTAAAAGCGTTTAATTTGCAAGACTGCATACTGAAATCGCATGTTTTACTGCGTATAGTTGGTTGATAAAATTGAAGAACTTTGTTTGTTTTTGTTATTACTTAAAACCTAATTTTAACACCATACATTTATATAAACACACTCGCAAACATTTATAAACTAGTAATAATAAAAACAGCTGCCTCCGCCCCCAACTTTCCCCACCATGACCAACGAAAAATGCCTCCCCCGCTTATCTACAACCCCGATTTTACCTCGAAGTAAATCGGTCGGTCCTGTCGATTACGAGAAAACGAGGGAGGGCTGTATCTACAATTTATGTCAATCAACGTCCAAACAAAACTCCGTCTTTCGCCTTCGGCATAACTGAGCTAGAACGATTTACGTAACAGAGCTAAAACGCTACACGATTTTCCATTGGTAACAGATAGCTGCAAACTCACGTCTCACATACTTGCTAAAAATAAGGTTATGTTACATGTTAAAATCAACGAAAACTACACCAAAAACTACGCAACCAACCTCGACCACATAACCAACATTTTTTTTTTCTTTTTTGGCGGAGGGGGGGGGGGGGGGGGGGTTCGTGTGTTTGTATGTTTCACTTGTTTTTTTTTTTTCATAGACAGCAAGGCCACTGAGACAATAGGTTAAGACAATACTGATAAAAAAAAAAACACATTAAACTAATTTTTTTGGTTAATATTAGATGTGCGAGCGATGCGCATGAAGACAATATGCCCACCTGTCAGTATCATACCGGCTCGACGGGGGACCTCTATCCGGACCACGGTCGAAGGAGTCCCTGCGTGGTGGAAGATAGTCTCTATCGTCACGTGACCTGCTTTAACCGACGAACAAACCAACGATATTTCCATGTCGGAACGCAGACAACGCTACCCCCCTCACCCCAGACAAAGTACCCAGCAAAACAGCTGCCGAATGTAGTAAATAACTCACAAGGGATTCTTTATGCTAGTATACTGCACGCACAGTCGTACACCAAAGTTAAATGTTCTCTCAATAACTAACACAGTGCCATAGCTTACATAGAAAAAATTGCCTTGTCCTGAATCGAATATTGGCGCTAACCTTTGGTAGGAGTCTCTGGGTGGAGGACCCCAAGTGTCGTTGTCCCTGCCACCCCTTCCCCGACCGCCGCGAAAACTGCCCCTAGGCTTGAAGCTGTCGCCGCGCCCTCGGCCGCCCCGATACCTGCATGACATCCATCAAATCATATCTCGTATCACAGTTGTCCTCATAAAATCGCATTTAACGCAGTCAATCCATGAAGGTAGTTCATTTAGATCAAAACAACCCAGGGCTTTTGATACCCCGACTATTAACACAAAGCGTTCTATCACAATCTCACATGCACTATTTTAAATGCATTCTCTTTCTGATAAAAAACAAAAGCAATCATCCAAAAAATCATTCGTTCATAGTTAACAAGTTCTTCAGGACAAACAACGGCATACCCACCCGCCACGATCGTCTCTGCTAGTAAAACGACCACCACGCCCTCTGTCGAAGCCACCTCGACCGCGTCCGCGGAAATCGCCTCGGCCTCTTCCTCGGAAATCTCCTGCAATAAACATTTATTTACATTTAATCGCAGGATTCCAAGACTGGTCTCACATACGCAGATTCAAGCCAATGCTTTACAGCCACTGACCATATCTAAATTTAGGACTGAAACCCTACACTCAATAAAACATTTTAAACTGAACTACGCAGTATATTTTTAACTAAAAGAAAACAATATGATGTATCCTTTTAATGCTAAAAGTTTGTTATAATTAATAATAAAAATTTGTTATCAATAAAAAGCATCGGCCATACAGATACAGAGGAAACGGTATTTGCATTTAAATTATATGAGACAATCGCATAAATACATCACACGTACATATTTCTTCCTCTAAATACTAACCTCTCCCTCGACCACGGCCTCGATAATCACCCCGCCCACCTCGAAACTCACGGCGCCCTCGAGGCGAGTCGCTCCTCGGTGAGGAACTGCGCCTATCGCCGTTCATTTTCTCACTGTCACTCATTGTTTTCTTTTGTGTCTGCAAAAAGTTCGCAAACAATGCTAACTGTTTGTTTTTGTTTAAACGCGTTATCTTTTTCCCACGTTGTGATCACATAATTGGGCAAATTTATTGTACAATGGTTTAAATTAAAGAATTCCTAATTAACAAATAACGAGCCATATAAGGGAAAATCCCATCATCATATCAGATTCTCTCTTCATGTACCACCACTTTTGGTCAATAAATGCTCAATCTCTGTATAAAACGGCTGTACTATCAACACATATTAAAGAAACACAATCACTTAACAACATCTATTTTAGGAATAAAGTTGGAAATAAATTCTAGCCTTATCACTGCTTTATTTCTTCTTTTTATCCCAAATGGATTGCAATCAAAACTTTGTTCCAAATAGCTGGTCTAAGCCAAACAACCCTTCGACGTTCTAGATAAAATGCGCACAAATTTTGCGTTTCAAATACAAACTAATCAGGTAAAACATAAGCCAAATCACACTTTCCGTGTTTCGAATAAAATGCGCAAGAATTTTGAATTTCGACTGCGAGGGAACCGGGTAAAGAAATGAAAGAAATGATAGAAAAATATGGAAGAAATATCGCAAAAACAGCTCTGGTCGGAACATAAAAGAAATTGAAATTTGAAACCATTTGTTAAAACTTTTAATAATTTTTAAAATATCATACGGGTTGTTAAAAAACCGATTGCTCTTTGGTGCCAGAGAAATTTGGAATTTCTTTCCTTTTTACCCGGTTATTTTATTCGAAACGCAGGAATTTTTGCGCATTTTTTATTGTGAACACCCAAAGTGGGATTTGGCTTATTACGAAATGATACGGCAGATTTCGCCTGAATGTCAATTTTCTCTTGCACTAAAGAGCAATCGTGTTTTTAACAATCCGTGTGCTATTTCAACAACTTATTAAAAGTTCTAACAAATAGTTTACGTTTCAATTTCTTTTATGTTTCGAGCATGAGCTGTTTTTGCTGTATTTCTTTTCTAATAAATCGTTTCTTTTGTTTTTATTCCCTTCTCTTGCAGTCGAATTTCAGAATTCTTGCACATTTTATCCGCAACAAAAAATGTGTGATTCGGCTTATTTCAAGCGTGTATTTCAAGAAAAGATCTCCCGTTTGAACCTTAATGCCAAAAATGCATAACCTGTCGATTTTACTCTATGGGCCTTTCAATTAGCGGGCATGGGGCCTTGTCCCAGTGGATCCTTTCTATCTTCCTAGAACAGCAAGGGTCAGTTCCTGTCATGGAAATGGCCGTTGAACTCAACTTTCGAGGCTATGGATCTTTCGACGTACATTTGGCCATCGAGGTTCGAACTGGTAAGCCTTTTATTCAAAAGCACACTGAAAAATGTCCTGGCGCATTATTTGCCACCTGGACGAAACTCCCTAACTTGAATAAAGAGTGTCACAGAAAAGCCGCATTCTAGGGTGACTCCGGACTACAGCTCCGACTAATAGAAGAAAAGAAAAAACCCTTGCAGACTGCATTTTCCCCGTCGGGGAGCTGCATAGTGTATAAAGGTTATTATCTGTTTTGCCAACAAATACTACTCTGCTTTTCAGCAGTTTCTTTTCGTGTGATCTATTTTTTCATCTCACCACAAATAGCTGCGGAAATGAGAATATATTTACCCTCCTTTTTCCAACACACTTTCAAGATGGCGACTCTGCTCTGTAATAGAACGAAGCCTAGAGTTTTATCAAACTTGTTTTTCAGTTCACTCGGTTCTTCCGCATTTTTGGACCAACAAGCATCAATAAACCACTCCAGAGTAGAGAGGGAACCCAATTTGGACACCCAACAATTTAGTTATGTGCCTTCTTCAACTTGGAATGGTTACAGTCTTATACAAAGACTATAATTACTTTCAAATATGTATATTTAAGAAAAATCTGTTCATTTTTGCTGGTCAGCTGTTTGAAATGTATCGATATATCTATTCCTTTCCTTAGATCTGTGATCACAAAGAATTATTTGCTCTTCGCATTTGCCTGATATATTATATTCCTTTCTTACTGTTCGGGCATTCGTGTATTTTAGAAATTGCATACACGAAATTTGGCCACAAGGTATAGACGCAAAATATCTCGGGTATAAAATGTAATCCACTCTGTTGTATAAAGTTGTGACTACAAAGCTGTGAATACTGGAATATTGTTATTCGGTAAGTTGCACTTGCAATTTATTTGGAGTCTGAGCTGAACTGATTGCATTCTAAAACAGAAAGTATAATAGTAATACTTCATTCTGAGTGCGTACGATATTGTTTTTTGCCTGAAGCTGTAGGGCCGTACGGACCGACCCCGAAGGGGGTGGTCCGTACACGCCCGTAGGCTGAAGGCAAAAAAACAATATCGTACGCACTCAGAATGATGTATTACTTTTATTATATGCCTGCTTTTGTTATTTTTATGTCGTTCTTCGAAATTTTACCACGCACTATTTTTGCACTCAGTATGCTCAGATGGTGTGACGCGTAATCGGCACTGCGGTCAGCGAGCATTGAAATCTGACTCGGTTTTTGCACTTAAGAAAATAAATATTAGTATTTATTTGCTACGTGTAATGATTATTTCTGACGTAATACCCCCCCCCCCCCCTCCCTAGTCGCGGTATTATATCAGTTATATCTTTATTAATTTAAAATCAATGCACACAAAATCACCCGAAGGGCGTGTGTAAAATTACCAACAATTTACCCTTTAAAATAAATATTTACCTTCAAAACTGTCTTCCTTTCTGTCATCAATGATAGTACACTTTAATTTATGTGCCCTAAACTCATGTGGTTTAAGAAGTAACCTCACAAGCCCGCCTCATCAACAAGTATTTTCTCCCTTTCGAACGTTCCTTCTTATTTTTGTCAGTTCAACGGAAGTAACTCATTTCAACTCGAATCGCGAAATAACAACGCAACAAATACACAAATGGCGTAATTATATGGTATTTGTAATTAGATGACGTTTCGTTTTCAGGCTGCGCTGTAAATATCGTCACAGTAATAACTCATGCATCGATTTTGAGGACGGTTGCGGTTCATTGTGACCCACTTTCTCTTCACTTTCAAGTCCGAAAACACGTGTTTTTTTTTTGTTTACTGTTTGCATCTGATCGCATTATGAATATGCTTAAAGGGGCGGAACCATGCAATCTGACCTATGGAAACTGCATGCTCGTTTTTTTCTATCATTTCTTTGTACGCGGACATCTAGGCATATAATAAAACGACGTTTTTTAATATTCTGTTTTATCAAAGCAAGTCCCTGCTTTCGAAATACTGTTGTTCTGTGTCTCAGTATGCTCAGATAGTGTGACGCGTAATCGGTACTGCGGTCAGCGAGCATTGAAATCTGACTCGGTTTTTGCACTTAAGAAAATAAATATTAAGTATTTATTTGCTACGTGTAATGATTATTTCTGACGTAATACCCCCCCCCCCCCCCCCCCCCTCCCTAGTCGCGGTATTATATCAGTTATATCTTTATTAATTTAAAATCAATGCACACAAAATCACCCGAAGGGCGTGTGTAAAATTACCAACAATTTACCCTTTAAAATAAATATTTACCTTCAAAACTGTCTTCCTTTCTGTCATCAATGATAGTACACTTTAATTTATGTGCCCTAAACTCATGTGGTTTAAGAAGTAACCTCACAAGCCCGCCTCATCTACAAGTATTTTCTCCCTTTCGAACGTTCCTTCTTATTTTTGTCAGTTCAACGGGAGTAACTCATTTCAACTCGAATCGCGAAATAACAACGCAACAAATACACAAATGGCGTAATTATATGGTATTTGTAATTAGATGACGTTTCGTTTTCAGGCTGCGCTGTAAATATCGTCACAGTAATAACTCATGCATCGATTTTGAGGACGGTTGCGGTTCATTGTGACCCACTTTCTCTTCACTTTCAAGTCCGAAAACACGTGTTTTTTTTGTTTACTGTTTGCATCTGATCGCATTATGAATATGCTTAAAGGGGCGGAACCATGCAATCTGACCTATGGAAACTGCATGCTCGTTTTTTTTCTATCATTTCTTTGTACGCGGACATCTAGGCATATAATAAAACGACGTTTTTTAATATTCTGTTTTATCAAAGCAAGTCCCTGCTTTCGAAATACTGTTGTTCTGTGTTGTTCATTTGAGGTCATTAAAGCAGCACCATAACAAAACGCCTGGTTCTATAATGATTCGCAGATGAGGTATTCTTTGAGAAGGCTGTATATAATTTTACGACCCGTATCACTGATAGAATGAACTTCGTTTTTTTTTTTTTTCTGATTTTGCTTGATTACAATATTCTTAATCAGAAAAGCATTATTTTGTTACTCTTTTATTTACTGAACTTTTCAGTAACCGCTTCAGCCAGAAGAGATTGTTTATTCATCAGTGATTTTATGTACACTTGTCTTTGAGGCCATTGATCCCGAACATAGCTGTATCAAGAATTGGCATTTAATCGACAAACTTTGCACTAAAGAAAGTCCACCGACACGAGAACTTCACTTGTGGTTAAAAACTATATTAAAGACAGTGATATTTAAACTCCTCATAGTCGTAATTGCTTTGCCAAATCTTATTAATATTTTTTTACAACACACTTTGTTTTCGCTATCAAGAAAGTTTTGTAAAGACAACAAAAATTCTTCAGTATTTTACAATTTTATTTCATAGATATTAAACAAGTAGGAAAAGACAACAGAAAGCTTGTTCTTGTTATCACTACGACTAATCCTCCTGTCTGAGAAAATTAATTTTTGCCTACGACTTGCGATCCTTATGTCGCTGCTGAATTTTATCAAAAAAGCGCACATCATAGCCGCCTAGGCTCAAAACGAGACCCAACAATTTCGCAGGCAAACAGCCTTCCGCTTTGCTCCCAAACGCAAAACGGAACAAAACGAAACACCATGAGGAAACCTTTAAAAAAGCGCGCATTTCAATATACCTGTACAACAGCAAGAATAAATAAGCTTACAAACATGTCAACTACTTGTCGCCTCGTCTTTCATATAAACACGCCGGCAGAACCGATTGCGGCATCATTAATATTAAACACATATAAACTTCTTGCCAGGCGACATTTAATACAGAAAAGTCTCCCTGCCAGGTAAACCAAGAGCCACGCATTTGGGTCTTGAATGATTTACAACCTGGTCGCATATTACCATTCATTAACGCACTGGGTACATGACGGAGCATCTGCCGCAGATGTGGTGATCTTTGACACACGTTTGACTCCGTTTGATTAGGTGAAAAGCTCTTGTGAGCACTTCTTTGTATGCCTAAAGATAGGTGCTGGCCAACATAATAGAGCACTTGGGCCAGGGAGGAGGGTACAATTTATTTTTTTAGCAACCACGACGGGTACCTGACGGGAGACCTTTCACAACAAATCTAATATACACCTCTACGTGCCGACCACTTGAACAGATCTAATATTAGCTGTTTACTTCTATGAGCCGGCCACTCCTCGGACACCTCTAATATAGATTCTGAGTTTTTCTACGAGTCAATAAACGCTAAGACCTGGATCTACTCGCTACATGTCTTTACGCAATCCACATTTTACGTCACACAAATCTACATACTTTAGATAAATATAAAAATTAAGTACACCCTATATCTGTGGGAAAACAAGTCAACAGATAAATAGTTTTAAAGCACGTTTGAGCCATACTGAGTTTTAACTCACCGGCTGAGATATATATTTGTATGATAAATCATGGGACACAATTCTTCCGGACCTTTTTACCCTTTCTTTCTAGTAATAATGTCATCGCGTCACGTGTCCCATTCGCTGGCTGTGACTGGTTTGCTGCCTACATGTGAATAAATATTTATGTAAAATTACCTATATCAGTCCCATGAAATATTTATGCCTTGTCTCACATTCAGTACTCCTTCAAAAAGTAAAACAAACAGACGGACACCGTCTGCAGCTCACTGAAGCGGAACCAAATTCTTTCGGCACACGCACTTTTGGTACAGTGTGCACAGAGTTGTGACCCTCTGTCAAGAACTTAGGTAGGTCGCTTATATCAGCAGAAATGCCACCCTGGGTGTAAATGTGACATGTTACCTGCATCGATTGTATCAGTTACCTCTTAGATATACAAATACTGTCCGCCAGGAAACACAAGGTATGTATATTTCAGTATTTCAGTATTTTTAACAGTGTACACATTATTGAAGCCCAAGATTTCGGAGACATTTTTTCTGTTCACAGGACGACTCATTTTTTCACATTATTTGCTTTAAAATATTCAGAAAAAATTGTCGCCAAGCGGTCCAAATCTTGTCGCCCCGGGCGGCCGCCAAATCTCAGCCCGATATTGTTATTGGTATAGCCCCTTCCTTGTACAGTGTGCACCTGTAATACTTGTGACATAACACGTGAACACACGTGAACGATAACACACGTGACATAACACGTGAACACAAGTGAACGATAACACACGTGACAAAACACGTGAACACACGTGAACGATAACACACGTGACATATTACGTGAACACAAGTGAACGATAACACACGTGACATAATACGTGAACACAAGTGAACCGTAACACTTGTGAACAAACGCAATATAACACGTGAACCCAAGTGACAACATATGTGAACAGACGCGACATAACACTTAAACGCAGACGATATCACACGTGAACAAACGCGACAAAACACGTGAACATAAACGATAACACTTGTCAACAAACACGAAAACTCACGTGAACATACTCGAGATGATACGTAAACACAACGATAACGCACATGAACACACGCGAGATAACACATGTGAAACATGGCCGACCACACATGTGAGATAACACACATGAATATGTACGATAACATACGTGAACAGGCACAATGAGACCCGCAATCACGTGTGAGGTAACACACGTGAACACAAGCTACAATACACGTGAACACGTGCGACAACACACGCGACTAACACGATATCACACGTGCACATATTGGAAAGAGGTTACTTTGATGTTTTCCACACAGATGTTTTTGCCAAACGACAACGTGCTATTATTCATTAATTTAACTACATGTACCATATCCATCCCTTAAGGAATGAGCCAGGCCTCGGCATCGGTGATAACCAAGGATCCCAAAGAAAAAATACAACTTGAAAAAAATCTATAAATTTCATCTCCCTGAATCGGAATTAAGCACAAGTTACTCTACAGCACTGCTTTCATTCGTCTTTCGATTTGTGCTTTGTGGTGGCCAAATATATTGCTGTTCTCTTTCTATACGTTTCACTTCCATACAGAGTTATCTTTGGGTTGATTCTGCACAAGTTTCTTGGCAATGTTTCTATTAATCCATTCAGCAACACCTAGTGTCCGTTCGATTTTTACCCCAAACTAACGATTACGTATAGATTATACTCAAAAGCAGCAACAACATCCCAACTTGTTGTTACGTAAACTACTGAGCTCTAACTACAGGTCTTAAAGAGTGTGGTTTCGCTCTCTGAGCGTCCATATATAGGTTCTAATTTGGTGTGTTTTACGGGTAACTGGGTGTCTCAAGGCCGAATGCGTCGTGTCTCATATACCCTGGATCTTGCGTAGTTTTTTTGTCGGAACTCACAGTGCAAGGTGGAAGGAAGCTGGAGGGGAAAGGATCTCAAAAGCCGCACACAACTCGAACGATATTTTTCCTACGACACCTACTGTATGAAAACAACTATTTTTTTTTAACTCGCGGTTTTTTTCTTTGTTGAGGTTATAGATAGTGGTAGGCTCAACTGAGATTCTTAATCGGTACTGTCTTACTCTGATTAAACACCGGAAGTTGCAAAGATTACACACCGGAAGTTAAGATGTTCCAAAATAATAAATGCTTATGAATGGATCATTAGGAACACTGCCTCCTAAGTGTGCTAAACCACACCGGGCTACACTCGCCTTTGGCTGAGGTCACGTGGTTTGTACAGTACAACTATTCGTATAATTTCCTAAATAATATATGTATCAAAACTATACTTGCAAGTACAACATAATCCTCCATGACACCAACGTGGATTCTGCGAAAAAAAAAACTGGGATCGAATTCACAAAACAAATTCAGTCTTTGTCTAAATTTCACTTATTTCATTTAATTTAGTTTATTTTTGAGAAGAAAATTTCACAATGATAAGTTGAGAACTTGGCCAACAAAGTTAAGTCACTCTGTCATGAATTGCTATTAATTGGGATTAAAAGAGTTTTGTGAATTCTCTCCCTTGTAGCTAGAACAGAAAGCCTGTGCAAAGGTACTGTGTGTCTTGTACTAGTACATGATACATAGGTGTACTATGTGAAGAGCACAGTACACGTGCGCTGTGATGGTACACTACATGTGCTACAGGGTGGCTGTGTGTTCTGCACTAGTACATCATACCTGGTTATAGTATATGAACAGCACATCACACATACACTGTAATGGCAAACTACATGTGCTACAGGGTATCCGTGTGATCAAGGATTTTATAGAATTCCACCAATGATAAAAACATAAAAGTTACAAGATTTTGGTATATAAAATAGACTGAAAATATTATTAAAAGAATCGCCAGCTTGTGATATAACCTTCTTCCACGGGATAGGAAAGCGTGTGACAGAATCCTTTTCAAGTTTACACTGGAACTGTAACATTTTATTGATACTATGTTTGCTTTACAAAAACGTCAAAACTCTTTCCTATTTAAAAAGAATAAATTATAAATTTGGATGTTTAAAATTTAAATTAGTATTTTTTTCTCAGCCATTACACGAATCGGCCTGGGTCATATGAAATCCTGGATCACACGGATTCCCTGTGCCACACCTGCACATCACCAGCATTGTAATATACACGTCTGTATGTTAGTAACACACTTTACATGTAAACCGTATAAAAAGACAGTACAACACCCTATAAGATTGTACGAACTTTTATCGTAACATTGAGATCTGCGCATGTGCACACCCCTAACACGTGCACAAATATGTGCGCATGCGTACATCCCTAACACGTGCACAAATATCTGGGCATGCGTGCATCCGTAACACGTGCACGAATATATCTGCGCATGTGCACACCCCTAACACGTGCACAAATATGTGCGCATGCGTACATCCCTAACACGTGCACAAAAATCTGCGCATGCGTACACCCCTAACACGTGCACAAACATCTGCGCATGTGTACATCTGTAACACGTGTACAACATCTGCGCATGTGTACATCTGTAACACGTGTACAACATCTGCGCATGTGTACACCTGTAACGCGTGCACATCAACTTCTACCCTCTGCACATGCGCGCCCCCTTTTTTTTGCTACATGGATTGGCCTTTAAGTACGACATAACGTCACTGCGCATAGATATGACATGCTTGCCCTGCCCGTGCCACCGGTATACAACAAAAAGTGAACTGTATTCTTATGGAAAATAGTAAGAAATTCATTGCAAATCAATTTTCGAATTTTCAACTCAAAATTTGATAACCTTTACTGCATGCTGTCATAGGCCTTAAAAAAGATTTTTTTTCTAGTAACAAAGAGCTTCTTACTGCATAATTTAAACAAACCAAATGTAAAAAGAAACAACAACAATTGTCCATGAAATGTAATATCTCGGTACATGAATCCAACAAAACCCGGAACATTCCGAGTGAATCCGAAGCCATGAGAAATTCAACAATTAATTACTATTTTCTAACTACGCTATAAGTTAAAAGCACATTCAATTCGAAAAGAAAACACAACCACATATTCTTTATATAAACTGCAATAAAAAAACATCCAACTAGGTTGAACAGCAAAAAAAAAAATGGAAAACAACTTTGACAGCATAAATTAAATATGGCTTTAACACATTCCTAGTCAAGGCTCGGAAATGTAATCCGAAGCCAAGGCCTCAACCATCTCTTCCCCATTTCAATTTTCTCGGTTGATTTTTATTTACTTCAAAAAATTGAGTCATTAGACCACAAAAAAAAGAAGACACATTACGGGTATACCTGAAGCGATGCGAATTCGGAGCCCGCATAGTCTACACCGCAAGCGTTACTCCATTCACACTGCACCCCCGTCGAAAGTAAAAACAAAAGATATACATAAAATCCTTCCTGTGTCAATATTGAGATCTTTCTGTTTAAAGCTTCCCGTCTTTTTTTATTTATTTCTTTTTTTTTTTTAGTCATCAGCTTTGGGTTAGACTTAAATTAGATGCGTTGCTTCCGAATATGTACATAAAACACCAAAATCGACATCGTTCTTTACCCTTAACATTCGTTGAGAATCAGGATTACGTCACGCCCCTCCCACCCCCCTCCCCCTCCCCCCCCCCCACAAGCGGTGCGTCACTGCTCGTGTACGCCACCAGTAACTTATTGGTGTCTTGACTCGCAGTCCAACGTCCCGGTCGTCTGCTAGGCAGCACGTGACCCACTCAGAGTGCTCTCTAACACGTGACTCCATGACGTGACACGCTCTCATGACACGTGACTTTCACCGTTTCGCACACATACTGTTACCACAGACAAAGAAACAATGGCATGGAGAACACCAATTCCAAGGCCAAATTGGGTGTATTTGGTGGGTGTACTCTGTCGTTGTACTCTGTGGGGTGTATTCTGTGAGTGTATTTGTGTATCCCGACCCCTCGTTTAAGCACACCTCTAGTATCCACTGAGACGATTCGACACAGTTTCTATTTAGTGTTCTGGCTGTTGGTCCTTTGACCACAAGCTTTGTTTATATATGGTCACTGCCAGGGGTTTCAACAGTTCGTTGCAGCGCTGACTTTTGGAATCACGGCGCATCAACCAGCCTTCCCACCGCCGTCACAATCAAAGACAGCCCGCCTTCCCAGTCAAAATAAACGATTTGAGAGGGACAGACGATTGTTTTAGCAGCAGAGAAATCACTTCTTAAGACCTGGGTCTAATTTTTAAAAAGTCTTTCTCCACAATCTCCCAGGTACTCTTGCGCTAAATCCGTTTCCGAGCGCATCCTTCGCGTCACATCCGTTTTCGCGCGGCATATCCGCCTTCCACGCGTCCCGCGACATCCGTCCTTCACGCGTTCCGAGACATTTTCCATTCTCCACGCGTCTCGCGACATATCCTTTCTCCACGCGTCCCGCGACATACCCACCTTCCACGCGTCC